>JAJGRW010000556.1:1230858-1578801 GCA_025461045.1 Carex parvula
ACTATTTTATGGTTTTATAAATCAATGTTCTAATCAAAGTCACTCTAAGAGGGACGAAGGGGGAAAGGAGTGAGCGACTCCCAGTATAGATGCTGGAGCACTAGGGTGGGTGGTGTGTGTGTGTGTGTGTGTGGTGGTGGTGGGGGGGGGGGGGGAGGTGAGGTGGGGGGTGGTTGAGGTGAAGAAGCTTCAAATTTAATGGATAATGTTCATTTGAAGATGGGGCAAAATAGGTATTCAACTTTTAAAATAAAATCAAATGTTAAATCAAAGTTAAAATTCAGATTTAATCAAGATGAGGAGAAATAAGAAAGGATTTTAATTAGAATGGAGAATAAGGAATTTGAATGTTTTGAAAATTGGCTATTTTAAAATTTTTTATGGGTATACTAGAAATTTTCCCTTTAAATTTTGCCATGCTTAATTAGCTTGTGTTGCCTTTTAGCGACCCATGTTGACACTTTGTGCCCTCTAGTGGTTCTGCCACTACTAAAGAATTTAGGCAATCAATAGCTAATATCAAAAAAAAAAAAAAGCTCTCTATTGAATGATTTAGTAACCATTTTATTGTTATAGTGTTCACCTAATGCTTTTGTCACTGAACTACAATAATTGAAATGTAAAAAAGCCACCTTTTTTTATACTAAATCTTCTAAACAACAGACCAAACTACTATTATGAATTCATAACCTCTCTCTAAGAAACTAAGATGGAATAATTGAAGAGAAGTGCCACGCAAATAAAAAATGAACAATATATATTTACTAAATCTTATAAATAGGATCCTTGTATAGAAGCATTTTGCCATCCTAATTCGGTTCATATAATCTAAGATGAATTGTCTAGCCTAGACTAAAGCATCGTTTGGAGAGTATAGTGCTGCAGGAATAGAATACTTTCAGCCCAGTCAAATTCACTTTCAGAGCCTATTTGCAATATAGAGCGTTCGTTTTGAGATTCGTGCCAAAAAATAATTAACGATTCAGATCTCATTTACACAGTCAGATATTGCACTGAATCTACATTCGAGTACCGTAAGGCCTTTAATCTAATCATTATCTATCAATCAGGATCATCAGATAGAAAACGAATAGATAAAAAAAAATCATTATAGTGCTATTCAAGCATGAAAAGCAGAGGAAACAAATCAAAACATTTGAAAGCTCAACCAATATTTCGCTACATATTTTCTGTGCCAAATGTGAATATGCCAGCTTTATAGAGTGCGGATCTCCTAAAGTAACCCAATTTTTGAGTTTAGACGTGTCCGGTGCCTATTCGGTGGTAGCGCAGGGGGCAGTATTATTTGTGGGGTCCAAGTCCTTTAAGATCCGTGTTAGAGCATCTTGGACGGTTTGGATCAAAACTCAAAAATTGGGTTAATTCATGGGATCCGAATTCAGCTTTATATGGGCCAAGATTGTGGTTGTGGGTAGCATGTTTTGATTTTGCGCTCCAATGTGAACCCAATAAACGACCTCAACAGCCCATTGTCGGTGATCCCAATTCCGAGAGTACCCTCCAAGGGATGAGAAGTGAATAAATTGGAGACCTATTTGTGTGGCTATTCTTGTAGCATACTTGCTGTCCTAGTTTTAACTTTTAACATGCTCAGAGCATTGTAGCTTTAATATAAAACTTTCGAATGATTTTTAACAGGAGTATTTTGAAAGGAATACAATAAATATTTCATGAGATACATAAATATTAAAAATAAGTGATATAACTAACTTTATATTATTATGTCAACAAAATAGAACATCATTACAAACTAATCATATTACAATAATTTGCTTCTGGTTAACAAGTGTGTGCAATTAAATTGTAAATCTGTCTTTCTTTCTAGGGAAGAGACATTTTTCATTTCATCATGATCAGAAAAATTGAACATTTTATAAGAAAATTGAGAAACTTTTTAATAACATCGTTATATATCATGACATATATGTTGAAATTATGATGTGAAAACAATGAAGGAACTTGTATGAATAATGAAGACTTCAGATAAACTTGAGCAAAAAACCATGCATTACTATGAATTTTCATCAATTATGAACTTGTATGAATAATGAAGACTTCAAATAAACTTGAGCAAAAAAACATGCATTACTATGAATTTCCATTAATTATGTTCTAACGTATATCTAATTTCGTTAAATCGCATAGATCCATGCAATTCATCAAGCAATTCTAGAGAGTTGAAACCGATCTACTACATGTCAAGTTTTAAAATTTTCAAACTAATTTAATATAAAGTCAAGCGGTAAAAAAATAATAAAAAATGAACACATTAAAATTAACTTATAAACTATCTTTTTTTTATCGCTTGACTTTATACTAAATTAATTCAAAAATTTATAAATTTGACATGTAAATACATCACTCGTGAAGTAGACCAGTTTCAACGATTTGGATGCGTCACTTGAAATCAATTCGATGAGTTTTTAAGTTAAGCTCACAAAGGAACTTGATGAGCTTAAGAACACCCTAGTTCTACTCTTGATTTTATTATAACACATATGCTATCATTACACATTGTAGGTGGGAGTCTTTCTCAAAAAAAAAAATGGTGATAAAAAATATCTCTCTGTCTTTTTTGTCTGTTTTTATTTTTAAGTTTCGCAGAAGCTGTGGAGTCGTGACTTGTGAAAGAAGCTCGAACTCTTGATCTTTGAGTAATTACAGTTTAAATCTCCTAGTCAACTATTCCACCATCCCATCTCCTGTTTTGTCTGCTTTTATTAGTGTGTTTTTTTTTCTCTCTCTCACTTTCACTTGAGTTGTTCCAATTAAAATTCAATGATCAATGAACTTGTATTTTTTTTTCCGCACTAGTTTTCTTTCTTCTTTGTCCGCATTAATTTCAATACCTATCGTTTAATATCTAATCTCGAAATGACGGCAGATTTGTGGTTTTTCTAATAAATTGAGGGTTGTTCTAGATATCTAGAAATCTAGAAATCTTCTGTCCGCAAAATTGAATTCTATTTAATTCTATTCCACTGAAATCTATTGTATTCTCCATAGAACTTCTTCCATGCTGATCAAGGGTAAGGATTTTTTAATTGTGAATTAGCGCTGAAAGAGCTCTACATTTTTTTATCTATCTGCAGCTGATAAGAATTTTAAAGTTTTTCGATTAGCAATATGCTATACAAGTACTTGAGGTCTTGAGCATTACAAAGATAAAAGAATTCACACAATAAAATTACATACTTTTATATAGTATGATTACCGACTCTCATTCATTTATATTTTTAAAATAACTCATGAAGACTGGGATGAAATCATGCTGTATTGTACCACGATAAAGTTAGATTTTTAGGTACTATGTTGTGTCATATTATGATCAAATTCGAAGGAACGGTCACAATACGTTAGTCATACTGTGATCACGCGTGTTGTGTCCAAATGTGACTGATCATATTTAACTATTTTTTTGTAATTTAAATTATTTATTTAAAATTCATCATTCAACAGTCATAATTATATACTCACATGACCACGTGTCATGTCGTGTCGTGACCAAACTAACCCGTGTGTCATGTCGTGCCAATTTTTCAAATGATAATCAGAACACACTAACCATGACATATAACTGACACATACTGTGTTGTGAAGTATTCAGTCACAACCTAACTTTTTTTTAGGTCACTTTTAATATTGCCCCTTAGTCTCACTTTGCATTGACCCATAAAATATACGCTAACACTCTGCCACAGAGAAACCCTAGTATTGCTCCTCTCCTGACAAAAACTCTGGTGCATTACCTTTAAACCTCATTAATTCTCCAACAACACACAGTTGGAGAAAAAGAAAACAGAACACTTCCAATCAACCAAAAGAGAAAGAAAAGGGGGAAGAAAGAGAATGCAAACCCTAGTCTCCTTCTCCCTTTTCCTACTCCTCTTACTCTCATGGCAATGCAATGCAGGGGAAATGGAGGTCAAATTGGGTTTCTCAAAGCAACCAATGGAGAAGGAAATGCAAATGGAGCTGGATTCAGAGATCAACAGAAGGGTATTATGGGATTATCCCCAAAAGAGGTATATAAGCTATGAAGCACTGAGAGGAGATGCTGTGCCTTGCGGAAGGCGAGGTGTGCCATATTACAACTGTAGATCTCTGCCTACCGCTAATCCGTACACTAGGGGTTGTGAGATTATCACCTTGTGTGCCAGAGATGCTGTCCCTTGAAGTAGATCAACTTGGGATTTTCAACATTTCTGTGTTTGGTTGTTTGTAAGACTTAAATTGGCACCACCTTGTTGTAAATTAGGTTTATTTTTGTTTTATTATTTGTGTTTTATGTTAAGATCTATTTTTACTGGTTGGGTTGGTATTCGTGATTTTGCTTGAAACCATAACATACAGATTGCTAATATGAGCGGAGTATTTATTTATAATTCTAAGTATTAGCTTTGCTGCTCTTTTATTTATTTATTTTGTTAGAATTGTGTATGACCATTTTTTTTCATGAAGCATAAGCAGTACAAAAATAAGTTACAAACCTTCAGTCGTTAACAGGACACTTCGAGCTAAAATAAATTATGCCGATCAAATGCGCACCAGGAAGTTGGAAATGTCATATTTTTTTGCCTAAAATTGTAACCAAAAGTCACATTGGCATAGATTTCCTCCAATATCTGAGGAAGAAATATCAATTAGGGGAATTACCATCAAATGTGGTTTGCAATCTACATTAGTTACAAGCCCGGTCACATTGCAATATTACGGAAAGAGATATATATCAAACTTTGGCATAACGCATGACAGTGACTAATTCGACTAATTAATCAGGGGATGATTTTTTTTTTAACAGCAATTTCACTCGCCAGTTATCTCTAACGACTCACAAGAAAAGCCTTTACTAAATTAAGTGTAAATCCTTTCTAATAAATTTAAATTCTATACAAATTTGACTTGTACAAAGTTCACACTTGTGTCTTGTGAACAGAGCCACAGAAAGACTTGCGTTGAGATTAGGGCGTCAGCGGTCAGCATGGTTAGCATGGCACAGTTTGGGCAGTTTTGGTTCTTTGCGACTGTTTGCACACATTCAGCGAAAATTGGTTGACAATTAACCTGTGGTAGAATAGAATCTTGCTGTGTTTGTGCCTTAAAAGTTTCAACTAGAAAAGCAGCCAATAATGGTCCCTCGTTCATTCATTCGTTTCCCATTTTTATGTTGCTTGAAGTAATTGTGGCCGTTTCAGTTGCAAGAAAATGGAACATTGAAAAATCCGGTAAGAAGCCTTAATATATTCTGATTCTATTTTTATCTTCAAATGAAGTCTTTGATTTATGAGACAGTAGAAGTCAAGAATTTTGTCAAGTTTTATTTGACTATTTGAGATCTTAAGGCATCGCAGTCCAACCTAAGAATGATTACTTTGATGATAAAGATGGCAATGGTTCTTTAGAGGTTATAAAAAGATTAATAAGTTCCGTCCGTCAACCATTTTTAGCAAAATCATGATTCAACTTTCCTCGTCTTCCATCTCGTCAATAAAACATTTTCCCTGTATCACACACGTTCAACCATGATTAAATACCATCAAGCCCAGCTTCCCCGGATTTGTCATGTTCTCAATCACAATCGTCTACAAAACTCAAAAACAGCCCCCCAGAAGTGACATATTAAAATCCTATTATCATTATTATCCAAACCAGTAGATCAAATCTAGCGTAACAATGCAAAACAAAACTCCTCGCAATTCCACCGACAGCACAACCCTAAATGGAACAAAGCAAATACAAGTAACATATAGAGAGAAAATTTCTCTTAAAAGGATTGTTCACTAAAACTTAGCCAACAACTCATGTAGACCACTTAGTCCTTGTACTTCATCTCAGAAACCTTGAACCCAGGCATTTCAAAAGAGGAACTGAATTTCTCAACAGCCACTTTGAGATTCTCTATGTCAGGGTTGTTATGCAAACCCTTGTTGAAATCTTTGAGCAATTTGCCGTGCTCCTTTTGCACCTTAAGGCATATAGTCACAGCCTGGTGAAGGAACTCTCCTATTTGCTCAAAATCCTTCTCAAGTAAACCCCTTGAGGTCATGGCAGGGGCACCTGAAATAGAAAACGAAGAGAGATAAAAGGTTAGATATATTTAAAATTTATATTTGATGTTTTCTGTAATGTTATCGTCATTTTGGCATTCACTGGGAACATTTCCACAACTCAGTAAACAACTTTCACAAGTAACATAAATCCTTGCTAGTTGAGAACAAATGTCAATAATAAAACAGTTTTGACGATGAAAATGCAATAATGAGACCATCTACCAGTTCAACTAAATCATTTTTAAAAGAGGTGATAACCTATTAGTTAAAAGAGGACTATGTCAAACGACTGTATCAACATTATGCACATAACATACAGACAACACATGGTCCTCTGATTGACTGCAACCACAAGAGAATATAATTTTAATTTATCTTACTTCAAGAAAAAGTTACATATCATAGTATGCTTTTCTTTAAATATGAGTGACAACCAAGAGTCTCTGTGCCATCCAGCAAAGAGAAATAGTAGATTTGAGAATAACATATCTACATTCACAGCTAAGCAGGAGACAAGCATGCACATGATGTCCCCTCCCACATGACCATGTAGCAGTTGAGATTTGATTACCCAATTTTAAAAAGTGAAATAAATTTGTGCCTAGATCTAAGTTCAGAAATATATGATACCAAATTTCCTTGCATGCCAAGCAGACTCAAAAGCAGACGTCACCAAGAAAAAAATAAATAAAGAGAGACGATGAGATACTAACCAATACGTACACCACCGGGAGACAAGGCACTGCTGTCTCCGAATACAGCATTCTTGTTTAATGTGATGCTGCACAGATCACAGAGCTTCTCCACCTTGTTTCCTACAACATCAATGCAATTCAAAGCATATATACAAGGAGCAGAAGAAACACCATATTCTGGTATGAAAGTGTAACATACGAAACACCTTATTCAGCTGCAAAGGCAAAACAGATGACAAGTGCCCAATTGCAGCTTGGTTGCTTGTTTTCATTATCTTTTCTTTTTTACTTTCTTATTTACATTGTGTTCTGAATTTTGAAGGTGTCGTTTGTTTCTGATCGTTTCTACAAATATGATGTGCAATATTTGACTTAACGAGCCTAAGACTTAAAACACAATCACAATTCCACATAAGCATACCAGTCAAGCCAAGAGGGCGGAGGTCCCACAGCACAAGGTGGTTCTCAGTCCCATCTGTGACCATCTTGTACCCCTTGCTCATCAAATAATTTCCTATAGCAACGGCATTCGCTTTGACCTAATCCAGAGCAAGCAGTGTGTTACAAGGCATACATAAATTACTTTGGATGAGTTAATATAAATGTCTCAAGAGTAAATTAGCAATGTTTAATTGACGCAACTTTGAACCTTTTGTATCGCAAGTGAAAAAACCAGAAGTGTTGGCCTATAAGAGTTCCAATAAACCCAAGGTATCAATTTGCAGAGTAAAAATTCCAAAATTTATGTTATTTAAAAACCTGCTTAGCGTAAGCCTTGAATCCAGGAGAACAAGCTTGCTTAAGTGCAACAGCAAGAGCAGCAATCTGATGGTTGTGGGGCCCACCCTGCAGGGAAGGGAACACAGAGAAGTTGACCTTGTCCTCAAACTCATAGACAGCATTCTCAGGCTGCCCCTTCTTTGGCGGCTTTGGCCCCTTGCGGTAAAAGATCATGCCTGCTCGTGGGCCCCGAAGACTCTTGTGTGTTGTTGTCGTCACTACATCACAATACTCGAATGGGTTTGCTGCTTCCTACATTCATAGGAAAAGGAGTAAATAATTATAATTAAGAGGAAATTATTCTAGGCACTAAACTTTAGTTAAACTATATTTAATAAGACAATTGTTCAAGTGTAGAGTCCTATTTTCGCATTGAAGATATAAGACTTGCATGGTTGTAATAATGTTAAGTAAATAAACACAAAGAGATCAAGTTGGTAATATATATTCACGTAAGATGGGTACACCATGCCTGTACTAGATTCTCACATGGTTGTACCTAACATAGATCCATACGAAAAATGCAAATATTAAAACCCTGTATTCCCAACCAGGATATTGACATGGCGGCAATGGCACCATTAAAATATTTTTATAATTTGAAAATTTTGTAAGGTTGCTCAAGGTACTCTTATATTAACTTCAAATAGACAAGACAGTTTAAGAATCTACAATATTATAATTTCTATGTGAGGTAAAAGGACGAATCAAAAATCTTGTAACACATTTGCCGCATCATTGACTCGCAAGAAAAATTGAAAATGATAGCCCCTGGAAAAACATCACACTACACCAAATGCCTCATGAACAAGCTAATTTCATGGCATAAAATCTAGTAACCCAATTCTGTAACAAGACTGCTGATTGCCTGAGAGTAGAACTAGATCTGGTCAAATGGCACACTATAATGTTCATTTAAAACGCAAATTGAATGAAAACATATTCGAAATCACTTAAATAGATTATTCAATGCATGTAATTCTACTAAATACTTCAACAATTGCTTGAATGTCATTTCATCAAACACCTCATGAGCAAGCCAATTTTATAAAACATAACCTAAAGCAGAACTTCTAAATGCATAATGGGAAAAAACTATGACACACAAAAAAAATAATGATCTGTCCATGCAAAGACATATTATCAAGCACCACATGAGCAAACCAACATTCCTAAATAAGAGCTCAAATCCTCTTCTTAAAGCTACTTTCAAATGTCATTTAGCAACAGACCTCCGATTACCAGATTCAATCAACATTTCCAAATAAGTCAAAAGCAAGATAATAAATTTGTTCTTACCTGAGCCGCAACAAGGCCACTGATATGTGCCATATCACAGAGCAACAGCGCACCACACTTGTCAGCAATTGATCTAAATCTTGCATAATCCCAATCCCTCGGATATGCACTGCCACCGCATATGATAAGCTTGGGTCTGAAATCCAAGGCCTTCTCCTCCAATTTATCATAATCAATGTAGCCGGTGCTCGCGTTCACCTTGTATGGCAAGCTCTCAAAATAGATCGAGGTGGCCGAGATCTTCTTCCCGCCAGATGTATAGTACCTATTAACATTAGCGTAACAGAAAGATCAGACCTTGATTAACTGAAAGGTAACAAAAGATTAAATCCTCAATACAAATTAAAACCGTACCCGTGAGTGAGATGGCCACCAGATGGTAGATCCAGCCCCATAATGCGATCATGTGGCTGAAGTAGCGCAGTGTATGCTGCAAAATTCGCCGGGCTGCCTGAGTAAGGCTGCACATTCACGCCCCATTTGGTTGCGTCGAGGTGAAACGCCTGAAGAGCTCTAGATGCACACAAGTTCTCGATGTCATCTATGAACTCGTTTCCACCGTAGTACCTGTTACCGGGCATCCCCTCAGAGTACTTGTTGGTCAAGGCGCTTCCAAGTGCCTCAATGACAGCGAAGGAGGTGAAATTCTCAGATGCGATGAGTTCGATGCCAGTACACTGACGACGCTTCTCACGCTCGATCAGATCGTGAATTTCGGGGTCGGCTTCGGAGAGGGAGGTGAGACCCCATGAGGAGACAGAATCCATGGCGGTTGTGGTGTCGGCGGCGGTGGAGAGAGCTTGAAGGGGATTGAGGTAAGAGTGGAAAGAGACGAAGTGAGAGGAAGAAGCGGGAGCGAGACGAGAGAAGAGGGGGCGAGGGGAGGGGTTTATAAGGAGGCGAGAGGTGGGGGTGAGAGTGAACATAGAGGGGTGAGGTGGGGTGGGGTGGATTGGGGGTTGGTGTGCGCTGATGATCTGTGTTCGTATGTTGGCTATGGCTATTTTCGGCTTATTTTCCCGATTTTTTTTTTACCATTTTACTCGAGTCTCCAGTCTCTGCCTCGGCGCAGGCCAGCCGGGTCCGGATCCTCTACAGTAACTCACAAAGTGAGTTTGAATCCGGACCGTCCGATCAAATCTAGACCAATCCGGTCCGAGTTTCAATTCAGGTGATATCTTTAATACTCGTGCGGATTCTAATCGAACGGTTCAGATCCAAAATCAATCTTTGGGTAACTTTGGGATCCGAATTCGGTCGCAGGGGGATAACATGCAAGAGAGGGATTCGACTGATAATGGGCCTAGTCAGTTATTAGGGTTCGGCCGGATGCTTGATCGGTGTGACTGCGGCCATGCACCGACATTTTTATTAATATCCAAAGTTAATTACAAATTAATAAATATACTCATAATTTCTTGGATTTTTCAAAAATGCCCAAACCGTCCATTTTCTAGCTGGTTTTCTCCTGTCTAGAAACCGGTTAAAAAATGACTGGTTTCTTTATTATTTTTTTTAGAGACACCATGAAGAGCAAGATAATAAAATTTAATACTGAAAATTCGAATTTTTTGTGTAAATTATTTGTTAGATTACTTCTTTTGATTTATAATTAGCCTAAGGTCTCCATCATCACGTTTGAGGAAAACCGTTGATGATCAGTATTTACGCTTCCTCTTAATGATGTTGTCTCCAAAACTGTAAGTTTTAAATTCAATTTGCTATTTTATTTTGGATTTACGGATTCTGAATTGCTTGTGTTCTAATTGCAAAACACGTTATGATTTTGTTAAATTTCTATCATTTGGTATCAGAGCCATTGTAAATTCATATAAGATACAGTAATTTTTTTTAACGAAATGATTTTCAGTGATTTGTATTAAGCCATACAGATTCAACTTATTTTTATGTATAAATACTTTCTTATAATTTTGAACGAAATTTTTTGTAAGAAGAATTTATATTTTCTGATTATGTATGCACAAAGATGTTGTTCAATGTATTATTATTTGAGATGTAATGTTTGAGGCCTTTAGTAACCAAAAGACATCATGTCATGAATCATACGGGCACTCCTTTTTGCATATATTGGATCCTATACAATTTAATTTGGATGAATTTTTTGTTCAAATTGCATCGTGACTAAAACTTTTGGCAACATAAGACCAAGACTTCTGGTATATTTATTAATTTGTAATTAACTTTGGATATTAATAAAATTGTCGGGCCATGCAGGAGGTAATAAAATTAACGAAAATTTATCATTTCAAAATATAACTATGCAAAATTAATCTTTTATTCTTCTTCAAACTAAAATGTATTGAAAAAGAAAAATAAGATCGAACGAACGCGGGTGCATATCTCCTGCGGTATGGTACGGGGTCCATTCAGTTATCAACTGAGTCAACTTCTTTTTAAAACAATAATCAACTGAGTCAACTTATGTATGAAGTTTTGTGTTAGATTAAAACAAACTGTTAATATTTTACGGCTACGAATATGAACTTGCAGATATGAGCAACAAATTCGGTCTGAACCTGTAATGCAAGAAGTCTTTAATATTTGTGTGAATTCTGATTGAACTAAAAATTTAAGTTACTTTTAAAGATATCTGAATTTCACTCACTCGTCGTTCCGCATACAGTGATACCAAACCAGTTATACTATATATGCAGTAAGTCCAGATCTCCTAAAGTAATCTAGTTGTTTAGTTTAGATTTGGACCGTCCGATTCGAATCCGAATCAATCATGTCCGAAGTGGAGCGCACGGGCCTCTTTAGTCTGCCTTTCAGGAACTAATCTCAAAAATTGAGTTACTTTAGGAGATTCGAACTCTATATACAGCACTGGTCTTGTGATTGTTTGTCTAGAGAACTTAACGGTACCATAAATTTAATTTTCCAAATTTATTTTTTCAATGATAAAATTTATAGTTATCCTTTGCATTTTAAAAATGAAAATAATTTGCCAGCGTGTACGCTCCATGCCGTCCAGCTCACTGCGATGCACAAACATTAATATTTTATGGTTAATTGTATATATATTGTCATTTACTCGTACCTGCAATGTGCATGGCATCTTGCATTAACACTTGACAGCATAAGGCTAAACATCAATATTTTAATACAAGATGTGTATACTTAAAATTTTTGGTGTTTAAATTATAATTTTCTGACATTTAAACTTGAATAATCAGATGTTTATACTTAAGTTTTAGGTATTTTAATATAAATTGTTCGTTGTTTAAATTTGTACAGCAAAGTGCGTAAACTTATATGAGTAGAACTACGGTGTGACGTGCTCACCAACGGGTTTGGTGAGCACACCTCCAAAAAACGCATTTTCAAAGTTCAAATAGTCGATTCGAACCTTCCAACGTGTTCTTCATGTTAATATGTGCTTGGAGACCAAATTTTACATTTTTTGGAAATGTTTTACTATTTTTTTAGAATTTTTGAAAATCAGTGTTTTTTGAATTTTTTTTTTATTTAATGAAAAGCTGATGATTTTCAAAAATTCTAAAAAAATAGTAAAAAATTTTCAAAAAATGTAAAATTTGGTCTCCAAGCACATATTAATATGAAGAACACGTTGGAAGGTTCGAATCGACTATTTGAACTTTGAAAATGCGTTTTTTGGAGGTGTGCTCACCAAATCCGTTGGTGAGCACGTCACACCGTAGTTCTACTCAACTTATATTGACCCATTATTTAAAAAATATATTATTTAGCGTGTATACTTGAACTGTGCAACATTTAAATTTAAACGATCTGGTGCTTAAGACTCGTATCATGTGTTTAAACCTAAATTGTCTTTTGTTTAAACTTCAACAGATAGATGTTTATAGTCAGTGGTACGGTGTATATAATAATTTACATTTTCTCTGTGCATAACCATATAATAATTTCATGTTTTGAACAGTAACTACCTGTAAAAATATTTCCTATAGCATAGGAAAGAAGGTACGAAGAGCACAAAAACGGAAAAACACCAAGTGTAATCAAATTGGGGTTTTGGGAGATGAATTTGGAGTCTTTATTCTATACAGTATCGTACTCGGTTCAATAAGTAAGGATTAACTTTAATCTGAACGACTGAAATTTAGTGTCTATTTAACATAGGGGATCTGTTTTATAGATTCGTGTCATGATTAAAGAACGGTCTAAATTTAGTAATTGAAAGTGCGGTACAGGGATGATCGGGATTCGTGAATTTGGAGGGCAAATTTATAAAAGAAAAAAGATAATTTATTTTATTTTAATTAAGACCATGTTTGAATGGTAAATTTTTTTTCTTTTTAAACGGATGGGATTCCAGACTATTTGGGATACTATTCCATTGGCTTGTTTGGATAGTCCACCATTTCGTTTTCATATGTACTTTGAAGAAATGTAAAACGATGAATAAAAATAATAAAGTCAGACTGAATTTTTTTAACTATCCATGTCACTCTTACTTTTCTACCTCTATCTCAATTTGATTCGGCGGGAAAAAAAATTAGAAACAAAAGAGAGACTATATGATAAGACTAGCTTCTAGTTTCGATAAATTTTTCTACACAATTATTTAATATTCACAATAAATTTCTCCATTCGGATTTCGAACTTGCGATCTTTCAAACGGAGAAACATTTGGATATTAATTAAATGATTTAAATAATGATTATTGTCACGGATTAAAAAATAAAATTAAAGGAGTTCCTTGACATTATTCGCACATTATTTTTTTGGTACAAAATAAACTAACAAGTTCTTAATTAATCTCACAGTATTCACTTATATTTTACATTTTCATAATTATGTCCGTGCAGATTATGTATATGAATTTTCATAAATTAATTAATTAGTTGGTTTTCAAATCCGCAAATCTCAACCCCACAATCGTGGGACAAACATGTCTTAGGTGATTAAAAGTCTTCTGTATCTCGGTAAGAAGACAATGCATGACGCCTGTGAAGCACGTGATTACTTGCATTTTCAGAATACGATATATTGTTTACAAAGAAAAAGAAATTTTATTGAGGAATTATTTTTTATGAATCTCTGATGTATGCGTAGAATAAGTAGTGTGGTAGCGGGTCCAAAATGCTGCCTACTCCATGATTAGTTATAGTCCACCTACTAATAGTGGACTGCATCTTTCAATTACTTTTCCTAATTTGTTGGTTGTTGGTGATGTGGATCGTTGGTCCCACTTACCAAACTCACCAACCTCGGTTTGATGGACCTACTATTTCTTCTTCGGATGCGGATTGTCAATCTCGGATCCCTTTACCCATTCCTGATCAATGCAATTTTGTCCTTGTTGTCCTTGTTGTTTATTATTACAAGCGTCTTTAGATTATAGAGTATTTACAATGGTGATTTCTTTTAAATTGCTAATATAATTGCTGGAATGTACCATAGTTTTTAACTTAGTAAGTTTGCTTTAAAAGCAACTCTTTAATTCCATAATTTAATGCATCTCCATTACAGCAAACGTTTAGCAATTAATTTGAGCCACATCACTGAGTTTAGCAATTAAAGAGATTCATAATTTCTAAATCACTCCATCTCAGAAATTTAAGAGCTTCTACAATAGTGATTTCTTTAAATTGCTAAGATAATTGCTGGGATATACCACAGTTTTTAAATTAGCAAGTTTGCTTTAAAAACAACTCTAAATTAAATAAGCAACTCTAATTAAATTTTTGGGATGGAGTGATTTAGAATTTATGAATTCCTTTAATTGCTAGATTCAGTGACGTAATCTAAATTAATTGCTAAATATTTGCTGGAACAGAGATGCATTAAATTATAGAATTGATACAATATGAACTAGAATCTACATGCCCGTTAAAAGTGGATCGGTTCAACTATGTAAGCATAAAGACTTATAAAAGTCGCATCATGTTCATATTTTAGTTGTAGACCAGTAGCTGATTATAACAACTCTCGTACTTCTGATAAAAATTTCAAAAATAATATTGATGCGTCACATTATGTTATATAATGCGTCATATTCATAAGTAATTTTACGGACACCTGATACATCACACAATGAAAACGAGTAAAGCTAGCATGAGCTATACTCATTAAAAGTTTCGGTGAACAAAATTTTAATATCTATCATATTGACTTTAAACGATGAATTCAAATTGTTGAAAAATATAAATCAAGAAAAAATAATAAATAATAAAGTTTTTTAAGTTATCTTAATGCATTTATTTTTTATTATTTTTTACCGCTTGACTTTATACTAAATGAATTCGAAAATTTTAAAATTTTGCATGTATTTAATCACTCATGAAGCAGTTGATTTCAACGATTTGGATTCGTCACTAAAATCAATCCGATATATTTTGAAGTTTATGCTCACCACATTTTTTTGGTGAACATATCATACACTAACTTTACTTCATATAAAATAATATATATTTGTTCTATAGTCGGTTGGCAGATATTGGTTAGTATCAACTATCAAAGAGAACAGTGAGATGTGGTTGAGATGTGGTTGAGATGTTGTGGAGGACAATAAAGGAGCTGAGTTCAGAAGGTTAATTCAACTGGGGCGATATCAAAACCAGTTACTGTAATTTTTCTTTCATTTGCTGTTTTGGCTGTTTATGCATTGCTGGATGTAAACCTTTTATCTATTAATGCACACTTGGTAGCTACTATTAAGTTTTTCAAAAAAAGAAAACTATTAAAGAGGAGGGTTCAAATGCACCATAATTTTGTGCTCCAATATGCTCCACATTATTTATCTCTGTTTTTAAAATCCGAACTGTCGATTCGAATCGTTCAACATGACCTTCATAATAAAATATGCTTGGAGACCAAATTTTATATTTTTTAGAATATTTTACAAGTTTTTTTAAATTGGTACAAAATCACTGTTTTAAGAAGATTCTGGACCATCCGAAAAAGTGATTTTGTACCTATCTAAAAAATAGTAAAAAAAATATAAAAAATATAAAATTTGGTCTTCAAGAATTTTTTATTATGAAGATCATGTTGAACGGTTTGGATTGACTGTTCGGACTTTAAAAACATAGATAAAGGATATGAAGCATATTGGAGCACAAAATCATAGTGCATTTGAACCCTCTCACTATCAAATAAGCAGGTAGTTGATATTGCATTGATAAAGTCACAAAATGGTGGATTTTATTTTTTCTGTTTTGCTTAATCTGGGATTAACCATGGGATATTTTATTGATCTCGCTAACATTTTTTATACATGAAAATAATCAAGATATTTATTATTAATTGCATCATGGAGTGATAACGAA
This sequence comes from Carex parvula, assembly GCA_025461045.1. Taxonomy (NCBI): domain Eukaryota; kingdom Viridiplantae; phylum Streptophyta; class Magnoliopsida; order Poales; family Cyperaceae; genus Carex; species Carex parvula. The sequence continues at coordinate 1,246,978 of JAJGRW010000556.1, forward strand.
ATCTTTTATTTTTAAAATATCTTGTACGAAAATAAAAATACACCACTTCAAAGAACGAGATTTGCTACCAGCCGTACTAAATTTATAATTCTTATTTTGGCTTATAATTTAATAGATAGATTTAGCGTGTTCTTCTAAATTAGAGTAGAATCGGTAAATGAAGAAGAGAGAGAAAATAAATTATGAGTAGAATAGGTAAATGAAGAAAGGGGAGTGAGAAACTATATTTTACTTTCAAATTAAAATTATAAGAGATGAAGACACATGAACGGAATTTTTTTTATTCTTTATATTTGTTCTTAGTTATAGTGTAAGATCAATTCTTTATATTCTTTTCTTCTTCTTTTTCTTTTCTCAGTAAGAGACTTTTAAACTGGTTCTTCGAGTATCTCACTAAAATAAAAGAAAAGAAGTGAATGTTCGATTGTATTGTAGAAAATTTTAATTTGAGAAAAGTATTCACGAAAAATTATATATATATATTTAAAGACTTATTGTCAATAGTTATTTTTTTATTAATAATGATCAATTTATGATCAATTCTAAAGTCTAATAATTAAAACATAATAATATAAAAAATTATAAATGCAAAAGTTGTAAAAAAATGATGACATAAATAGTAAAGTAAAAGTGATGATGAAAAAAAGTATAATAAAATAAAATAAAGAAATTAACAAAATGCACATGTCATGAATATATACAAAAAAAATTAAGTTCAACCTCGTGTTTTTTTTCCATGCATCCGTATATAAATTTGATCCTCATTATCACATATATTTTCTCGTAAGTCAAGTTTTTCATTATAAAAAAACCACCTAATATCCAATCAAAATTTTCACGAAATATCAAACAAAAAATAAATCATCCGAACACGTCCGTAGTCAGTCCACTTCAAAAAAAGTTTAAAAAGGTCGACGAGTTCAGTTTACGAATGTTACTTTATAATTTTCTTCTTCAGCACAGCAACGTAACCCTGATACCTTCCATCTCTTTCCTTCGCATCTCTTTCTGTCTTTCACTCTCTTTCTTTCGATTTGTCTCCTGATGCTGTAAAGCAAACCGAAATGCATGATTTTTTTTATTTATAAAGTAATAATTTAATTTTCCGGAAAGAGAATGATTAATTTATCGATGCGGTTTCAGTTTTTTTCAGATCTTAAACTGCATGTTGACTACATATTTGTCTGAAATTCTTAATCACTAAACATTTACTTGAAAGCTGCTGATGGTATTTTTCGAAGTAGTTTATATATCATTGGAGTAAAGAAAGGGCTTAATTTCTTTTTCTTTTTTCAAAAATCTCCAACTAATGCTGAATTTCAAGTGTATAATCTTTCGTATTTTTGTTTATATTTTCATTTTTTCGGTTTGGTAAAGACATAACACGCCGAAATTTTTAAATGTATAATTGCTTAAAAAAAAAAATAACGGTTTTTGAGAAATTTTAAATTTACTACGACCGCACTGGTATTCTACAGTCTTATTTACTGAAGATCGCAAAATGCCGATGCGGACTCTGAAAAGGGCCGCAGATCACCGATGCGGCCCCACTTTTTTTATGTTGCGAATTCCAAACCCGCATAAGAAAATTGATTAAAATTGACATCGATTAAAATATTAATAAAAAAGTTGGTTTCCGGTCAATGTTAAGAATGAAATCGATTAAAATATTAATAAAAAACAAAAAAAGTTGGTTTCTGTGCCAAGAACAAAGTTTAAAAATGAAAGCTAGGAATGAAATCGATTAAACTATTTTATTTTTTATGTTGTTGAATATTTTAGGTGTCTGTGCCCCGCAGAAATCGATTTTCTGTAAAAAAAAAAAAAAAAACTCTTGGTCTGCTTCGGCATTGTATGGTTTCATTTTTGAGTTCGCACTGACATTATGCGGTTCTCGTTAAATGTGTCAACACAATACCAGTGTGGTCATAGTAAATTTAAAATTACTTCAAAATCGTAATTATTTTTGAAACTGTGCTAACTTTAAAAATTTCGGCATAACACGGATGTGAATTGATTTGGTCTTACCTCTCTTTTTCAGTCCTATGGTAAATTCGTTTATATTGAGTTTGAACTTTAAGAAATGCAAAAAATTGAAAACAAAAGCAAAAAATAAAATGAAAGAATATTTTTTATGGTAATCATCTTGTGGTACCATTCCTCAAATTCTGATTTCTTATGCTAATTATTTTGTATTTTTTTCTAGTAGATGTCTTTGTAGTCTAATCCGACATTTTTATTAATATCCAAAGTTTAATATAAATTATTAATTATACCCAGAATCGGATCCAATATCGAAAAATATCCAAACTGGCCAGAAAATGGCCGGTTTACTCCTTTCCTAAGCCGGCCATTTTCTGGCCGGCTTACTCTCTCCTAAACCGGCCATTTTCTGGCCGGCTTAGTCGTTTTTTTTTTTTTTTTAAGAGACATTATGAAGAGAAAAAATAATGAAATCTAACACTGAAAATTTGAATTTTGTGTTTAAATTATTTGTTAGATTACTTCTTTTGATTTATAATTAGCATATTTATACTAAAATACACTAGATTACTTGAAATTATGTTGAATTACACTATATTACAATAAATTATGTTGAATTACACTAAATTACGCTAAATTACAATAACTTCGCTAATTATGTTGAAATACGGTAAATTACGTTAAAATAGACCGATTCTGTGCCATCTTTCATGAATCATAAAAAATAGTAAAAAAATTTCAAAAATAGTAAAAACTGGTATTCTACAAGTTCATTATGTAACTAATTTACTGAGCTACTTGGATTGAATAATAGAAATGAAAATCTTAATCGGAAACTTCAACTCAAGTTTTGAGGCTCTTCCCTTTGTTTTTTGGCGATTCTGAATTTCGAAATCCAGCATAGCTAACATGGATGCATTCGTATTTTCGCAAGCTTTCCGAAAAGTGGTCATTTGCTAAAATCGGACACTCGAGCGCTGTTTTATGACCGTTTGAAGTTTCGTCGTCGTTTTTCACTTTTTTCAGTGAAGATATCGTCTCTATTCATATGTAGTTTAGCGTAATTTAACGTAATTTAGTGTAATTCAACATAATTTATTATAATATATTGTAATTCATCATAATTTCAAGTAATATAGTGTATTTTAGTATAAATATTCTAATTATAAATCAAAAGAAGTAATCTAACAAATAATTTAAACACAAAATTCAAATTTTCAGTGTTAGATTTCATTATTTTTTCTCTTCATAATGTCTCTTAAAAAAAAAAAACGACTAAGCCGGCCAGAAAATGGCCGGTTTAGGGGGGAGTAAGCCGGTCAGGAAATGGCCGGTTTAGGGGGGAGTAAGCCGGCCAGGAATGGCCGGCTTAGGAACGGAGTAAACCGGCCATTTTCTGACCGGTTTGGGCATTTTTCGATATTGGATCCGATTCTGGGTATAAATAATAATTTGTATTAAACTTTGGATATTAATAAAAATGTCGGTATTCTAATTGGAGACTTGAAACATAAAATATACAATCTCACAATATGAGATTGGTGGGATATAAACTCAATTATTCACAATTATAAGGTGTAATTCCAACCACCGAGTTACAGGTGGACTGGTGGAGCAACCACATCAACGATATATTGATGGATACAAGTGTTGACAATGCCTTTTTTATTTCATGTAACACATGAGTTATATGTTTTTTTTTTAATTCTATTATTTATATGTTGTATGAATTCAAAACAGAGGTGTCAATATCTTTAGCCGCATTGCTGCTATAACAGCATGCACCATCAATTATGATCTAATTTCTCATTTGTTGGAGATACTAATGAAATATCCGCATGTGATTTATTAAGGATTAATTTCACTATTTTGCATATAATCGTCTTTTATTTTTCTGGTGTCACCGTAAACCTTAATTAATATATAAAAGCAATTAAGCATTACCGTTGCTCAATTTAACAAAAAACACAAGATTTGAACAACAAAAACTCTAATTGTGGTTTTTGAACCACTTCAACACAAAATTAAAGCTCCAGAATAGTTCCCCAAAGCTTGTAACTTCGACCTAAACACCTAAAACATTAGTACATAAATATCAAATATTATTCACGGCAACATCAAATTGCACAGCTATTGGACAAAATATTTGCTTTGACTTTTATGGTGTAAAATAATATTTAGAAATTGAAACATCAACGGATCAACCGCAAATTAAAGGATACAAATCTGCTGTTTTTCTTTTGAAAGAATAGATCTTGATTTTGATTTTTTCTCATTCAACCGTTTAAATTTTTTCATGTGTAAATTTCAATAACAAAACACAACATATTTTATTCCCAAATTAAATCAACAAACCCACTCGATTTCATAATATCCAATTCCATGAATTTCATTTCCAATTACGATCCTCTGCCCGGAGTGGGGGCAGTCTGATGAAATTTAATTTAATGTCCTGTTAATAATACTATTTGATCTGTATTAAAATTTGTGACATATATCAAATTGAATTTGATCTGATGTCCATCAAACCGCTTCTAAATCCCCTTCTTCATGACCCAAATGACCCCTTTTTTTTTTTTCAACTACCGGAAAAATCGGATAATAACTGAAATAAAATAATTTGGTCAGTTTTTTTTTTTTTTACTTTTATGTGGAAAAGTTGAGCGCGGTTAGTTTTTATTCGGACAACTTCTCCGAAAGAAATTTTGAAAATACAATTTGGGTTAATGGACCGTATGATTTAATAATTCCAGCATTGATAAGAAGTTCTAAGAAATTGCAATTTTTATAAATTTACTTAAGATATATCTAAAATCACCACATCATAATTTGTAATTAGTTTGCAATTAAATTGTAAGGATATAAAAATTAAATTAATCAAACTACTAATCCGTCGAGAAATATTTTAATATATTAAAATTAGAATGAACTGTTGGAATGAAAAATATATTATAATTAATTTGAAAATAATTACTAAGTTACTAATATAACACAACAAAATCAGATTTTTTGTATTACAAGGAAGCAAATGCCCTTATCTTAGACAAAAAAATGTAGGTTATTTTTTTGTTAATATCAATGTGATTAAATCACTGATTTGGCTCTGAAACTTTCAAGGTTTCAAGAGTATCCAGAAAAGAAATATAATGTGCATTTTTGTTTTCATTTCTACATTCTTAAAAAAAAGACGACTTTTATATTAGCTAAGTTACAGACCTTTCTCATGATAAAACTATAAATTTTTGAATCATACAAAATTTAGAATATTTTTCTGTCGTGAGTTGTTAACCATCAATTTTTAAATGTTAAGACATACAAGACAAATCATAAGTTCATAAATCATCTTAGTGGATTTTAAACCAACATAATATGAACTATAATAATATACCCAGAGTTAATTTTATCCTGTAACGTCCAATGAACTTTCGTTCTTAACCAAATATGCGATCAAAACTAGAAACCAAATTTTATCTTGTATTCAAAAGGGATTTCTTAACCAAATATGCGATCAAACTAGAAACCAGTTTCATTCTTTCAAGTATTTAGCCCCTTGTCAAAATTTAGTCCCATCTCTCAAAAGGTTCAATTCATAATAGTATCAGCTGTAAATTTTTTATGAAGTAACTTCCTTTATTTTTTATTTTTCCAAAATTAGATCTTAATAAAACCAACTCCAAAAAAGGAATAAGAATATTTTAGGCTTCGTTTCAACCTTTTCCTTTAAATTTTCCTTTCTCATTCGACTTGTACAGTTGTACTAACCAAACACACTGTAATTCACGCTTGCACAGGTGCGAGTTGCCCAATAAATTTCGAATTCAGATCTATTGCAATACCTGACTGGGTAGAGTGAGATCTGAGTCGTCAATTTTAATCTGGAAAGCATCTCAAAGCAGATCCCATATTTCAGATAGGCACCGAATTGATTTTTGCCCGCTGTGATTATTATACACAGTCAGGTACCTTAGAGATGCTCATCAATTTCCATCTCCGCGATGCGTCGCCGCTCCACGCTTCCTTGTCAGTGGCGGGCCCTCTATAATATCACACACCAACCCCCTTCCCACCGGATCTGATTGAGTACTTCTGAAACTAATTATTTTGTCAAATATTATAGCGAGTCGGTAAGAAATCAGTAACAACCCACCACACAAAATAGAAAGATAAATCTCACTGATCACTTCCACCGCCCAAACCCCTGCAAAAACCCAAGATCCAACGGCTCAGATTTCTCCCAAATCCTTTATATTTTCTCCCCTCCTCCCCAATTCTCACTGCGCCACTCTTATCTCCTCTCTCGTATCACATCTCAGATCCAAACCCTTTTGCCCTTTAGCCCTTTAGCCATGGCTCTCTCTGTCGAGAAGACTAGCTCTGGTCGGGAGTATAAGGTGAAGGATCTATCCCAAGCCGACTTTGGTCGGCTCGAGATCGAGTTAGCCGAGGTGGAGATGCCCGGTTTAATGGCCTGCCGCACCGAGTTCGGGCCGTCCCAGCCCTTCGCTGGCGCCCGCATCTCAGGATCTCTCCACATGACGATCCAGACCGCGGTTCTGATCGAGACCTTGACTGCGCTCGGTGCAGAGGTGCGTTGGTGCTCCTGCAACATCTTCTCGACTCAGGATCACGCTGCCGCAGCCATTGCAAGGGATTCAGCAGCTGTTTTCGCCTGGAAAGGAGAGACTCTTGAGGTATTTTTTTTTATTTCTACTGTTTTCTCAATTTGATCTGGTCTTCATCGAGTCGGTGTTTTTGTTTAGAGTTGAATTCGTGCAAATCGGAGACTAGGATATTTTTTTTTCGTTTTTGTTAGTTTGTATAGAATGTAAGTTTGAACTTTTACATTGTTTACCGTATTTAAACATAGATCTGAGTAGGATTTAAGTACAAACTTTCCGCTTGTATTCATCACCTGTTACTATTCATTGATGTTATTTCCAAAAACACTGCTCGGGGTTAATCATTTACTGCCTTGTAATTGAACTATCATTCTGGTTCTAGCTATAGCCAGCAGTTTAATCTTGTCACCGCTAACTGTAAATTTTGTATTTTCTGACCACCAGGAGTACTGGTGGTGCACAGAGAGGTGCCTTGACTGGGGCTCGGAAGGAGGTCCCGACCTAATTGTTGATGACGGTGGTGATGCCACACTCCTAATCCATGAGGGAGTTCGCGCTGAAGAGGAGTATGAGAAGACTGGCAAGCTGCCTGATCCTGAGAGCACTGACAATGCTGAGTTCAAGATTGTGCTTAGAATTATCAGAGATGGCCTCTCGGTAGACCCAAAGAAGTACCGTAAGATGAAGGAGAGACTTGTTGGTGTGTCAGAGGAGACCACCACCGGTGTCAAGAGGTTGTACCAGATGCAAGACAGTGGCACACTTCTCTTCCCGGCAATTAATGTGAATGACTCAGTCACCAAGAGCAAGGTGAGATTTTTTTTTCTGGATTTACATCTTAGCAGTTCATTTTAGGTATAACTAATCACGCATCTCTGGTTTTGTGGTTGGTGGACTTGGTATTTTAGGTGTTTGATTTGACTGGGAATTAGGTTTTGATCTAGATCTGGCTCTGGGCCTGGCTGTAGCTTTCACTTAAGGCAATGGGATCTTACCTAACTTAAAAATAATTCATAGCAGTTTGAATAGTCTTTTGAGAGTAGGGGTGTCAATGGGTACGGTACGGGTCGGGTGGAGGTATTTTCATACCCATACCCATTAAAATTGACTTAACCCTTACCCTACTCATACCCATTAAAAAATAACCTTACCCTACTCTACCCTTACCCGTTAATATTATCGGGTAACGAAACGGTAGCGGATGAATAACGGATATTACTAATACAATAATTAATTTTATTATATTTTACAAATTAAATATAAAAAAATCATTCATTTCACACATATGTAATTACATTTCTAATAAAAATAAAAATGAATGTGCAATCAATTTCAACTAAATTGTTTTTTATAAAGAAAGAAAATTTAAAAACACAAATACATATTTAGGTGGGTTGGAAATTGAATTGAATATATATTTAGATTTTATAATTACCCTATAGGGTAATGGGTACGAAATAGTCATTACCCATACCCTTACCCATTTGGTTAACGAAAAAAAATTCTTATCCATACCCATACCCAATAAGCTAACGAAAAAAAAACCTTACTCATACCCGCCTTTTCAAATACGATACGGGTCGGGTAAACGGCTAAAAAGGTACCATTGACACCCCTATTTGAGAGCCTATGGCCACTCTTTATTTGGTTGGTTACTGATGGTGGGTCCTGAGTGAGATGATCTTTGCAGTGGCCTTTTTCATAGATCTGCTTTTTCCATGTGGGACAAGTTTTGCAGTAACCCTTTGTGTAGATTGACATAGGGATATTGGTCATATGCTTTATCAAGATCTTCTTTTCCTTGTGTAACTGTTGATTTTATTTTCTGAATTTGTTATTGAAAATCAGATAATGAACTACAACTGTTGTATCGAATCCTACTTTTGACTTTTGGCTTGGAATCTAGCTAAGTAATGCTTTCAAAAGAAAAATAACTTCTTTTGACAAACTGTTGGAAATTGCTTATGAACTGAAGAAATTTAAATTGATGTTTAGACTATCACTTCTAGCTTGTCATGAAAAGTTGCTTTGTTCGTCATGATATAAATGAAAACATCCAACAATTCTTATGAGTCATTATTTTCCAAATGTAGTTTGACAACTTGTATGGGTGCCGCCACTCCCTCCCTGATGGCCTGATGCGTGCCACAGATGTCATGATTGCCGGCAAGGTTGGTGTTGTCTGTGGTTATGGAGATGTCGGAAAGGGTTGTGCTGCTGCCTTGAAGCAAGCCGGGGCCCGCGTCATAGTCACTGAGATTGACCCAATCTGTGCCCTACAAGCCACCATGGAAGGCCTTCAGGTCCTTACCCTAGAAGATGTTGTCTCAGAGGCTGACATTTTTGTCACCACCACTGGTATTGAACTTGACATCCTGATGATTTATAACTTTGTAATTAGTACATAATAAGAGACTAAATGAAGCTGTCTCATCTGATAGGTAACAAGGATATCATCATGGTTGACCACATGAGGAAAATGAAGAACAATGCTATCATTTGCAACATTGGTCACTTTGATAATGAGATTGACATGCTCGGTCTGGAGACATACCCAGGTGTCAAGAAAATCACAATCAAGCCCCAAACTGACCGATGGGTCTTCCCTGAGACCAACTCTGGCATCATTGTTTTGGCCGAGGGACGGCTCATGAACCTTGGTTGTGCCACCGGTCATCCCAGTTTCGTCATGTCTTGCTCCTTTACCAACCAGGTTATCTTTTTTTGTGTGTGCAGTTTAATTTTTTTTCCTCTTGGTATAGCAGCTGCAACTACTATTTTGTTTTAATATCATCCTCATTGAATGAATTTGTTTGTGTTCGTGTAGGTGATTGCACAGTTGGAGTTGTGGAATGAGAGGAAGAGCGGCAAGTACGAAAAGAAGGTTTACGTGCTGCCGAAGCAACTTGATGAGAAGGTGGCGGCCCTTCACCTTGGCAAACTCGGTGTCAAGCTAACGAAGTTGACCCAATCTCAGGCTGACTACATCAGTGTCCCAGTGGAGGGCCCGTACAAGCCAGCTCACTACCGCTATTGATCACCCATGCGGGTCTTGCGCCTCTAATGCTAGTTGCATTGGTTCTTCGAGGCTGGTGTTTTAGGCTAGATTACTTGTTCTTCATTTGAATGGTGGTGTGAGGGTGCTTTTGGGTTTGTTTTGTAATAATTGGTACTTGGTTTTTATCAAGTGGCGGTGGTGTTTTGCTGATACGGTATTTTGAAATGTTGTTGTGTGCCTTTAAATGATAATTTTGCGATGAATCAATTGATCTCGCGATTCAATTATGTGCTTATTTAGCTTTCTTGTTGGGTCGTTTATATATAATTTGGTTTACCTTGTTTAGAAATAGTTGGCTGATTTTGCTGATTTGATCGCCTTAGTCTTCTTCGCCTTTCCAAGCTTGTTCTGATATTTTCTTGTTGTTTAATGTGAAAGTGTAGAATGAGATCTCAGTCCATTTCAATCTGGTGCGAATCTCAAAATGGACCTTCCTATATTTTACACTAGCACTGAGCCACTGAATTTATTTTAGCATTGGCTTTGGCTTAGGTACCTGATAGGATATGAATTCATCATATAATTTTCTAGTCTGTGCTTCTACTCTAATAGATCAATAGTTTGGATTGGTAAATGTAACCTTCCAAGCTGATTGCTGTGGATTCAGGTAAATTCAATATTTAGAAGACTAGCAGTTATTTACCTGTAAAAAGGAAAATCACAACTTTACAGCCTCGTTCATTCATATTCAAGCTAAACCGACAAGTTAGTAAGAGGTTTCAATGCTACAAGGCAAAACCAAATGTGGCCTCAACTCAATTGATTTCTCCCAAAACTGTTCTTTACTAAAAAGAAAACATGAAAGTAGGAATTAATAGTACAACTGTTAAAATATCAAATAAGCAGATAAAAAGACGGCATCAATTGGTCTCTCCCAAATTTGTCCTTTACTAACACAAAATAAAAAAGAATGAGAGAAAACAGCCAAAACACCAAGCAGATACCCAAGCATAACTATATCAAGGAGGTAGGTTTATTGTAAACTACTTCACTACCAGTACTACTGGTAGCAAGATGATTAGTAGCGGTAGTGAGCTGGCTTGTACGGGCCCTCCGCCGGGACACTGATGTAGTCCGCCTGAGACTGACTCAATTTTGTTAGCTTGGCACCAAGTTTGCCGAGGTGAAGTGCTGCCACCTTCTCATCAAGGTGCTTCGGCAAAACGTACACCTTCTTCTCGTACTTCCCGCTAGTTCTCTCCTTCCACAACTCCAACTGTGCAATCACCTGCACAATAGAAAAAAAAACAAAAGTGAAAAAAAATCATGGTTTGATTTTGATAATATTATAGTCATTCATTTCCCCAAAAACAAATAATGTTTTAACTAGGCTTAGAATCAGTAATTGTTTTCTTACAAATGTTAGTATCTTGTTCTTTCTTTAAATTATATTTTCATTTGATCTTTGCCTGATTGAATTAAGGCTTACTTGAGTCTCAAACATCACGATTATGGCTGAATGAAAAGAATAAAAAGCACAGACATAGTCCTTTGAATATCTTATGGTAATACGACCATACCATATTTACTGGTACCAGATGATTTTGTACCATGGTAATAGGTATTATTTATATAAACATTTGTATCTGCCATGATTAAATTTTTTGAATAATTGCATTCTCCAAACGAACCTGGTTAGTGAAGGAGCAGGACATCACAAAGCTAGGATGGCCTGTAGCACACCCGAGATTCATGAGCCGTCCCTCGGCCAAGACAATTATACCGGTCTTGGTTTCAGGAAAGACAAACCGGTCTGTCTGAGGCTTGATTGTGATCCTCTTGATACCTGGATATGTCTCCAGCCCAAGCATGTCAATCTCGTTATCGAAGTGACCTATGTTGCAAATGATCGCATTGTTCTTCATTTTCTTCATGTGGTCAACCATTATGACATCCTTGTTACCTGCCAGATAATTAGAAACCTGAATTAGTAACTAATAAATTATTAAATTAATTAATATAGGCTACATGGCCGGAACGGCTTGCTTAATGTAACTTTTCAAATTACCAGTGGTTGTGACAAAAATGTCAGTCTCAGAGACCACATCTTCCAAAGTAAGGACCTGGAATCCTTCCATGAGGGCTTGGAGGGCACAGATGGGATCGATCTCAGTGACGATCGTGCGGGCCCCAGCTTGCTTCAAGGCAGCAGCACAGCCCTTGCCGACATCACCATAGCCGCAGACCACAGCAACCTTTCCGGCAATCATTACATCAGTGGCACGCATCAGACCATCAGGGAGAGAGTGGCGGCACCCGTACAAGTTGTCAAACTACAATTCGTATACCGAGATGTAAATTAAAAGTTACATCTAATTATCTATTGATGAAATCATGATGAAGACAATCTGTAATTAGATTTTGAAACGACAGAATCTTTAATTAGTAAATCTGACCTTGCTCTTGGTGACTGCATCGTTGACATTAATTGCAGGGAAAAGTAGAGTTCCATCGTTTTGCATCTGATAAAGCCTCTTAACCCCAGTGGTTGTTTCCTCTGACACACCGACGAGCCTCTCCTTCATCTTGTGGTACTTCTTTGGGTCAATTTTGAGACTATCACGGATCAAACCGAGGACAATCTTGAACTCGGGATTGTCGTTGCTCTCTGGGTCAGGAAATTTGCCGGATTTCTCGAATTCCTCTTCAGCACGAACACCCTCGTGGATTAAAAGTGTGGCATCACCGCCATCATCCACAATCAAATCGGGACCACCTTGAGGTCCCCAGTCAAGGCACCGCTCCGTGCACCACCAATACTCCTGGTATTGGGAACCAAAGTTCTGATAGTCAGTATCATTGTGAAATTGCCTTTTTACTGAAATGTAGATATTTTGATCTTGCCTATGTATGGTCTTGTTAATTATTGTATGTTCGTAAGTTACAAAAGGGAAAAGATACATAATTTACCTTTTTAAATCCATAGTTTTAGATTATAACTAAATAACATTGACCAGTTGTGAAATTCTGTCATGGCTATTATATGTCTATATTCTTGTTGCCTTGATGAAATTCAAACATTTAGTTTCCACATGGTAAAGAGAAAAAGGCTATATATCTAACAACTAACAATTTCAAATTGCATACCTGAAGGGTTTCTCCCTTCCATGCAAACACGGCTGCAGAATCTCGTGCAATGGCCGCAGCAGCATGATCCTGAGTTGAGAAGATATTACAGGAGCACCAGCGCACCTCGGCACCAAGTTCAGTCAAAGTCTCGATCAGAACAGCAGTTTGAATAGTCATGTGGAGTGAGCCGGAAATGCGGGCACCTGCGAAAGGCTTTGATGGGCCAAACTCGGTGCGGCATGAGATAAGACCAGGCATCTCCACCTCTGCTAGCTCGATCTCGAGCCGGCCAAAGTCGGCTTGGGAGATATCTTTGACCTTATACTCGCGACCTGAGCTGGTTTTCTCTACAAATAGAGCCATGGTGAAAGAACCAAAGTGAAATTGTATTATTTGGATGAGGATGAGAATATGAAAGGAGGGAAGAGGAAGTGGCTTAATATATAAATTGGTGAGATGCAGAGAACTAAAAATAGAACCAACCTGAGGTTGCAATAAGGTAAAATTTTACTTTTTACTAATCTTGGGTAAAAGAGAATTTAGGTACATGCAGGATCGCTGTATATTATTAATAGATAATTAATAAGAATTGATAGGGAGAATCACTATCAGGTCGGATTGATGTTGTTAGTGCAGAATTTTATATGATTGCTCATTTGTTTTAATGTGTCTTTGGTAATCAACTAATCATATAATAATACAAATTTTCTGAATATCAGACGTTTCTTGGCACAATTTGCTCATTATTTTGGTGGCATAATTTATCTATATAACAATCATAGAAAAAAAAAAATCGAAGGTTTAGCCCATCTTCAATGTTAATAGGAGAATTTCAGAGTTCAAAAATTTCCAAATTAATTCTCGTACTTGGTAGTGCCTCATACCAAAGTGCACTCCATAGAACAAAATTTTAATTATGGCAGTGTAATAGCAGAATACCAAATTAAAAGTGCACTCCATAGAACAAAATTTAATTATGACAGTGTTTTCGAGAAAGGTTCTCATGTTACAAAATTTTGTGCAATAAAATGGTCAATTTTGAGGTTCTAAAGCAATGAAGGTTCTCAAATGATTCAAAAGAAATTACAATAATATGTCCAGATTTAACTTTTTTCATTTATATTTGAAAATTTATAAATCAAATTGCACATATATATAATAAAATTTGTGGTATTGTGGCTCTTATGTAAATAACTTTACTTGTTCATAAAAAGAATATCTTGTATTATTAATTATTTCATAAAAGACAAACCGGATTGTTTTTCTTCTATTTTGTTCATTATGCAAGTCAATCTTTCTATGCATAGAAAAATTAATCTTTCTAAGTTAATTTACAAATATTTAATAAACAGATTTACTAAGGAAAAAATGTGCATTTTATAGAGATTACCTCAATATCAAATTAAAGCATAAAATTTACGAGTAGAACTAGGGTGTTCTTAAGCTCATTATTTTTTTGGTGAGTTTAAAACTTATTAAACTAATTTCAAATGACGAATCCAAATTGTTAAAACCAATCTATTTTACAAGTAATGTGTTTACATGATAAATTTTTGAACTAATTTAATATAAAGTCAAGTAGTAAAAAAAAGATGACAAATGATTGTATTAAAATTAACTTATAAATCTTTATTTTTTACCACTTGAATTTATATTAAATTAATTCCACAATTTATGAATTTGACATGGAATTGCGTCACTCGTGATGTAGATCGGTTTCAACGGTTTGAATTGGTCATTTGAAGTTAATACAATAAGTTTTAGAATTAAGTTCACCAAAGAACTTGGTGAGATTAAGAACACCAACTAGTTAGTTCTACTATAAAGTCACAATTCTATTCTCCTCAATTTATTTGATATGCAAAACATAAGATATAATATACGAGCAAAGCTAGAGTGTGATGTGCTCACCAAAAGGGATTGGTGAGCACAACTCCAAAAGTATATTGGATCGGCTTCAAACAACGAATCTAAACCGTTGAAATCCATGTACTTCATGAGTGATGCATATACATGCAAAATTTTGAAAGTTTCGAATTTATTTGCTACAAGGTCAAGTGGTTAAAGAAATGAACATTTTATAATTTATTTTATAAGTTGTTTTATATATTCATTTTTCATCATTTCTTTGACCGCTTGACCTTGTAGCAAATAAATTCGAAACTTTCAAAATTTTGCATGTACACGCATCACTCATGAAGTACATGGATTTCGACGGTTTAGATTCGCCGTTTGAAGTCGATCCGATATACTTTTGGAGTTGTGCTCACCAAACCTTTTTAGTGAGCACATCACACTCTAGCTTTACTCATAGTATACAGTCGAAAGAAAAAATAATCTTTTGTACTATTTACGAACCTGTTGTATGTATATGAGATATCCAGACAACTTGGCTTGTTTGAGGGCAACAGCCAAACTTGCAATTTGATTTTCGCGGGGTGCATCTTGTAGAGTTGGAAAGACTGCTTTGTTGATCTTGTTTCAAAACCAAACAATTCATTTCGAACTTTGCATCTTTTCGGTAAATCATCGCGGATTGTGGGCCCCCCGGAGACTCGTATGTGTTGTGGTTGTCACTACATCGCAGTAGTCAAACGGGTTCATCGGCGCTTCCTAAACAACATATCACAATTATTTAAAAACAAAATTTTGACCATTACTTTACATAGCCCGCACTGTCCCGGTTCCCTTGTGCATGGTCAAAAGTCAATTATACCAAAATTTAAGTACGATGTATTACGACAATGTATATATGATACAGGTAACGTAACATTTGATTAAGCATGTTGTGAGATTAATTGCCAATTTTGGTATAAGACAATCTAAAGCCCCACTCCTAAGTCCTAAATGCATATTTAAAGATTTATCCGTAAAAACACATTTTCCGATCTTTTTTTTTTTTTTTTTTTAGAAAAGCACTGTTCCACTACTGCTAATTAGATATATAACATTTAGGTACAAAAGTTTTAACATTACAATTGTACACCTGAAATCACAACTATATATTTGCCTACATGGTAACTAATGTTACCTCATTATGTGGGTCCCGTATTGATACATAAAAAAATCAGGATTAAGCTGCAGTGAAATGTGCTTACCTATCTAAGAAAACTAACTAAATCTATCTTACCTCTGTGAGAACAAAGCCACTGATATCGACATATCACATAGCAACCACGCACCGCACTTTTGGCAATCTCTTTAAGCCTCTTGTAATCCCAATATCTTGGATATGCATTGCCACCAATATCTTGGCACTTTTTGTACGCAAGGAAATTATTTTTTATTCCATTACATAAGTTGTTCTTGTTTGCTCCAGTAAGGTAAATATATGTAGGAGTACTTCCTTTACCAGTAAGTGTCACTCGGGCCAAGGTGCAAACCCGTTTGGAACACGGCATGGGCAGCGAGGATGTGAGCCATTTGGAGGGAAAGAAACAGGAGAGTTTTCAGTGGAAAACGGACGCCGGTACACTTACTGGTACGGGAAACAACTGTTGAGATCAAGCGCTGGTACGTGCTGTGCTGACAGGTGCCAAGCAAGAGGGGTGCTGGCTTATAATACGATTTCAGTAAACCTGGTTTCAGAGTGCACATAGGAACCAGGAACCAGTAAACCAATGTACATAGATAATTTAAAATGAGGCTATTTCCCTTTTAGTTGGAATCAAATATTTGACGACAAGCAAGCTGATTCACATACAGCGGGACCTCTACTACAACTGCGGCGTGAGGTCGCCGAACTCCGAGGAGATCCAGAGGATATCAGCTATGCTGAGACAGTACGGCAAAATCGAGTGGAAGAATGTGTTTTACTAGTTCCAAAACCACAAAGCATGGGAGCGCCAAAAGAAACGCCTCACAGTTGAGGTCAATATTGTCAATATGAAGCCTAATGGTAATGTCTTGCTTTCTCCCTGTGCACTCACGCCTACTGTTGGTACAGATGCATGCTACTTTTCATATAACTTTGATTTTTGTTTGTTTTTAGTTTAGAGGTAAAGATGAAAAAGAGAATGCATCTCTGAAAACCTAATTACTATGTTTCTATTTCATGTTATTCATAAACTCCCCAGATTGGTCTAAAGAGAGGGGAAGGAGGGAGGATTTTCAGATTTTAATGGAGGGTAAAATGGGTAATTTATAAATTTGAAATGAGTTTTAATAGAAAAGTCAATATGTTGGGTAAATTTGTGAGTTTTTGAAATTTAGAAGGGAAAATGTGATATTATCAAATTTAGAGGGGGAAATATGTAATATCGAGGTTTTTGAGGGGTATACATGAAATTCCCCCTAAATTATTTGTCTACACAATAAGTATCATAGCCAGCTTCATCCATATTAGTTCTATTATGGATTGAAATAGAGACCAAAATGTCCTTTGTTTCACACTCCTTTCTTCCCTAGGATTATGGATGAACAATGCACTTCATTTTATGAAATTATAGATTATATTTTTCCCCCCTTTTTGTTTTGGGAAGTGCTATGCTGAGGGCACAAATTAAACTTTTGAGCGCTGAGCTTGTTAAATTCCTGTTTTACCCCTGCTCACTTTTTCCGACTTAATTAAAACATAGAGAAACAGAGCTAATAAAAGAAGCGACCGAGGGAAATCTGTTTAACGATAATTTATGCCTCATATGCGCACCTCTCTTATCTCTATCAGATCTCATGTTCGATTCTGAATCACTCTTCATTCTATACGGAAAAGTAGAAATGAATCAATTACTGGGAGATAAATTTGGAAGGAAATCAAATATTTCAAATTCTGTTATTGGGAGAAATTCAGTAGTCGGATTACGATCCTGGAGCAAAACAACATTCATTTATTCTACTCCAAAATTTTTGACACAGTCCACTTAAAGAACTAGACTTGAAGCAAGAGATCAACAAAAAGAGAGGTAATCTCTCAATCTTATTGTTGAATTCAACTCATAAATATTTTTTAATCTCTAATCTTCGAAGTTCGTAAAATAAGATGATTGGAATGTATGTTGATTCCTTGTATGAACTATCATAGCAAACAAATAGTTGAATGCCATTAAGGTGTTTGATGAATTGCTTGAAACAAAAGATAAGAACTATTTCATCTATTTCTAATACCGAGCTTGGTTTGAAGAACAGGTCCTATCCGGATTGTTGTTTGTCTTCCTTTATGTTTCTCTCTCTGTTACATCCAAACTACTGGTATTTAACATATAGTGTTTAGGGTTTAGGGTTTAGGGTTTAGGGTTTAGGGTTCACGACTAGTGGGGATCAAATAAGATGGAGATGGGACAACACAGGTATATACTCGGCTAAATCCATGTATAAAGTTCTCACAGAAGGTGGCCGGGTCAAAACTCGCTACAAACAAACTTGGCAGTGCAAGATACCACCAACGGTCAAAATATTTGCATACTCGGTCTTGTGTGACAAGCTGTTAACTAGAGAGACGCTGAGAAGAAGAGGGTTCAATCTAGAGGCAGGGTGTGTTTTGTGTCGTAACTGCCCTGTGGAATCACTGCTGCACTTATTATTTCTCTGTCCCTATTCGGTGCATGTCTGGTTTCAAGTATCCGATCTCATTGGGGTGCCCCTCATGATTCCAGCATTGACGGTCCTTCAAATCTGGGATAAGTCCTGGCAACAGATACGACTAAAGGACGCATTTCCCTACAAAGAATGGTTACTTCGATTCATATGCGTACAGTGGATGATATGGAAGCAGAGGAACAGGGTCATCTTTGAGGGGCAGAGGTTGCCGGCTACGATATTAGCAGCAAGAACAATTCAGGAAATGAACCTCTGGCTGCGCTACTGTTGAGAATTCATGGCTATATTGATGCTACGTTGTAATGTCATAATATTGCATTTTGTATTAGGTTATTGCTTTGCTTTCAATCATAACATTATATAGGACTTGGCTCAGGTGCAGAGGCCACCTTTGTGGTGCTGATCAATGTAATATATTACTTTTATTAATACATGTACTTGTCAGCCACTGACAAGCTTTCAAAAAAAAAAAAAAAAAAACATATAGTGTGTGAGAAATTTCAGTTTGCAGATCATGAATGTTGTCACTTGGCCGGTATTCACATATAGTGTTACATCCAAACTATTGGAGGGTGTGTATTTAAGGTTTACGGATGGCCGGTACAGCTTCTGGTACATGGCTGGTACAACTACTGGTTTTTTGGGATACTGGAACAAGGTCTTTGCGATACACCTGCTGGTATAAGGCGCAACACCTCCTACTACTTTCTATTAACTTGTAGTCTAGTGGTATGTGAGATTTGGGATTAATTATGACGGAACTTTGGTTTGGTTCAGTTTCATGCTGGAAGATTCATAAGATAGCATAGTAACAGAAATTATAAGAATACGTATGAAGAAGAAAGTGGAATTCATTCTATGCATCAATCACTGGAGAAGAAAAAGGAACTTTTCTTTATTTCCTTTAGTAGTTCTTTTATTAATTAGATTAGAGAGAGAGAGAGTGAAAGGACAAAATCGGTATTTAGAAAAAAAAATCCTCTTAGATCTCAAAATTAGAGAAACAGCCCTCAGTATAGCACTCCCCTTTTGTTTTTTCTGAACTATTATGATCTCCAATGCTCACTATTTCTGTTATATTTGTGGTTTACTTTGACACATTATTTGTATAAGCTCCTTTCCTTTTTTTGTCTTTTTCTTTGTTTGATATTTCAGACATGATCTTTTTAATGAAATTAAGTAATAAGGCACTACTCAATGATAATAGCTTCTCACTGTGAAGGGTTAGAATGGAAACTTTGGAGAGGGTGACTTGAAGTCTAAATTTTGGTGCCAATCAATCTTCCTGGACCCTGTTAAGAGTTTTGACATTGGAATTTGATGATGGTGTAACTTTTACATGGTGTAAGGTAATTATCATGTAAAAATGATTTACTTTAAGCCAACATTTACTAGATAGTAACACTACAAAATGTACATTTTTTTTTTTTTTGAGTAAAGATTGGAAGTCAAGTCACCCAACTATTTAATACTTGTTATTACAATAAAGAATTTCCTCCATCCGGGTTTCGAACCCATGACCTCTCATATAAAGGCCATGTGCCTTTGCCACTAGACCAAGAACTAATTCTTCAAAATGTACAGTTTTTGTAACATCCAGCACAACTATACCATCTATGTAATGAACACAAAACTGGAGTACCTTATTTACATATGCACTAAAGGAAGCAACTCATGAGGTACAGGTGCAGCCAACAAGGGGCAGGAATGATGCAGCACCCAAAAATATATTTAGTGAAATGATGCAACATGGGGCCGTCAGGAATGTACATTTTGAGCCCCACGATGCAACAGGAATGTATTTATTGAAATTATACAACACCAAACTTAAATTCAAAACATACCCGTTAGTGAAATGATCACTCGATGGCATATTGAATACCATGATGCGATCCTGTGGCTAAAGCAGAGCTGTGTAGACAGTGAAGTTCGCTGAGCTGCTTGAGTAAGGCCGCACATTCATACCCCACTTGGTTGGATCGAGACCAAATGCCTCAACAGCTCTAGATGCACACTTCTGCGCCAAATTCATCTTCATATAGATAACTCAATGTGAACATCTTTTAAATAAATATAGATGTCTAATTGTCTAAAAAACACTGAAATTTGTTTTTATGTAAGATATTAAGATATTATGTACGTACAACCTGATATGTGAATTTAACTTTTGTTTTCCTCTTTATTAATTTTTTTGGACAAAACAGAGGAATAATTTTTAATTATTACATTATATTAAAATAATATAGAATATTAGACGTATTGCATTGGAATTTCGATCCTGTAAAGGAAACCGCGTTACAGATTAAATTGGTCACAAATAGCTCAGATCAACGCGCGGGAGTAAAATCGTTACTGGGAGAAATAAAAAGTTGTGGGCATAAAAAAAAACAAAAAGATACAAAGCATATCACAATCAGGTCCGAGCAACCTATTTTGCAAGAAAAAAATCATCTAATTATTAATTTTTTTTAAAGAAAATGAAAGTTTTCATATCAGTACCGTCAGAAACTAATTAAAGAACATTCCAGAAAATTAAATTGATTACAATAGATTTTCTTTTAATTTTCCAGCCAAAGTACTTCAAATATGTTACAAATATTGATTCATAAACAAATATCCATATAGCTAGCTAGGCTTGGTCTTCAATATATATTTTTTGCAACTGGTGCCTTGTTTCTACCAGTGTTGTAAATAACGGTATTCGGTCGTCGGACGGATAGGGTACCGATAAGTGATTAATCGGTATGCGGCCGACTAATCGGAATTATGCGGACAATTTAACGTTTTTATTAAATTTATGTATATATATCATAATTTATTAAAAATAATTTATTTAACTCATTAAACTTATCAAATAAACTTAATTTAACTTAGTTTTATTATTATAACATGACACTACGCTTATTTATTCTTAACACATAAGCATTTTACATGTTAAGTAACACATATATTTAATGAAAAAATAAAATTGAGAATTAAGCATTTTCAAATACTAATAACATATTATTTGAAAGAAATTAAACATTCCAACATAAAATCATTAAAATTAGTTTATGATAACAACTTAATTACATAAATGAACACGTCGTACTAATCAAAAAAATTACATCAGTAAGTAAGAAAAATATATGGTATATAAATAATAGAAGAATTAATCAATTTCAAAGTAAGTAAGAAGAAAAAATATATATAAAAAATATTGAATGTATATCCAAGCATAAATAAAACTACAATATAAGATTTATAAACCTTATTATCACACACTATCACAGAAAAAAAAAAATGTGAAAATAAATATTCACTGGAATAAACGGGAATAAACGGGAAAAAAGGAGAAAAAACGGGAATAAACGGGAAAAAACGGCCGATTAATCGGAAAAAACGGCCGATTAATCGGAAAAACAGCCGATTAATCGTTTTCATCCGCTAACATGTCTCCGTTAAGAGTGTTCGTGACGGTTAGGCCGCCGTTTCCGATTAATCGGCCGTTTAATCGGCCAACTAGACCGTTTTTTACAACACTGGTTTCTACAATTGAAGGTATTCATCTACTTTTTCCGGACAAGATACACGAATTTTAAAGAGGTCGATATACATCTGGAGTTTCTCTTGATTCTTAGTTCTCTTTACAATCTCCTTCCATTTCTTCTGATATTGTCTCATTTTCTTATCTTGACACATAACATCATCACTGATTGCCTTGCTATGGAACTGGTCCTCCTTACGCTCAAGCTCGACTAGACCTATTCTTCCGTACTCCTCCTGTTCAGACAACGCAGAATTTTCAGAATTGAAGAACTGGCCCCCCTTCTGTAGAAGCATCTCGATTGGATAGGGGATCAACGTGGCATGGAGGAAGTCTGCGGCCTTGTAACCAGGAACAGGTTGGATAGGGGATGAAGCAAGGAAGTCGGATGGTGCCTTCATCAAGTCTTGTATTGTTGAGTTCGGTTCATGGAGCCAACGAGAGGCAGCAGCCATGTTAGTCATGACAACCAGTGTTGTAAATAACGGTATTCGGTCGTCGGACGGATAGGGTATCGATAAGTGATTAATCGGTATGCGGCCGACTAATCGGAATTATGCGGACAATTTAACGTTTTTATTAAATTTATGTATATATATCATAATTTATTAAAAATAATTTATTTAACTCATTAAACTTATCAAATAAACTTAATTTAACTTAGTTTTATTATTATAACATGACACTACGCTTATTTATTCTTAACACATAAGCATTTTACATGTTAAGTAACACATATATTTAATGAAAAAATAAAATTGAGAATTAAGCATTTTCAAATACTAATAACATATTATTTGAAAGAAATTAAACATTCCAACATAAAATCATTAAAATTAGTTTATGATAACAACTTAATTACATAAATGAACACGTCGTACTAATCGAAAAAATTACATCAGTAAGTAAGAAAAATATATGGTATATAAATAATAGAAGAATTAATCAATTTCAAAGTAAGTAAGAAGAAAAAATATATATAAAAAATATTGAATGTATATCCAAGCATAAATAAAACTACAATATAAGATTTATAAACCTTATTATCACACACTATCACAGAAAAAAAAATGTGAAAATAAATATTCACTGGAATAAACGGGAAAAAACGGCTGATTAATCGGAAAAAACGGCCGATTAATCGGAAAAACAACCGATTAATCGTTTTCATCCGCTAACATGCCTCCGTTAAGAGTGTTCGTGACGGTTAGGCCGCCGTTTCCGATTAATCGGCTGTTTAATCGGCCGACTAGACCGTTTTTTACAACACTGATGACAACAACAGAAAAGACGCAAAATAAGAACATTTCAATACCTATCACGCATGCAAAAACAAAAATTTTAAAAATTACATTACGAACAAATAGTTAGTGCCAAACATATGCTTTTTAATTAAATGAAAATGACTCACTAATACTAAATCCATGTCTGGTTTCCATTGATGTTTTACTATTAGAATTTTAGGAACGGCGAATAAATTATATTTTTGTGTTGTAATCTTGAGACAATACATCAGTATTTATATTCAAACATGATCTATTTTACAGGTTGACTATTTTTAAATGTTCTGAATATAGAAATTTGATTAATTATATATGGAAAATTAAGGCTGCATGTGTATATCAAATTAGCCTATATCGGCTATTTGAGTCCAATTCTAGCTATTATCCTTCCTAGCTAATTTGGTATGTCCTTAATTATATTCTGAGGCCAATTCTCTGTCATTCCTCATTCTTATCATTGGAGCAATTAAACCATTTGCAGGGTAAAAAGAACTGTTAAAACAGAAAAATCTGTTTTTAGTCTAGTGGCAAAGACCAATACTCTCTGTGTGGGAGGTTGCATGTTCGAAATATGAAAAAGAGCAATTCTTTATGGATATTAAATAGTTGGATGGCTTGACCTTCAACCTTTACTCAATAATAAGGAGAACACACATCTTCATTCTTATACTAAACACGTAAATGTCCTGATTTGCTAACGACTTTGATTAAAAGATGAAATTTCGGATTGAATATCAGCCCTCCATCAAATATTCTCATTCCTTGCATTCATTTTTATGTTATTTTACGTGTAGAAGTTAAAATTTATTTAGACACGTACTCGCCACATGTAAATTGTATCATTTTTTTTATTGGTCATGATTTATTTTTATATTTTAAATGTCATGTAAGATATTTTTTAATTGATTGATCATGTCTTCATTTCTTTTTATTTTTTTATATCATTTAAGGAATGTTATTTGTCATTTAATATGCATTTTGTTTGAGATTTTTTTATAAAATTATGTCAAAAAGATAAAAAAAAATATATGTCATTTAAGAAATGTTATTTACAGTCATATGTTATTTAAGAAATGTTATTTGTTATTTAGTTAAAAAAAATTATAAAAATATATCATTTTGTATGAGTTTATTTTTGTTCTCCTATAATATGTTCCAGTTGCAACGCGTGTGCACGATACTAGTAGATTATTATATATAACAGAAGTTTCCAATTTTTTTTTTTGGAAAATGATTGTTTAAGTATCTAAACTATTGACTAATTATCCTAAGTGCTACTAAAAGGGGTTAAGTTTTATTGAACTACAGTTATAATGTTATATATAGACCAAAAGGTATCGAGCTTATTATTGGCAGTTCCACAATTTCATATTTTCTATTTGCTGAAAGAAAATTCTGGTTTGGAAATTTGAGCTATTTTTGTTCTGATATTTAAAGACTTGAAGGAAAGTGAATGGAACCCGAAGTTCTATTTTAATTTAATTTATACATAACAGATGGTGCTAAGCTGGTAGAATACATAACAGATGGTGCTAAGCTGGTAGAAACAAGGCTTATAATTTTATTTTATTTAGTTGATGCTGAGTGAAAATTATTATTTGGAGAAGTTCTATTATAAAAGAAAAAATGCCAACTTAGCGTATTTAGCGTAATTAGCGTATTTTAGTATAATTTAGCGTAATTAACGTAATTTAATATAATTTAGCGTAATTAGCATAATTTAGCATAATTAGTGTAATTAGCGTAATTAGTGTAATTAGTGTAATTTAGTATAATTAGCGTAATTTAACGTAATTTAGCGTAATTTAACGTAATTTAGGGTAATTTAGTATATTCTAGTGTAATTTAATATAATTATGCTAATTATACATCAAAAGAAGTAATCTAACAAATATTTCAAAAAAAAAAAAACCTGATCGGCTAAACATTTGTTTAGCCGGTCCGAACTTTTAATCCAAACGGCTAAAAAATGACCGGTTTGGACATTTTTAAAATACTCAGGTTTTCTGGGTACATTTGATATTTTTTATTTTATGTTGGATATTAATAAAAATGTCGGCTCCAAATGTTAATGTCAGAATTTTGAAATATTGAGTGGGAACTAAAAAAGTTTCAGCTTCATGTATAAAGTTTTTTTTGCGGGGTGCAGAAAAAAAATGAATGGCTGACCAAACATTACACAAGCAAATGTTTGACGGTTTCAATAGAAAATCCATCAACAATTTAATGCTTGCAACTCATTTACAAATGATGACATAAATTAATGCGGACATATGTATGGTCGTATGGATATCAAAGGCCTTTAGAATAAAATGACCTCACCGTAATATCCGATTTTTTTAGTGCCCTCAATTAAATAAAATATTATAAATATGTCCTCTAATTTTCAAAATCTTGAAAAATACTCCAATCGCCATACTGTGTGGCGATTGACTATAGAGGATGACTGCCCCACCGTGTGGTGGTTGGCTATGAATTTTGATTTTTTTTTTGGAAATGTTATTTGTGTTATAATTAGTGTCATAACTTTGTTATAATGTTTAACAATGTGTTATTTTTTTTAATTTTGTATTAATATACGATTAGGATTTGTTTTGTTTGACTAAGGAAGTAGACGAACAATTGTGCTAGTGCGCACCATTTTGGTAATGCAAACATCCTCACAGTTGTTGTGATGGAATTTTTCAAAAACAAAACAAGGGAAGTAGACATGTGAACAAGAAAAATAAAATGCTAAAATCCAGCAAAAAAATTAAAATAGTATAGTCCAAACATAAAATACTAGAATCCAGTCTAACTAATATTACAATCTAACATAAAAAAAACTAATGTCGACGGGTGCGTCCACGGCCATGGCGTGCTCATGTGGCTGGTGAACGGCCACGGCCTGCTCCATTGGTGAGTGCTGGACAACGACGATCAGAGAGGGATAATCTTTTAGGTGGACGGTGCTCCTTGGGTGGCAGATCATCCTTTATCTGAACCTCCTTATCATACTCATTCTCCTCCCCATCGCTGTCGTATCTCGTGATCGTCCTCATTTAGGTCTAGGTGTGTCTCTAGGCATTTTAAATTTAAAAATATCAAGTTACGGTCAATCTAAACCAAGTCTGGATATATTAAAAACCTGAATTTTGGTGTTTGGATGACTAACTAACAAGTTACGTAAATATGAATCATGTCTGGTATTTTTAAAACCTGAATTTTGGTGTTTTGACCACTAACTAACAAGTTACAGTAAATCTAAACCATGTCTGGTATTTTTAAAACCTGAATTTTGGTGTTTGAACCACTAACTAACAAGTTACGGTAAATCTGAACCATGTCTGGTATTTAAAACCTGAATTTTGGTGTTTGGACCACTAACTGAACCATGTATGGTATTTTTAAAACCTTAATGTTGGTGTTTCGATGACTAACTAACAAGTTACGGCAAAACTGAACCATGTCTGGTATTTTTAAAACATGAATTTTGGTGTTTTGACCACCAACTAACAAGTTACTGTAAATGGTATTTTTAAAACCTGAATTTTGGTATTTGGACCACTAACTAACAAATTACGGTAAATCTGAACCATGTATGATATTTTTAAAACCTGAATTTTGATGTTTTGATGACTATATAATAAGTTACAACAAATCAGAACCAAGTCTGATATTTTTAAAACAATTCCAAATAATTTTTAATAGTTAATAAAATTTTCTAACAATTTCTAACAATTTCTAGACAATTTCTAATTATTATATTAATTTCTAACCATTTCTAAATTTTTGTGTACATTTATATTAGTTTCTAATCATTTATATTAATTCATAACTATTTATATTAATTCGTCACAATTTCTAAAACAATTTTGGATATTTATATTAATTCACAATTTCTAAATAATTTTGGACTAAAAATCTAAAAATAAATTGTATGGAGATTAGTTGGAGAAAGAGAGAAAATGAGAAGAAAGAGTGGAGCAAAATTTGAAATAAAATGGATGAAATTCAGCCACTCTACCCATTAATATATAGATAATGACTTGAGAGTAGGTCCGATGGGCATCGGACCTACCTCAGTTCGATGGGTTTAATCACCATTGATTTGCTTTTAGATTCGTGCGAAATGTTTTAAACCCCGTGCGTGTATGTTTCAATTTCGTCCGCACAAATCTAGTACTACATCGGACGGTCAGCGTGGCGTTGAACCTAAAAGTAGGTCCGATGGGCATCGGACCTACTCCGTTCTCATAGATAATACCCAATCGCCACACAGACTATAGAAGACAATCACCACACTGTGGGGCGATCGTCCTTTATAGTCAACCGTAATATGTGCATATTTGTAATTTTTGAAAATTTTGAAAATTAGAGAGTTTATTTGTAATTTTTTATTTAATTGAGGGCATTAATAAAAAAATCGAACGTAATATGTGCAGAGAAACGATAAAAGGTCAAAATGCTTTAAAGTGTTTCGCTCCGCTTCACTCGTAAAAAGTCATGAGCGATGTGACGTTGATGCGATGTGACTAGGTCATATTTTATGCAACATGCTGGAAACCTGAAATTTTAGAAACAAAGAAACCGTAAAGAATTTGAAGGACATAACATAGGGGAGATAACTATATATGCAAGATGCTCTGCTATGAATGAAATTTTGTTAGTAAAGAAGGAACTTAATAGTCTCTAATGTAAATATGAGCTTGATGTAATTTTTTGTTTTTTTTTTCCTCTCTGACAACCATTGTCAGGTTTTAAAAAAAAAATGACTAGATCATATTATGTCAGTGGTAAAAATTTTCTTTTTTACCAAATCTGACTAAGCTACGTGAATGATCATACCGTAATCACATGTGATAAGTCATATTTAATTATTATTTTTTATTTAAAGTTAATTTATAGAAAAAATAAATAAAGATGCTAAAATAATAATAAACTAAAATAAGGAACAATGTTAAGTCATGAGATGTGAGGTGACTGGATCAGTTAGCATGATGTGACATGATGTGTTATTTTCGATCAAAGAGAGATACGACATACGAATCACAACATATAATATAATCGACATAGATGGTGTGACACGTCGTGATTTATCTAATATCCATGACATATTGTGACGGAACTGATAACGGCGTGACTAATAATTTCAGTGTAGGAGCATGTTCATCTTAATACACACTCATTCTCAACCGTCTGCATCCAATTATTTCAAAAAACTAATAAAAAAAAAGAATTTTAAGTAAAAGTTGGAGGTCAAACTATCCAATGACCCAACTATTTAATATTCCTTCGGTTATTTCAAAATTAATGAGTCGTCAGACAATAAGAAGATGGAGAGTTGTATAAACGAAAAACTCAACCCTCTTTCTGATATATATATATATATATATATATAGAGAGAGAGAGAGAGAGAGAGAGAGAGAGGCTAATATCAATACGTTCGCAACTTTGCATCAAGGTCCTCGTGCAACCAAGTCGTTTTCGGATTTTCAAAGTCCAAATAATCGATCCAAACCGTTAGATGTTCAATCTATATTAAAATCTGCTTGGAGACCAAATTTTACATTTTTTGGAATTTTTTTAATATTTATTAAGCCACTTTGAAAATTGCTGATCACATTGTCCATAATTTGGTTGCATTGTTTTTACTATTCACCCGGATCAGCAATTTTCAAAGTGGTTTAATAAATAGTCAAAAAATTCCAAAAAATGTAAAATTTGGTCTCCAAGCAGATTTTAATATAGATTGAACATCTAACGGTTTGGATCGACTGTTTGGACTTTGAAAATCCGAAAATGACTTGGTTGCACGAGGATCTTGGTGCAAACGTTTTGATATTAGCCACTCTCTCTCTATATATATATATAAAGCGGATCTGTTATAGTGTTGAGCAAAATGTAAAAATGAGCAATTTAATACATATATACATCTTTTAAGTTCAAGAGCACCATTCTAGTTAAAATGTTATA
Organism: Carex parvula; assembly: GCA_025461045.1. NCBI lineage: Eukaryota > Viridiplantae > Streptophyta > Magnoliopsida > Poales > Cyperaceae > Carex > Carex parvula. The sequence continues at coordinate 1,276,006 of JAJGRW010000556.1, forward strand.
TACATTCCCAAGACGTCTTATTCTGTATATATTTATGTTGTCTGACACAATTTACCATTTATCTGAGCAAGCCGTATTATTATACATATATTCCATTACAAATAATTGTAAGCAACTGTGGATATAATTAATCTATTAATTATAAATTTTTGCCAACTACACATCAATTACAACGAGTTAAATCATTTGTAACAATCACTTCCTCAGAGAAGGAAGAACGGTCCTTTAATACAAATGAAAATAATGTTCTTCATCAGTTGGTTACGTGACACCAAGTTCTTATTTCGCCATTTGTACCCGTGAGCACGTCGATGTTCCCCATCTTTACCATTGCCGCAGCAAACTTGGACATGAAAGTTTGCGAGTCTTGTGCGTATTGCGTAACCAATGAAGACGTGGGATTGCTTGACATGAGAGTCTGGTCGGATGTGAACAACCCTTGGTTCGCCAAGATATTCTGGTAGTACTTGACATCGAAGGTATTCGGGGTGACAGGATCCATCGACACGACCGTTTTTGGGTCGGTATTGTTTTGTGGGCATTTTTGAATCAGTTGGGAGGCTAGAGTGGAGTCCAAGGTTGGGTCTGTGCTTGAGTTGGGGCTGAAATTGTAAAGCCTGCTGCTGAAGGAGCTACAGTGTGATTGACCGATGGTGTGGGCCCCTATTGAAATGCAAGAAACGAATAATTTCATATTATCATATATAGTGAAAAAAATCATAATGGTCTTAAGATAAAGTCACAAGGTGAAATGTGGGCGTAAAATGGTTTCAGTTACATTAATTGGTGCAACGCATTTGAAAATTGAAAGAGAGAGAGAAATACAAAAGGAAAGCTGGTCGACGTTCCCAATTTTTTTTTTTTTTTGCATTAATTGGGTCGACGTTCCCAATTTACGTTTTCATAAATTGATATAATATATATATGGTGAGACTTAATTAACCATACAAAGTAACATAAATGAAAATTTTACCCGAAAGAGTAACCATGTCATCTTGGGTGAGGCCTTTATTGACGAACATTTGTGTGAGCTGGTTGACATCACCAAAAGGAGGAGGCAGATTTTGAAACGCTTCTGAGGCTACAGAAATTATTCCATCTCTCCTGCCAGATGGCACAGCATATGTAATGCCTCCACTCTGACATATATGAAAACAAAACAAATTAAAAAAAAAAGAATAAGACCAAAGAAAGAAAGGGAGAAACATATAATGTGCTTAATTATTTCGTGAATCAAGAGAAATGTCGGTTAACTGCTTTCTTTTTTGGAATGAGAATGTTTTAGTGTGTGAACCATTGATCAGCTAATTACATTTACAAATCCATGTTTTTTTTTTATATATAATTTCCTCAACATAACGTTCTTTTTCTCCACCGCCGATGTCATTGAATTTGTTGGTCATGATGAATGTATGAACTATGATAAATACTTAATTGGATAGTAAACTGTTATAAGAGTAACTCAAACAGCTTTAAAAAATTCTCCTATTACATGCTTCTCATTCTCCTATGCACTTGCCATGTGTCTCAAAAGCTCTTACATTCATGTTTTAACTTTGAAGGTGTTTATGCGAGCAATTAATGTGCGGCACAACCGAAGAATTCCTTTTCTAAACGTAAACAATCATTTTTTATGATACTTCCTATATATGGTTTAACTGGGAAGGAATTAATGGTCCTGATTTTCATGCTGAATAATTATGAAGGTTACAATTTCGATGCATTTATTAAGACTTATTCACGTGAATAATTATATGAATATGATCAGGATACCAGAAATGCAGACTGCAACAGAATTCAAGGCTATAGACTATTTTGCACTGTGACATATATATGATAGAACTCGTTCTAGATTAAGTTTTCACTAACTGCATTAACCCAAAAAAAAAAAGGTTCATTAACTGGTTTTAGTGAATGTCAAAGCGACCTTTTCTCACATTCCTGCACAGATACCAGCACCCACCATCGCCACATGGGAATTCCAAAAGATGATTAGTTTGATTTTCAGAGAATATGATTCCAAGCATTAATGTTTTCTCTTGAACCAATAGTTAACAAATATATCACTCAAAGAGTACTCTGAGCTAACTTGCATATGACCGTTGTTAAACGAACTATATATCATGAAAGAGTAATAATGCATAAAACAATAGTGAAATATATACTAATAAATTACCAGCGCCACACTGTCTCTAGCAGCAAATGCAAGGATATCTGCACATGAAACGATTCCCTGGCAAACTTGCTCTAACCGCCACTTGGAATTCCAAATGATCTCGAAGCCGCGTAAGCTTTGGTTTGGGATAGCATCCATCTCAGCCTGGTTCCATGGATAAGACACAAGCATGATCGACGCGTCGCATCCCTATAATCAGTTACAACATATATAATTCCTGTGAATTTGACTAATACAAGGAATGAATTAGATTTTTAATAATAGATGAAAAATATATAAATGAATTACTGTTTTACCCGGACAAAGCAGTCATGGAAATGTAGCCTCAGAAGGCCAGCTGCTAAGCCAGGATCAGAAGCCACCGCTTTGCTGACCTCTTCTCTGACAATGGCCTCGGCCTGGGAACAGGTGGTGTTATAGAAACCGACTTGCAATAGAGCTTTCGAACCTTGAGCAAAGAAGCAAAAGTACAAGGCTAAGAACACTAGCTTCTGTGTAATTGTGAAAGCCATATCCTATCTCTGTTGAAATACTCTCGATGGTATTGGCAGGGAGGATTATAGAATAGTGTTACATGTAACGATCAATTTATAGGGGAGAGTTAAGGAACTAGTTATTTTAAAATTCCTCCTAAGTGAGATAAGAGAGGTTGGTTGGTGGGGACGAAAGCACAATTTTTTGTGAATTTAGCGAAGAGAAGTATGCATGTGCAGTGTGGTTGAAGGACAACGGCTAGCTAGGAAACAAAACAGAGATTTTACGCCCTGCCAATTAAACTTGTGTTGGTTGGCAAGTTGGTCTGCGGAATATTATAACAAAAATAATAGTTTATTAATTTAATAAACAATGTAATTAATGGTTAAGAATTAGCTTTGGTTTAGTGGTACAAATACATGTTGTCTTCTGATGTGAAAAGTTACGAGTTTGAAATCGAGTTAAAAGAATTTATGAACAATTAAATGAAAGTTTGTATGCTAGATTTTAACATTTTTATATTAAAAAATTACAATGTAATGGGTTATTAGAGACAGAGGCAAGTATCAATTATGTGAGGTGGGGTCATATATTATATATAATAAAAGTCATGAGGATATTTGGAAATTTAGTGGAGCATAAATGGGTAAAAGCGGTCAATTACGAAGAATAGTAGAATACACTAAATATAATTAGAGCTTGGAAGAAATTGTTATAATAAACTAGCACTAACTAGTAACTACTCTTTTCTAAGAAATTAGTGTCCTAGATTGTGTTTGCATTTAACTTATATAACCATTGTTACAATCGACAAATTTTTTGTCAAATAAAAAACTGTAACTATAATTTATTCTCTATAATATAGACAGTCCATGCATTTAGTTCAGAACTATTTAAAACTAATTCAAAATCTGTTAAAGCAATTTTAAAATAATGGTTTAGTTTGTCGACATTTAATCAGTAATTATACAGTTCTTAAATTGCATCGAATTGTATATACATTTTTAAAATTGTAAAGAATATTTATGTAATTTATATACTCCCAATTTTAATGCTAACGTAACATAAACCCAAACAATTATAAATTAGTAAAAGAACACATTCTAGAAGTTACTGAGAGGTAACATTAATTAATCAAATTACTTTTGTCTATTACGTAACGTGGTTAATATCATTATTATTAATTGGTATGTACGATATTGCATTGTTTATAACAATATAGGAAACAGTGGCTCTTAAAAAATGTGGGCATATATTTTTGTAATACCTAAGAAATTCAATACGAAGAATTGTTTCGTTAGCCAAATGTTCACTTCTTGTTCCATATCAATCTATGTTCGGAAACAATTTTTATATTTACCACAAGCATTCTCTCTCATTTTTAATCGAAATTCAAAATATAAGCTAGACATGACAGAATGTCCATTAGGGTTTTCCAGTCTTGCATATTTTCATAATGTATTTTTTTTTTTAATTTAAGATAAAAATAGAATCACGCAATTAACTTAAAAAAAAGTTCATTCAGATTTTGAATCAACATCCTACATCTATGTTGCATGGATACGGATACGGGTATCGTATCGGATACGATACGGATACGGCGATACGTCAATTTTAAAAAATTCCGGATACAATACGGATACTATATATATTTTATTTTAATTATTTTATTAATTTAACACTTCTATTATATAATTAAATATCAAAATCAACTTAAGTATATGTTAAATATAAACGTTAGTAGTTTGAAACAACAAAAGTGCTATAGTGCAATGGGAAAGTAACGCGTCGTTTAGCCAGTAGAGCCAAGTTCGATTCGTAGTTGGGGCAAAAAAAATTTTTTTTGCCTTGCACGGTGCACAGGATCGGGTCCATGCATGGGGTGCACCATGGTGTTTCGGCCATTTCAATCCGTATCGGAGCTGTATCAGATGGTTAGAGATACGCCACATCATCCGATACGCCAGCTGGCGTATCCAGTACGTATCGGGTCTGTAACGTACCCGTATCCGTATCCGATACGCACCCGATACGGGTACGGGTCCCAGTTTGAAGTATCCGAGTAACATAGTCCTACATAGAATACATTGTCTTATAATTAGATCGTATATTAGTTATCTTTGGCCAAGTGTATTCTTGTTTTTTCTTTTATTATAATACTATTATTGATGAACAAAGAATTTTTGTAATAAACCATAATTACGCTGTTGTTTATAATTAGTTGCTATTGACCTTAACTAAAACAAGCTCTCTCTCAAAAACAAAAAGAGCTTAACTAACATGCCAGCTAGATGGTTGATAATAAGAGCTTAACTAGCTAACATGCCAGCTAGATGGTTGATAAGAGCTTAACTAACATGCCAGCTAGATGGTTGATAATTGCATTCCATTGGCGCCATGTACAACTACCATCTTCTTTCTGTTGAACTTTGAAATACCAATAAAAAAATAAAAAAATACACTGGTTTCCCTGCATTGGATTGGATTGCCCAGGTGCGGTGAGGACGCGGAGACGTGCATTTACAGACTTCCCATTTTTTCTGATACACTAATTAAGAGAATAGCTGTCATTCAACAAGATTCAACATTAATAAATTGTTCCTCGTTCCCCTAAATACGCTCCTCAATTATATGATTATCTCCCGAAATTTTTATTGTTACTATCTGAAAAAATCGGAATTAAATGAATACCACCCTGCTGGGCAGCTTATCAATACTACCACCCTCGCTAATCCAGTTCGCGCACCAAATAGGCTGGTGCGCGGACTGGGTGGGCGCACCAGGTGGTGCGCGGACCTGGTTAGCGCACCAGCCTGTTCTGCCTATTAAACCCTATCTTACGTTGTGTATTAATGCCTATCTTACGTGGTATAGTTCTGATGATAGTTGTTAAGTTATTTTCATATTACTTCTTATGTTGCGTATTTTAGATCTCATATCCCGCAATACATAATACATTAAAACATAACAACACACCATACATAAAACATAACACAAAACACACAATAATACATATTCCGCAGTCATAGTACATTAAAACATAACACACAATACATAAAACATTACCGAAAGCCTTAACCTTAATACAAAACCGAAAGTTTGTACCATAATACATAACCGAAAATCCTAACCTTAATACATAAACAGAAAGCCCTAACCATGACATTATTGGGTACGGTTCCTAGCATCCCTTCTCCTTCTCGCATTCCTTTCGAGGGTAGCTCTGTTGGTCTCGTGACTCCTTGTCCTTCCTTCCAGTATGTCAATCCACATTGGGATCCGGTTGTGTCTTCTCCGACCCAACTTCACTAACTGGTGCTCTGCGTTAAGATATCCCCTTCGTGCGGCGGCCAATCACCTTGATTGTCATACACGTGGAATTCTCCACTCCATGTGTCGATAAGCGTTTGAATGTTGTAATAGTAATTTACGAAGACATTTGGATCGTAGTTCCTATATTTTTCACACATTTGTAAGTTTCATCATCCAAGATTATTATGAAATTTTAACACACATTCGTACCTTATACGACACACTGCCATCACATGAACACATGGTATTCCGGTGAGCTGAGGCTTTTGGCAAGAGCATTCCACCTCATGGTCGTTATTCACAACGACCTTGTACCTACAGTCTTGGGACGTGTACACCCATTTGCCTGCCTCAATATCAAATGGGATTTTCTCACCATGTGATGTCACCATAAATTCCCCGGATCTATTGAATGCAACCGCGCTCATTTTGCTAGTCTTCTGGATGTGCTTGTTCAGCTTCAAGTGCGTACGAGTGGAGAAAAGTTGACCCTCTTGTTGGCATTGCACGGCCTTCTCTCTTCTTTCAACGAACCATGTGACGCACTTGTAAAACATCTCCTCAATAATTGCAGCAACCGGTAACCTACGATAATTACAGTTTACAATTAAAATAAAGATAACCTAAAATATTTCATTAATTGTAAACTATGGAAATTGTGAATAACAAACCTGCGAGAAGTTTTGAAGACATTGTTCAGCGATTCGGAACCATTGCTGGTCATTATGGCCCAACGACTCCCGTCGTCCATAGCTTGATAAACCTTCCATGGCTTAGCTGGTTCTTCCTCGTTATTTTTATATATACTTGCCACATGTATCCGAGTATGTCAGCCAATCAGGATTTCGCCTTCCGATTGCATCTGCGTGGCATGTGTGTGGTACCTTATTCTTTGTGATGGCCCAAGTATTACCAAAGCCTGTGGCCCTCGCAACCAACCCCCACTTGCACTTGTTGCTCTGGCACTTAAGCCTCAACCTTATTTTGTCGCTGTGTGTCTGTTTGATCTCGATATTTTTCTTTATGTGCCAGTGGTGGATTTTTTTTTTCCATTTGATCCTTGTCGTTGTACGTCATCCCCTCAGAAATTTCTGCCATTTCTCCAATCTAGTTGAAAATTCAAAAATTTTAAATTATTAAAATTTCAAAGAAATAAAAGATTCATATAAGTTCAAAAACGAACCTCTGAACCCGCAAAAAAAAATGTGATCAGCTTCTTGAAACCCCGAAGTGTCATGAAAAGCTAGAAACGGGTATCTCTTTCCACGACCCGATATCGGCCACTTTAGCATACCCAGCATGGGACGATTATCTTCCTCGTCACTGTGATCTACTGTCTGCCCACTGTCGTCACTAGCATCCCAATTTTCCTCTGCCTCCCGTTCTTCAGGATCCTCATCTGTATTGTCAGTATAATAACGTAATTCTGGGGTTTCAGATCGGTTCTGGCTAGAGCTGAAGGATGGAACCTGAGATCGGCCCCGACTAGAATCAACCCCCACGGATAGGGACCGACTAGGACCAGCCCCCATGGATGGGGACCGACTAGGACCAGCCCCCATGGATGGGGACCGACTAGAACTTAGGGCCCAAGTAGGACCCGTCACTGACTGATCCATGCCCCGACTAGGGTTCTGTCTACGGTTCTGTCTAGGGTTCTGTCTGGGGTTGGCAACCACATATAACTCTAGGAACTTGAAAGGTGTTGTCAAATTAAATGTCATTTGGGTATACAACCCCCAACTGCTATTGTCTAGTACATGAAGCTGTTGGAACCATGTTTGGTTGCCCTGGCCAATATTGATCATTGCGGAAAATTACCAGTTCGTAATAATTCAGGTCAATACCAAGTTCCTGATACACTTCCCTAGTTATACCTCTGAAATCTAAATCCGGGCCGATATTGAATATTTTATGGGGTTGGATACTGTAATAAGCACCATTGGGCCCTTGTAATACTTCACCACCAAAATAACAAGCAATTTCAATCATAGTTACCTGAATTACAGAACAAACGTAATATTTAATAAATTTACAAAAAAATAAAAAAATAATTAAAAAAATATAAAGGACTAGAGTGAAAAAAACTTACTCTTTGGTCTTTGCGAGAATGCTCTTTGCTGCCTACTGCCTTGCGTCGAATGTCATGAGTACAGTTACCTGAGGTGGAGCCTTAATAGGCAGAACAGGCTGGTGCGCTAACCAGGTCCGCGCACCACCTGGTGCGCCAACCCAGTCCGCGCACCAGCCTATTTGGTGCGCGAACTGGGTTAGCGAGGGTGGTAGTATTGGTAAGCTGCCCAGCAGGGTGGTATTCATTTAATTCCGATTTTTTAAGATGGTAACAATAAAAATTTCGGGATTATCTCACAGAAGTGCGTTTCAGTGCATTATTACATGATCATGCTAACGACCTCCCGCCAATATATAACACACATATCAGGCCTAAATTTATGCCTCAAATACATAAACGGGGTGGAGCAAAATTTTAAACGTAGGACAGGAATTTGACAAGAAATAAAAATTATGTCAAAAAGATCAAATATAACAAAATATTATTTTTAGCAAAATCAAAATCAATGAAATATTATTCAATGAATATAACTTAATTGTCAAATAAGATCTTTAATACAAAAAAATAAAGCAAAATATATTGAAATGACAATGATTGAAGGCGGATATTTATTTGATTTTCTTGAAAAAAAAAATCCAACTTAAAAGACTAATTAACACAAATATTTTAAATTATCACATTACAAACATTCAAGGATATTTTGTTTTTTCTGATCCAAATTAAATTTATAGTGAGATTAACAGTTGCGAATGATTGTCGATTGCAAAAATGTATGACATATTGTTAAAAGAAAAATGAATTGTATGATATATATACACATTGTATTTGTTTGAGATAACATATACATATTGTTTTTGTTTGAGATAACATATATATATACACACATACACTAGTATAGTGCCCGTGCGTTGCAACGGGGACATCACTACAAGAAATTTTAATGTTTTCCTGTCATTTCTGAAAACACCGCCAAAAGTCTTCTCAAATAAAAAAAATTAAATTTATTAATGCATAAAGCCAGTATAATGAAAATCAACCAAAATCCTATAACAAATAAAGGGTTTTGATTCAATCTAACAAATTATAAAAGTCACACTTAGGAGCAAAGCAAAAGTTTGCTAACTTGATCAATTTCACTGTAGAAATAAGAAGAATATGAATCAAAGTTTTGAAAAGTTAATTTTTCATCTTACAATTTCTCAATTTAAGTTGATAAACATAAGGTGCTATTGCAGTGTGCAATTCCTATGCAACAGAAAGAATATTCTATAAATATTTATAATAAAATGCTAAGTGAAGAAAGATAAGTAATTATAACAACAAAAATTGTATTTGTCGATGTATTTCTCTAGTGTTTACCTATCACCAGGGAAAAGCAGAATACATCTGTAAACCTCGGCTAGTATTGCCCCAACTGCCACATATCTGCTCAAAAGAAAATTATACATATTTATAAGCATATTTAATCCACATGCTAATTTCAAATATTTAATTATTTGTGTACAAACAAAACAATTGTGAGGTTGATAAAGAAATTACCAACTGCTTGGGCATATGAAGTGGACTTTACTAAGAGTTCTGGAGCTCGATACTTCAAAAGAAAATAACTGTAGTTTCTGTTTAAAATTTTCATTCGGCTTAAAATTTTTATTCGTCTTAATTACAATGCTGTAGCAGTTGTTAAATACTTTTTTTTTTTTTTGATAGCAATAATTAGATTATTGAGAGCAGAGGGAATATATTTTTCTAAATAAAATTTTACCCTTAAATACTTTTTTTTTATTTTTACTTCTAATTTAATGTTGCTATAAATTAAGATATTAAATTGATCAAGTGATTCTTCTTTAAACAGTGTAACATAAAAGGAATTTTTTTAATATATTTGATAGGATCGCCTCGTTTTGCAAAAAAGGTAACATAAGATATTAAAATAAGCAAATAATCAAATTTCAGTTTTTAAACGTACATGCTTCAAGTCAAAATGATTATTATGTCAAATATTTCTATATTTTACATAGCATTATAATCGTTCACCTTATTTCCAACATGATATAAAAGAATATTTTGATCTTTTGAATATAGCAGTGCATTTTAATACCACATTCAATATTGTATATTCAACACTACTTCACCCAATTAATATACCTTACTTTACTGTACTATCAAACAACTCTTTGAAATTAAATTAAGTTGTTTAATTTTTATTTGGCTTAAATTGAATTAAGTTTTTATTGCTTGCATTGTTCTACTATTTTCTGTTATCCAGACATTGGTACAGTACCGGTACCGTACAATACAGAATTTCAATAAATTCTATATTAGCAGGTCCCTCAATTTTTTCACTCTAATTGTGATTATCAAACTACATTGATTCATCAAATGATCTGAGATTTTCATTTCAATACATAATTTACTTTTCATTTTTTTTGTTCATTTTTAGAAATGTTGGACTACATGGAAGAGGATCACACTGGCAATGATACTTCAAGAATTTTTTTCATGTTATATTTGATCCTTTTGTTGTAGATTTCAAATGATTTTGTCTGTTTTCTTGGTGTAAATAGTAAATAAAAATTACATTCCTATGACATCATCAATTGAATAAATAAGAATATTTTTTTCATCATCTGTGTTGAATGAAAGAATAAAACAATTATTACTTCCTATTCAACTTCGAATTTAGTATATAGTTTTCATTTGTGTTGTAAATAATTCTAAAAAATAAAAATTGGGTATGCACCGACATGTAAAGAATGTTATTGAATTAAAACAGTCATTTGTTGTTGTTTCTTTTATTATTATTTATTATTTACCTCTTTGTTCAATCTTAATGCTAAATCTTATAATGTTCCCGTTGCAACGCACGGGCAATATACTAGTGTGTGTGTGTACATATATATATATATAAAATTGTTACTTGAGGGCTCAAATGCTCCATTGCTTCGTGCTTCAATCGTACCTCAATATCTTTATCTTCAATTTCAAAGTTCAAACAAACGATTCGAACCGCTCAACATGATATCCACATGAAAATATGATTGGAGATCAAATTTTATATTTTTTGAAATTTTTTTAATATTTTTTAAGATTGGTACAAAATCACTGTTTTTCAGAAAATTGTGGACCATCTAAAAACAATAATTTAGTACCTATCTTAAAAAATAGTAAAATTTCCAAAAAATATATAATTTGTTCTCCAATCATATCTTAACATGGTCGTATTGTTTGAACTTTAAAAGTTGAAAATAAAGATGGTCGTATTATAATCTGTTTGAACTTTAAAATTAAAAATAAAAATGTTGAAGTACAATTGAGACAAAACAACGGGGCATTTGAGCCCTCCTCGTGATCATCAAATTTGATTTGGATGGATGATTTGGAGCCAGCAATATAGAACAAGTTTTCTCCAATTAATGGTACTGAAAAGAAATTGGCCCATATAGGCTATGGACCTAGCTAGGCCCGTGAATTATAAATCCACCACAACCGTACAACAGGATCCTTGTACGATCCAGTAATTTTCTTCGTATTTTCTCATTTTTTCCCCCTCTTTTCTGTTCAGGATGAGTCCATATCGTCGACGGTACCGTAAAAGATTCCCTTTAACAATTAGCTATTTACGGTTGAGAATAACTCTCATCCGGTTTGGGATTCGGGCTAACTGAGGGGGCAGTATTATTGGGCTTCGAGATTCGTGCAAAGTTAAAAATAACTGTCCAGATCAAGTAATTGTAAAAGATTCCCTTTTACGGTACCGTCGGTGATATGAATTCCCATATCCTCCGCATTAATTTAGATTTTAGGTTTAGAATATCGACGGTTTGATCCAGAAGCGGATCCAATACTCGTACTAAAATGGATTGATTGATCTCTATTTATTTTTCAAAATTTATGTATTTTATATAAAAAAAATTATATAATTTAGAATAAAATAGTATGAATATTATGAAATTGATCACATTCACAGTATAAAAATTTATATGATAATTTCATTCAAGTTTAATCTTCATAGTTTGAAAATCTGATTCGCTTCTGATCCGATCAAAATTCAAACTAATCTGGCCCACATCTGTACTGGATGAGTTCTTTTTAATATTCATGTCAATACGGATCAGACAATATGAATTTGTTCTACAGTAACTTAAAGTCTGCATACGAAATAAATTCATATGTGCACTCAACTAACGGTGATGACTTTTGAAATTAATATCTTATATTAGTATATTGTAACATGTAGAACCAAAATATTACGTGGCATTCGAAATTTAGAAGAACAGGTACACGGAGACTAATAAGGTGCCAGCTAAGCTGACGGTATATTAAAGAATTGTACAAGAAAACCTCTTTGGTTAGCCTAATCATGCACTCAATCACAGACAGAGCATCCGAAGCTAGAATTTGATTTGGTATATTCTTTTATTATATACCTGCAAACTCAACATCCACAAATACTTCCACCGTGTTCATCACATGTCCGACGGTAGTAGACAGGTGATGCCACAGAAAAGGCTCCAGGTGGTGTAATCGTACCCAAATGAAAAGGAATTCAGATCCAGTGAAGTAACCCAAAAACTGGGTTTTGGATCGGAACCGTCCGATTCGAATCCGTGACCATCCATCTAAAGTGGAGCGCACGCATCCGAGCGACAGATTCGAATCACGAGGCGATCTCGAGCGACGGATTCGATTCGGATGGTCCCGATCCAAAACTCAAAAATTGGGTTACTTTAGGGATCGGGACCCAATGAAAAGAGCGTGTCCCTTCTTTCGGTCCAGAGTAGTGGGACCCACCAAGGTTTGGGCTCTTTTTGGAAGCGTAGGGATCTTCTATGAACTAATTCTACATAAATCATGTTCCAAACAGAATTGTCCAGTTTAGAAAAGTAATTTAGTGATATTTCCTCTTTGTGTTCGTTTTATTATTAGACAGTTTTAAATTTCTAGAATTTTTTCTAGATGTTTAGACATGTATCATTGTGGTAGCTGGGCATTTAAATTTAATCAATGCCTATGAGCTTCAATTGTCAAAAATGATTAATGTAGAATTAAATATATCTATCTTCAAAATTAAGCCCCAAAAAAATTTAAACCCCCCTCCCCAAATTATTTAGTCCAAACATATTTATTTATAAAAATATAATAGAATTATAAACATAAACGGAGATATAGTTTTTTTTTCTTTCGGATAAACAGGCTAAATACCTACTATCAATGAAGAGCAAAGTGAATGTTTTATCATAAAGAAAACTAACTATAAAATATAGATACTTCAGAGTTTCAATAAAAATTTCTTATATAAATTAAAAATATAGTGACTATGTATCAACATCAAGTTAATATGTATTTTCATGAATTTTTTTATTTCATATCAGGTTTTAATGACAGTACAAATATTAAATGAAGCATTTCAATTAGTAATAAATTGTCAAAAGTTATATAATCTTTTTTTTTAGGAATAAATTGTCAACAGTTATATAATCTCAATAAAACTCACTATGTCTTATCATAAGTATGCTTGATGTACATTAAAAATGGAGTAAATATTTTTAAATGTTGAAGATCATAAATATAAATATACACTATGTATTTTATGTAAGACTTCAAAAACTAATTTCATAATAATAAGTTAAAATATGTATTTTAAAATTTGTCAATCTTGTACAAAATATTTAGAATAGTATAAATTATGACAAAATATTTCCAAACATGTTATAAATTTATTAGAATATTTTATTTGTGGTTCGCACATTTGACATATGCCTATATTAATGAACAGATTTGAGACGGAATTGGCTCATAGATTGTCAAAAGGACCTATGTTTATGATACGACATAGGAGATATAAAATTGACAAGTTTATAATTTACATATTATATATTGCATATTAATATTTTAGTTTCCAAATTAATAAATTTTGAATGTAATAATTAAGTTGGACTTGGAGGCTTGACCGCCTGAAGCCTCGAAGCCTTCTCCAATTTAATGGGAACTTCTTAATGCAGTTTGAACACACCGATACACCAATTATAAACCACAAGAGATCCCAAGCGAACTCCCGCCCTCATAAATCCCAAGTGGGGTTTCACATGCGGGGATGCGGCCTCGCCTCTCTCTCTCTCTTTCCTTCTCTCTCTGGAATCCGATGGCTGTGCCACCGCTTCATTAACCGATATTCTCGCTACTTCAAATTAAACTGAAGTTCTAGCTCCTTCTCCCCCAATTTCTCTACAGTTTTGTTCTGGGTATGATTTGCTAATACACCCGAGTGAATTTCTTGATTTGAAGGAGACATGGGGATGTCGAAGGATAATGCGACGGGATTGGCGCTGGCGGTTTCGTCGAGTTTCTTTATCGGTACGAGCTTCGTAATCAAGAAGGTCGGCCATCGAAAGGCCGCTCTTTCTGGCATGCGAGCAGGTTCAATTTTGTTCCAATAATTCTGATTTGAAAGATCCACTTTTGTTTTAGTCTGGGAGTGGTATTTGTGATTACAAATTATCGAGAAATTGGAATCGCTTTATTAGTTTATTTATGGACATTATCCGATGTGCGATTTTTTTTATATGTATATTGTTCGATTATTATTAGTAAAAGTTTGTTTTAGTTGGGAAATACGTATTTGCTTATTCGGTTTCTTTATTTCAGGTTCAGGTGGTTTCTCATACTTACATGAGCCTTTATGGTGGATCGGAATGATTACTAGTAAGTACATTCATCGAGGAATGTCTTTTCTTTATTTAATTATTATTATTATTATTTTACTAAAAGAGTATGTTTATTTTATTCACTGTATCAATGTGTATAGTTACTATAGTACAATGTAAGTAATGTGCATTGGACGGTGTTTGACTTATTCTATTTCAACCCATAGTTAGCTTGAAATTTAGAATGTATACATTTGAATATGGGATTAGATCTAATTGAAAGCAATAAGGAGGGTACCTTTTTAGCTGTTCGCAGCACATTGCTTCCAAGTTAACAGCAGGGGAATTTCCAGCTTTTCATGGGTGCAATCTTGGTTTTATGTTGTACCAACCCATGTGCTCTTAATGTAATCAAGTTTTTCTTTCATAATTTATGGTGTTGTTAGATTCTCTACAAGTGAATTGCCTGAAAAGTTTGTTCCTACTGACATCGGGAGAATAGTGAACTTATATCCAAAGAAAAATAACTATCTATGAACCTTGTTGATATAAATACTATACACACATGAATATGATTTGTAATTGAAACATACAAGTGCCAAGAAATAGATAGCCAAAGAAGCTTTTTGTGCATAGAGGCCACAATATTGATAACATACTACCATCTTTTTTCAGTGTTATATATTATAATGGTTAGAAATTTATTCAGTTTAGGTGTAGCCAATGCAATTTCTGTCTTAAACAACATCAGAGATCACATAAGGAAGAACCATAGAAAAATAATCAAGCCAATTAGGTCTGACATGGTCAAACCAGCTCTCCAGGAGTCTCACAAAAGTAGATCTAATTTTCTATTTTCATTGAAGCTAAACTTTTATAGCTGATTTAGGACAAATATTGGGATTAACTTTGTCAATGTTTTTAACGAAGTAGAGAATCAGAGCTTGGAGGAAGAATAATATATTCTATTTTTTTTCTTTTTTGATAAAAGAATAATATATTCTATTAAAATAGGAAGAAACAGTACTAATTATAGCTTTGTTGGGGAAAAGTTTTCTATCAGAACTTGTATGCTGTTAGAATATTGGAATATTCTAGTCTTAGTTAACTAATTTATAGGGTAGCTTTGTAGATCCAGCTAATGATACCTTTCGGTAGGAATTGACTTGCTTTAAGTTTACTAAAGTGATACATTTCTAGCAAGATTTGCTAGTGTCCTCTGCAAACTACCCATTTGTGGAATAACACCTCTTCACGAACCGAAAAAAAAAAAGATGCACAATTGACAATGACATTAGTTGCAAATTTTCCATGAACTGTCCAAAACTAGATGTTAATATTTTGTGTTTCTGTGCAGTGATAGGAGGTGAAATAGCTAATTTTTCTGCATATGCATTTGCACCAGCAATTCTTGTTACCCCGATGGGTGCTCTTAGCATTATTGTTAGGTAATTATACTGTTCTAATTACGAATCACTTCTATGAAGCATGAACATTGGCAGCTCATTGGTGCCAAATCGTTCTCTGTTAAGGACTATTATCTCATATAAGAAATGTCTGCTGGCCTTTCATCTTCACACCGGCTATTTTGCACTGGTATAAGTCCTATTTGTTTTGACCTGGAACTTGTATAGTAGGCACCACATATAGAAAGCTTCCCGAGGCATTCATAGGATTGCTCAATTAATCTTGAGATCATTCATAAAGTGCCAGTAAACAAATATATGGGTACATTTGATATAAGACTTGGTTAGGTTAATAATTGTACTGTTTTTTTTTCCTAATGCATCTTTTATTTCCCTTTTTTGGAATTCTAGAAGTTTTTTATTACAAGGGATCTTCTGGTAATTTTATTATATACACCTTACCTGACAAAAATGTGACCAGTATTACTACAATCGAGCTAACCAGTAAAACTGTACGAATCACTTTCAAATAAATTGAATATTTAACGATACAGTGCAGTGCTGGCACACTGTGTATTGGATGAGAAGCTGCACAAACCTGGTTGGATTGGATGCATTCTTTGCATAGTCGGTTCAGCTATTATTGCCTTACATGCGCCTAAAGAAAGAGAGATTGAATCTGTCAAGCAAATCTGGCACTATGCAACCCAACCCGGTAATTTGAGAATATATTGCCTGTTTGTTTGATTTTTGAGAAAGAGGATATATTGCCTGTTTGTTTGATTTTTGACCTTTTGGCTGCTTTATACGGGACCAATAGCCCAACTGCATCTGAAAACAGTATTTTATTTTACCTTGTTTGTTTATACGATTCTTCTTTTCATCTAACCCATCCTTTTGACTTGTAATATATCCTTTGTGTATGTTACATCAAAAACTAATATATCCTTTTAGTATAGCCTTCTTGGAACCCAACCAATACAGCTGTGTGCATCTGTTCTCTTTTATGTGCTTATAATTCTTATGCCTGTAAATTTCCAGGTTTTCTTGTCTACTGTGGTATTATTATTATAGTAGTGTTGGTACTAATTTTTCGGGTGGCGCCCCGCTATGGCCAAAAACAAATGCTTGTTTACATCAGCGTCTGTTCTCTCATGGGTTCTCTTACGGTATACCTAACTATTAGTTTTTTCATCTAAGTAAATCATGAACTCTTCTATTGGAACCAAAACTCTGCAAAAAAACTGAAAAAAGAATATATCAAATACTTATTGAGGAGATAAATTTGCAAAAATAAATAAATAATAACTTCTTGAGCCATTTGTATATTGAAATATTCACTTCTCCTTATTTGTTGTACCTAGGTAATGAGTGCAAAAGCATTTGGAATTGCTGTAAAGCTATCAGTGCTTAGCAAAAAGAATCAATTCATATATTTTCAAACATGGTTTTTCGTTTTTATTGTCATTGGTTTCGTCGTGGTACAGCTCATCTACTTAAACAAGGTTTACATTCTTACCCTAATTTTATATTTTTCTGCCCCAACTTCATTATCTGACTCAAAATTAAAAACAAAATTATCTGACTACCCATAGTATCTTGGTACTGGCTATATCTCAGCTATATTGCTATTGAACTGATATGGTACAGCATTATCCAGGATTGATACCAAGTTGGTTTATCATGCTGTACAGATAGTGTACCAAACCAATCAACCTCCGTACTTGAACAAACTAGTGAGTGCATATTCATAGACAAACTTTGCAATTCCGATTAATACAACATTGTATATCTCTAATCATGCATTGTCATTATACTATATATGTCTTTAATATTTATTTCAGATATTAGCAATTAAATCGGTTATAAGAATATATTAATTTATGTGCAGGCTTTGGATACCTTTAATACAGCTATTGTTTCTCCTGTATACTTTGTGCTCTTCACTATATTCACCATTTTGGCAAGCATGATCATGCTTAAGGTAATAAATTTTGAATTGAACCTCCATATTCTATGCAATACAAACTTTACGGGTGCTGTGTGCATCATACTTAATTTTCAATTCTGGATATTGCAGGAATGGCATGTGGAGAGCGGAACTCAATTTTCGACCGAGATGTTAGGATTTGTTGTCATAATTGCAGGGACCTTCCTCCTAAATTCAAAAGAATCAGATAAATCACCTTCCGCAGAGTTGACTGATCTAAATGGATCGGAAACATCAGACAGTCCAACACAATTACCTCGATGAATTAGGATGCCATATATATACTGATTATTTGATTACTTCTAAATTGGGAAATTTTTTCTATTTATAGGTTTTTTATTTATTTATTAGTAATAGTTGATGTACATAGATGTTTTTCTAAACAGATTTCAAAATATATAGAAATTAGTACTCAATTTTACATGCCGAACTTCTAGTTGTTTTTTCCATTGGCAGAATTTGATCTATTTTACCTAAAAACTCCAAATTGCATTGTTAAGCTTCCTAAAGTACAAAATACCACATCTGCCATTCTAAAATGAAAATCTCTCATATCTACCCAACCATTCTCATTTTACTAAAATTTAACCATCATGTATGAATTTAACCTTCAACCCTCAAATTAAAGAAAAAACATAATCCTTCTGAATTTGCCTTTCCCTTTTCCTCATTCCTTTTAAAAAATATGTCAAATTTTTCTATAGGAGGGAGCATAATTTTATATATAAAAAGTATATAAATTTTTTCTATAGAAGTATATAAAATATGTTACGTGAGGTTGAAGTTTGACATACAAATTTTTCATAGATAAGGTTGCATTTTTCACACGAAATGGTTTTTTTGTTATTGTTTGCCACAAAATTCTCTAAAAGTATGACTTATAGATTAAAAGGATTATTCTTACTCGGCAGAAAAAGTTTAGTCAGATTATTCTTTGTTTAAAATTACTTTGTTATTCTTAGTCAATTTATGTCATGGGTTTCCGTTTGCATATTTTTACTTTTTTTTTTACTCCGTTTGTTTTGAATAATTGAACCAACTAAATAATAAAACAATCCTAATTTCTGAAAGATGACAGTGATATGTTAATATTATATACAACACCATATGAGTGTAAACCGTAGAAAATTGTATTTAACAATAACAATTTATTGATTTCTATATAAAGGCGCCTATAATTACCAGACATATTTAAGCATCGTCCGTCTGATCTACTCAGCTTGGGACAAACATGAATTGAACTATCATAAAAAGATTTCCTATCCAATGGATAAAAACTCATTGTGTAATGTCTACGCTAGCGTGTTATCTGATCACGCATTTTGGTTGAAAACGGACCGGATGGACCTAATCTGTCACCCGATACCTTAATTGTGCCTCTATTGGGTTATGCCTTCTTCATTGCAAATTAATACATTGCACAACGACACGCTCTTTTGCCAGCTTAGCTCTAATCCTGACTTCTTGATTGAAACCTGAAGATGAGGATCGCAATCAGTATGGCGAATGACCTGGCATGGTCACAGTATGGCTAGTAATATCAAGCCAAGGACCGAGTGCAACGCATAGTAATAGCAAGCCACATCAAGCACATGGAGAAAACACATAATAAGCTCCATATGCGCATGGATATAGAGTTTGGTCCCTCTTTAATTAATTATTGTACCCAGTAAGTGGCAAGTTCAATGGGAATTAGTATGTTCAATTATTGGCCTACTCTTTAGTACCTGGTAATGTGAAAAGATGTCAAGTCCGGTATGATTTGATTTGTCTGATCAGGACCAGATCACATGTGCTTGTGAATTTCAAATTGTTAAGTACAGGTCCAGAGCAGAGCCAATTCATTCAATGAGGCTCCCTACTAGCTTGGATAGACAGGAACCTAGATATATAGGAACACACCATACATGCATTGTTTACTGAGTTGTATTATATCCTAATTAATCAGTGGCATTACATTAGCAAGGAATGCTTTGAAAGAGGGGAAAACTTAAAATAAATGCCTATATTTTATGAGATGGGTTATGGTGTTTTGGGAAGTAAAGCTCATGTTTTATTATCGGTCCATATTTTTGCGATTTACACTTTGTTTGGAGTAGAGGAAGGGATGGAATGGAAAAAAAAAAAAAAATTCTCAAATCCTGTTTGGTTGACAAAATTATTTTAGAGGTGAAGGATACACAAGGAAAATGTTTAACCTTCCATCATTGTAATCAATAGAATTGATTTTCCTTCCAAATGTTCAAAGAAAATGACACAAATGTCCAATCTTATATCTTACCTGTATAATTTTCATTCAAATTTCTTTATCAAACCTACGGTAGCTATCGAATTTTTCATTAACCTTCTAAATTTATTTTTTCTCATTATTCATCCAAACACGGAGTTAAATATATTAATCTTCCGTTTCTATTTTATTCCATTTTCTTTTATTGTTCACCTCCCCTCCCTCTACTCTCCATCCAAACAAGGTGTTAAAGGTTCAAATAGTCAATTTGAACCATTCAACGTGATCTCCATATTAAAATGTGCTCGGAGAACCAGCCTTTAGTCTAGTGGTAAAAGCACATGGCTCTTATGTGGGAGGTAATGAGTTCGAAACCCACAAAGTGGAGAAATCATCTATAATATAATTAGAGATTTGAAAGAAGCTGGTAGGTTAGACTTCCACCTTTTATTTAAAAAAATTTATATGCTTGGAGACCAAATTTTACATTTTTTTTGAAAAAATTTATATTTTTTTATAGATACAAAATCACTATTTTTATGGTCCATAATTTTCTAAAAAAAAAACAGTGATTTTCTACTATTTAAAAACTTAATAAATTTTCCAAATAATGTAAAATTTGATACATTTTAATATGGGAATAATGTTCTCTAATTATATATTAAGATTGATAGGCGTGGGGTCTTAAAAGAAGTAAATTGACTGCAATGGATGTTGCCCCCAAAAGGGAAGACATTGCATGGAGGAACCTTTTAAATTTGTGGTACCATGCACACGAAAAAACATTGTTGCGTAGGGTATCATCACAACTAACCATGTGAGGTGCTACAGTGTTAAAGAGGAGAAAAGCACAAAAGATATCACCAAAACAAATTCATAATTAAAAACTGAGATGAAAAATCCCTTAAAGAAAATTAAAGAACAAATTCAATTTTATCCATTAACATGCTCTATGCAAAATAGCAAGCAAGATCAACAAGAACATATATACAAAACAGCAACCACGATTTGCATATGTAAACAAAAAATTAACAAATTAACATTACAAGATATTAGTTAACGAAGACATCAAACTTTACACTTAGACAATGCTGTATATTCCACAACAACAAAAAAAGAAAAAGAAAAAGAAAAAAAAAAGGATATGATACCTTCGTATTCTCATAATTGTTGCATCTTATTGCCTCTTAATTACCCCATTTCCCTAATCACGTGCCGACCAAAACTCTGAAACAGAGCACCTTTATCAGAAATATTATAAACAGCATAGTGGGTGTATAATGATGTAAACATAAATTAAAAAAAATAATAATACATGGCACTGTTCAGTTATCAAATGATAAGTCATCATCCAATGCTTTTCGGAAGTTAAGTGTATTATAATACTCAACATGAACTAAAAGTGCTTAATAAATTTAATAAACAATAAGAATAATTATACATTGATAACGATAATATTATTAGTACTCAATGCTGTTAATAACTTAATATTATTAACAAAGAATAATGACTGTGATAATAAAAAAAATTCAAAATAAAAAAAGGGGCATATATTGTACCTTTCTAATTTCATAATGTAGCACATCATGGCCTCTAAGTTAATTACCCCTTAATCACACCTGTTTTCTTTTGTTCACTTATTTTGCTATTATTTCTACCAACATGAAAAACAGACATTTTTTTCAAAACCTTTGATAATTTAATCAAATTAGGCCTTCCAACCCCCAAATTCATCTTCCTTGTAGAAACCCTGAATGCTTGCAAGCAGCACAACTGCCGTACCGGTCCGTCATCCTCTTCTCCTTCCTCGTCTACACTGTCCTCTTCTCTCTCTCCTGCTTTCTTTCCTTTATTTTTAGTATTCCTCTTGTTTCCATCACTCTTGTTTGAGTTAACCTCAATTGCCTCCCAAAGCAAATCCATCTCTTCCTCTTCTCCTTCCCCCTCTTTGACTGGTACAGGTACTGTTCTTTCTTCATGTAGTTTACTAGTTATTCGATCTTCATACAGTTTGCATGCAAGGGTTCTCTTCCATTCTCTATCTACTACCCTCAAGGATCCCTCTCTTTGAAGGCCTTGTGATGGTGTCCCTGCATGCTCCCAATGATTTGTTGAGAAAGATTTTGTCAACCTTTCTTCAGTTCTACCGCAAATTAAGGATTCTCTGATGCTCTTCGGTTCCACTTTTTCTTCACCATTGCCAACATTACTATTAATTGTTTGCATAGAATTATCCAAATTCACATATTTGAGATAATTTTCATTACTTTCACCTTCTTTTCCATCCACATCACTAGCGCAAGATTTGTAATCATCAAATTCCCCATTTGACATATCAGTACCAACCAAAGAAGCCTTGGATTTGTAATTCTCTAAATTTGCATTATTTCTCTCCTCATATTCTATTTCTCTTGACACACTATTTTCATCTAAAAATATGTGCTCTAAACTCGATATACAGTTGTTAACCGGATTGTTGCTGATTTGATTATGGTTCTCCAAGTAAACAGTATATCCCACCTTTTCTTCACAGTTACTTTCAGCCAACAATACATTTTGAATTTTAGCATCCAATTCACAAACAAAACTACAAGAGTTATAGAACTTACTGTTCCAGCTTTGCACTGGACTCTCCAAATTTTCATCACCAGACATTTTCTCTCCGGTACCACCTTTTATTAACAACGCTTCTTGGTCTTTATTCTGTACTTCACAAACAATAGTAGAAGAATTGCACAATTCACCCATGATTCCTTCAAATTCAACCCTTGCAACCTCATCATCAGCCAAAGCATGAACAATTGGAGACAGAACCATTTCATCTAATTCCTCTAACATCCCAATTGTGTTTTCTTTTCTCGGACCCGGTACTGTACATAGCACATTTAATGCACTGCCGCATGTTTTACCCAGAAATTCAAATTCAAATGGCAAATGTGAAGTATTTGTGCGGTAAGGAGAGATGGTCACAACTGCAAGCAGAGAGAGAAGAGTGGAGATAAGAAGGGGTGAGAGAAAAGAAAAGAGAGAGAAGAGGTAAGGGGAGAAGAATAGTAGATAGGCAAAATGGATGGGGTGAGAGGTGAGGAAGCATGTGAGAGAGAGGAGGTCATGTGCAAGCATGGCCATGAGAGAGGTGTCAGAAGTGCACATTTTGGTCATGGTTTGTTTTTGTTTGGGAGTGAATTTCCTTTTCCTTGTAGTTTGAAAAAAAGAGAAGGATAGTTGTTTGATCTGGTTTGGTTTTAAGTGTTTTTGTTTGGTGGTGGGGCTGGGAAGGAGAGTTGGCGAGAGAAACAGTGAGTTTGGAGTGTGATGGTGGGGTGGAAGGGAAGAAAAGAGGAGGCAAGGTGGTAGAGAAGGGAAGGGAAGAGGGAGAGAAGGTAGAGAAAGAGAGAGGAGCAAGGTGGTAGACTTTAGCTTTTGTTGCAAACGAGAGAGAAACAGAACTGTTTGTTGGTGTGGCAGAAAAAGCGTGAAAAAAGGGGAAGGTGGAGCAAATTTGGGATGAATTATAGCCTTTTCTCATAATTTGCTATCCAGACATAAATGAGAAGGTTGCCATTTTTACGAATTGCAAATGCATCCAGCTTGAGAGAAATTGGAGAGGATGGTTTTTCTTCTCAAGCAAAATTTGTGAGTTATGCTTTGGATCAAGTAAAAATTTGGTTGCTTGTTTCGGGTAAAGATTTTAACAGAGTAGTTTTGGCTTCATACAGCGCAAGGACTATAGAATAAAAATGTAGGTTCTTGTACTGTATGAAGCAAAACTGCTCTGTTAAAAATTTACTCCGTTGTTTCACTGAAAAAGGCTTTCTTAGATTTCTATCAGAAATATAAAGAAAGAATATAATGATTATTTCAGACAATCTATCTATTATCAGAATGGAAACATGTGGTTAATATAAGATTACTTTTTTTTTTCAAAAATAAATACATTAATTGCCCCATGTTATCGCCTTGATCGTCTTTCAGTTATCTGAGAAGAATTATTATTGTTGGATTGTTATATAGGAATATAGGATACAGCATATGTATTATTTCTCTTGTCTCCTTTCTAATTGGATTCTTATAATTAATGATAAATTAAAGCCTAAGGCCGTTATTTGAGCAATTAGCGACTGCCCGTGACCCTACTTGTCCCCATCTCTTTTATCATTTAATATAATGGTGACTTCCTTTAGAAACATTTCTCTCTTCTAAAAAACAGAAAAAAAGGTGAAAATTGTTCACAGCTCAAACTATTTTACTTTAGATAAAATAAAAGAGAGCTGTAAAATCAATATATGAAAGCAGTGCAAGAAACGGTATAGTTGACCCCATTTCTGTTCCAGTTGTTGGCTGTTTGCAGAAAGATTCTGTACCGTCTTCAGATAATTCTAACAGGAAGAATTCAATAATTATATCTTTTCAATTTAATTAGATCTAAATATATTAATATGGATAAATATGAACGTTAATTTTTCAACTTACTGATTCATATAAAAACAAAATTGAAAAGTGATAATTTTTACGTCAGAAAATAATATATATCACATCTAATTATTTTATTTTTTTCATACAAGTTTTACAAATTTTGTTAATAGAAAATTATAAAGTGGAGACATGATAGAGGTACTGGAACCCTACGGTACTATACAAAGCGCACATTGATTTGTACCAGTGCTCTAAATATCGCGTTATAGTGTTTTCGGACATTGAAAACTATAGCGCTATTAGCCGTTTTCGACGTGATAGCGTTTTTTTAGCCTTTCCGCGATGACATAATAATCGCTATTTAGAACCTTGATCTGTACTATGGATCTGTATTTTTGTTTTCAAAGTTCAAATAATGGATCCAAACTGATCTCCGTATGAAAATATATTTGGAGACCAATTTTATATAAATATATATATATATATATATTTACTATTTTGTACGATAGGTAGAACATCACTACTTTTGGATGGTCCAAAATCTATAAAGTTGTTTTCTATCTATCTTAAACAATAACAAAAAAATTCTAAAAA
This sequence comes from Carex parvula, assembly GCA_025461045.1. Lineage (NCBI taxonomy): Eukaryota > Viridiplantae > Streptophyta > Magnoliopsida > Poales > Cyperaceae > Carex > Carex parvula. The sequence goes on from JAJGRW010000556.1 coordinate 1,301,319, forward strand.
AATGTAAAATGTGTCCTCCAAGTACATTTTCACATGGAGATCATGTTAAACGATTCAAAATTATAATTTGAACTTTAAAAATAAAGATACAGATCTATAGTACGGATCGATGTGCGCTTTACATAGTACCATACACTCACTCAATTTATATATTTAGAGTTTAGAGTTTGTGTTGTCAAAATAACCGAAGAGAAACACTAGTACAATTAATTTGCAATACTTGGCACTACAAGATCCTAAAATTTAGGATGACAATATTCATGACATGCAGATAATTTTGAATTATTCAAGCAAGCAATGATGGTCCAGAATTTATGTTTTGTAGGGACAAACTCAGATTCATAAGAAAATATCGCATATATGTTTGTATCTCTCGCTTATTAAAGATAAAAATAATTTGGATTGTTACTTGATAGTTATAAATTTATTTGTTAACATTTTCCTAAGGAGATTTTGCTTACGAGTTAGAATGAGGCTATGGTAATATGTTTATTAAATATCGATCCGTGCTATGGATTTATATCTTCATTTTTTAAGTTCAAAAAGTCGATTCAAATAATTAAACATAATCTCTATATGAAAGTATACTTAATTTTATATATTTTTAGAATTTTTTTATCATTTTTGTAGATAAGTAGAAAATCACGTGATCTAATAATTATGGACCATTTGAAAACAATGTTTTTTCTACCAATTTAAAAATATAGTAATACAAATTCTATAAAATGTAAAATATTAGTTTCTAAGTATATTTTCATATGAAAATTATGTTTAACCGTTTAGATTGACTGTTTTAAATTTTCAAAATAAAAAAATAAATCTACATGTGTTATAACATTAATACACTGTTTTATTGATACATTGGTTTGGTTTGATCTTATTGCGCACTAGTCTTCGAAAGACATTCTTTTTAATTTCAATTGCGATAAAAGTCAATTTCTTACTATCAAAATTTTACCACAAAACCAATGGTTATAGGCGACGCGAAACAACGAAATACTTTTCTTTATTACAAGCGGACGGGAATCTAATAGCCATAGCACCAGCAAAACGACGGAATCAACATTATTGGGAAACGAATTTAAATTTTTTGTTCGTTTGTGTTTGTGTACCTTTTTGTTATAAATTATGACAATTACAAATGCACCCCAAACTTGTTGTCGTTTCTATCGTTGTACCAACAAAATATTAAAAAAGGAAGATCTAGACAAATTAACCTCTGTATCTAAATAGCCAGTGATTCTATAACTGTAAGCGGGAGACAATTTGAACTTGATCCAGTTCCTCTGCAGTCTGCATTGTCTGAATATTTTACTTGTACAATTTTTTAAATAATTCAAATGCCGTAGTATTGAATTTACTATGTGGTAGGTTTGCTACATGATTTGACATTTAGGGTTCTCTTGTTCAATTTACTATGAGGTTTGTATACAAAATGAACTCAAAACATAAATATTATTTAAGAGTATTATTTTGCAAAGTAGAAAAAAATTAACGGTCCAAACCTCATTATTTAAATATTAAATTTTAAAATATTCACGTAAAAAAGATCGTAACAATTTATAATATTAAACATCCATATTACCTAAACTCTCGTTATTTTATTCTCATATATTTGGAGGCAAATAAAAAGAACTTCTGCTCTCGATTTGTGAATTGTGAGTCATTGTGTTGTCTTTTGCTACCTATCATGGGAACAACATTCCGAATAATTTACAAATTATTCGTTTCAGAACCTTCTCGAACAAATAGAAAAATTGAAAAGATCTTAAAATTACTTGCAAATTTTTTTCAGATTTTGCAAAAAGTTAACTATGAAATTCAGAAATTTGATAAATTTTGTGTATTTTAAAAAATATATTATACCCGTATAATACTGAAATCATGATTTTCAAACCAGTCATTATGCTACTACATGTAACATGTAGTCATGTAGATCATTCTTCATCTATTAGAATAAAATATTAAAAACAGAAGAAAAGCACAAATTTTCCTTTTTAATGTTTTCAAGTCCGTAGGTGAAATAAAGGGGTGCAATTTTAACAGCGCCTCTTTCACTTCACGCAGCGCAGCACTGTAACCTGAGGGGGGTGTTAAAATCTACGACCGAAGAAAGCACTGTATCTAACGCTAAAAAGGAAAATACAAGAACACTCCGGAAATAAATCTACTGTGATTCTTTGAGAATCACATGACTCTGTTATTCTAAATTCTTTTTTTTTTTGAGGGTAAGAAGGCAATTGCCATCTTACAAATTTTCATTGATAAAAAAGTATTTACATCTCATTAGTCCTACAAATTAACACTTAGTAATATTAAACTATTTACATTTGTAACTTAGCTATCCGAATCTTAACAGAACTTGCCCCATCTCAGAGCCTCCACTACCACCTAATTTACCAGTATCATGACCAGTATCATGACCGGTCGCCTCCTGCCTCTCGCTGCCTCATATGCCTCGCCACCTCGCCTCAGCCACCTTGCATCTATCTCCACATGCATAGGGGAGTAGACTCAGTAGAGGAGTCGGCCGAACTCTCTCCGCCCCTCTGGCAAGCAACCCTCGTTGCTTTGCCCGGCTACCCCCGCCTCAGCCGTGTCTTTGATCTAAGATTTCGCTTTATTAACCCCCGCTCGCTCAACCACCCTCGATCAGGTTGGAGGGAACAGCCGAACCTGCACGGCCCCTCTCGCAAGGAACCCTTGCTCCTCGCGCGACTCAGCGGAGAGGAGACGGCCGAAGCCTCTCCGCCCCTCTCGCAAGCACCCTCGCTGCTAGGATTTCGCATCAGCCGCGTCGCCCCTTTCGCCTCATCCACCTTGCTGCTAGGGTTTCGCTCCGCTGCTAAGGTTTCGCCTCAGCCACCTCGCCTCCTCGCTGTGCATATGGGCGGAGAAGGGACGGCCGAACCCTCTCCGCCCCTCTCGCGACTAGAGTTTCACCTCGCGAGCAACCCTCAACCCTCAGCTCCAAAAAGAGGCGGAGAGGGTTTCGCCTCGCGTGTTTTAGCCCCAATATTTTTTTGTGGGTCAAAATTAACCTAATCTTGGTTCCTACCATTAAATGTATGAGCACATTCATTTGTTTCTCTTGGTTTTGTTTATATAATTGCATGCAAACCTGAAACCTAATCTTGGTTTTGTTATTCTAAATTCATCCCTCTATTTTTTGGAATGCACAAATTTAAAAGTAGTTGTTTTTTATGCACAAATTTCAAAACAGATGAATAAATGAATTTGAAATAACATGATCCTGTGATTCTCAAAGAACCACAACAGATTTGTTTCCGAGCACTCCAGGATTCCAATCACACAGCAATAGTTAAATCCTCTGTCAAAAGTGCAAACTGGAGCGTTGTCATCAGTTGTCAAATTAAGATTAGAACCTCGTTATTACGATCTCATTCCTCCAATGGAAAACAAACAATCAAATCTACTATCTTCATTAATTGTATATATTCCATAAAATATTTTAAATTGGATGAATCCTATTGTTATAAGAGGATTATGGTTTTCAAGATAAAGAAAAAGTAAATAAAAAAGCAGCCTTTATAAAAGTGCAAGTTCAAATTCAAACGATTTTTTTTATAAATATTTCAAATTAAAAATCTAACTCTAATTCTGAGTTAAAAAAAAAACAATATATCATCAAAGTTTGTAACAAATATATTAACAATATTATTTTGACTTCATGCATCACACATATAAAAAAGTCAAAAAACAAGTATATAACTCGTGCAAGTCAAAACAACATTGATAATAATTGTTACTGATTTGCATAATAAATGACGAAGGACCAGTTGTTAGCACTAAGTAGTTATAGTAATTGTTACATATTTGCATAATAAATGACGCACAAATCAGCAAAACTGAAATTTGAAACTAGTTTCCGACTTCTGAGCGAGTGCAATCAAGAGTTTTCTGTGCAGTCATGTGAGATACCAGAGAATCTTGGGTAAATTTTTGTAACACAGTAGTTTTCAGTTGATACAGAGATCTAACCATATGCAGCTCTATTTTAATTCTATAGTTCATGCGCTGCACGAAGCCAAAACATCTCTGTTAAAATCTTTACCAAAACCTTCTGGAGAATTAATTCCTTTTCTGTGGCAGTGCTGTGCGTCACTTGACTGGACTCTTCTTATCACCTGTCACAGCTGCTGGTGCTGCTTCTTCGTTCATATATAACTAACCATGTGACAAATATGATCTTTGATTGTAGAGATTACACATCTTGTTAAAAATATAGTAGCATTGAAATCAAAGATGTAAGATTTTCAAAATATGGAGATTAAACACATAATAAAAGTCAATTGTATAAAATTTGCATACTAAAAATGGAATCAATTTACACTGTCTATAACATTATATTCTAAAATATATAGAAAATCATACATAAATACAAAAAAAATTAAAAATAAATGGGGGTTAATTACCCCATTTATCTCATTCAACTCCGCCGTAGATTGGAATTCACATCCTCCCTGGTACCGTAATAGGGAATCTTTTACATTATTGCACCTGGACCGTTCTTTTTAACTTGGCACGAATCTCAAAGCCCAATAATACTACCCCTGTGCTTGCCCGAATCTCAAAGCGGCTGAGAGTTAATCTCAAACCGTAAAGTGAAGGGAATCTTTTACAGTAATGGAGAGGATACTTGTTCCTCTGAATGAGATCTTATATCTTGACAAAAATGTCATGTATCACTTCTTTTCATTGATTTATATGATGGATTTGTTGAGTGCTATAATTAAACCTTTACTATTATTCCCAACATATGTTGAACACTTTTTAAATTAAAAAAAAAAATATCAACCATTACCTCTTTTACGGCATAGCAACACAGGAAGTCATTTTTGCACCCGTTACAGAAGAACACAGAAACCTCTTTTTTTCTTTTTTCCCGCAAACCAGTACTTATAACATGTGAAAAGTAATATAAATTCAGCTGATGGCCCTCTTAAATCACTTTGCCACCAAACAAGCACAAAAATGACCCCAAAACCCCAATCTGTCAATTGGTGAAATGTCTTGCCTCACAACCACCTTCTATTTTTGAGCATATTTGAATCAAGTCCAGGCTGTCTATCAAAGCGTCAATTTTTCTTTTGCAAAATCAATACCTGAAAAGAAAAACTAGAAGAAGCATTGACAACATACTTTATTACTCGTTACGTAGTACATTAATTGATTAATATCGGTTAAGGTTCAAATGCCTTGATGTCTTTCATACCGTAATCGTATCTCACATTCTTATCTTTGTTTTCAAAAAATCAAATAGTGGATTCGAACCTCTCAACTTAACATGATCTCCATATTAAAATGTGCTTGGAGACCAAATTATATTTTTTTAAATTATTTGCTATTTTTTTAGATCAGTGTTCTAAATAGCAGTAATATAGCATTTTTAGACATTAAGCACTAAGCTATGAAATAAAAATGCGTTATTTCAGCTACGACCGTTATAGCGCGTAGCGTGTAGCGCAAATAGAGCACGCTATACTACATATGCTTTTATTTAAAGGCCCAAATTGAAAATTTATTTTAAGAACCAATTTTTTTCAAAGTCTAGATTGGTTTTGCTTTTAAATAGAAAAATATAGATAATTTATGTTATGATGTTTATGTTATTTTGGATACAAAAAAAGATAGATAGTTATGCTTATGTTATTTTGAATGGAAAAAGATATATAATCTAATGATATTATTGGGGATAATTTGAATAGAATTTGGGCTTAAACGCTTTGTACTGATTCAATATGAATATTCTAATTCCTTAATCAAATTTGTGTTACTTATTGCACTATAAGATTTTAGATAGTATTGATAATTAGTGAAAATATACAATATAATTTTTGAAAAAAAATGCTATGTAGGATAGTTTTCGTTATAGCTAAGTTATTTGTGATAGCTTTTTTTTTTTAACATTTCCGCGATGATGCAATAATTGTTATTAGAATCTTGTTTTAGACAGATACAAAATAATAGTTTTCAGAAGATTTTAGACCATCTAAAAATAGTGATTTTTTACCTACTAATAGTAATAAGCTTCTAAAAAATATAAAATTTGATCTTAAATTACATTATAATATAAGTATATTTTAATATAGAGAACATGTACATGAATTCAAAATTGACTGTTTAGATTTTAAAATATAGATAAAGATGTGACTTGGGAGGTACGATTGACATACAAAAAATACATGAGGAATTTCCCAGTTCTTCGACCCCATATCTAATATTTAGGGTATAAACCACCACTGAGAGATTATTTGAGGCTACACCACCGCTGACCCGTCCCCAAACCTCAATTCTCTTCTTTAAAAGATCCGGTCAGAATCTGAGTACAAAACGGAAGAGAAAAACCCAAATGCCTCAAACCTCTATAAAAATAATTCAGAGGCCCAAATAAAATTTCAGACGATACATTTTAAGCCTTAACAGGCCCATTAACAACTCAAGACCATCTTTCAAGTCCAAGGCGCTGTTTCTGTGCCCATTTACATATCGGAGTGGTCGTTAATATGACCATCAGATTAAAATCTCACGGTTTGGTTCAAAACCCGTTTTCTTTTATAAAGATCAGACGGTCAATTTATCACTAGTCTGTCTCTCCAGATTTTTTCCTAATTAAACGCGAATCGAAGCCCGTCTTCTCTCTTCCAAAGCTTTCTTCGTCCCCCCCCCTCTCTAAAAACGAACAATCATAAATCCTCCGAAATTAATCAAATAAAAGGGAAAATAACATCTCTGATTCAGCCATGGTGAAAATCCGAGGCGGCGCGCAAGAAACTGTGGGTTTCGCGAAGCTCCAAGGCGAAGACTTCGAGTACTACATGCAAACCTACTCGATCGTGATCGGGCGGAGCAGCAAGAAGCTCGGCGGAGAGGTCGACGTCGACCTCTCGGGGATTGGTGGCGGGATGAACATTTCTCGCCGCCACGCCAGGATTTTCTATGACTTCTCGCGCAGGAGATTCGCTCTTGAAGTTTTGGGCAAGAACGGGTGCTATGTTGAGGGGGTGTTGCATGTGCCTGGTTCGCAGCCTGTCAAGCTCGATTCTAAGGTAATACATGCTTAGGCCTAAATAAAAAAATAAATGCACTGCTTCGTTTATACGCTTGGGATTTAATGCTAATGTTGCTCCAAGTAACACCAATGTTTTACTGGTTTTGGTCCTTTTGGACTTCTACTGACAGAGTAGGTACCAATAATATGAAAGCAGGCTTTGATTCTCACATGAAGGCATATCTAAGCCTTATTAGGCATAGATGCAAGCATAAGCCATCAATTGAAGTATTGGACACTAAACAATCCAGGAAAGAAAAAACAAATAAGAACAAAATCAGAAATATAAAAATTTAACAAATTGTATGAAATTATAGGATCTGCTACAAATTGGGGATTTGCAATTCTACTTCCTCTTACCAACCCGGTCAATATTTGATCCCCGACCGATACCAAGGCTAGGTACCAGTTCTCATGTAACAGAGGAAGAAGAAGATGATGAAGAAGAAGAAACAGAAGATGAAGGAGAACAAGAGGAGGATGAAGAGGAAGGTGATGGAGATGAGGAAATGGAGCCGGTATTGATGAGGAAGCGGCCAAGACTGGTACCAACTGATGCGAGTATACCTGGTGGTGTTGGTATGACAGGAAAAGCAGGTCCGTCTGGGCTTTTAGGTTTGTATAAAATTCCCCGCCTTTTTTTAGCTAATTCCTTGTGGGTAATTGCATAACAAAAAAAATTCCCATATTGCGATGCATATCTGGTAGGAGAAATTTAGTGGACCCCTGTAAAACAAAAGAATCATTAACTATTGTATATACCACAGTTTAACATGATTAGTATTCTTCAATCACTACCCTTGTTCTCCTTAACTAATATCCAAAGGTTTAAATAGCGGATCGCGGACTTATAGCAGTCGAGCATTTTTCATAGCGGATAGCAGGTAATGGTGCTATTGCGGATGATAAAGTTCGGACAATATGTAGTTATTTTAACTATTATATTGTATATGGTAAAGTTCAAAAACTTATATAACTAGTGATGACAAAAGTTAGAAAAAAAATTGATAACTAAATTTTTGACAACCATGACAACTGATTCATGATTGTCAAATAAGAAAATGAACTTTCTATGATTTAAATATGTTGTGTATAAATTTTAGTTTAATTTAAATACCATTGTTTATCTATCAAGTGATAAACAGTATCAATGAACAAAGGTTTTTCAAATTACACTAAAGCTAATGTACGATTACTTTACTCATAGACAACATATAAATAAATTTTTTATATTGAAAACAATTGAGCAGATTATCAAAATCGTCAAATAAAGTTGGTATTTTTTATATCATTTTTCAATAATTGAGTTACACCACAATACCGGGTAATAATTATTTTCATATAGATGGAGACAATTACTTGTGCTTTGTTTGTTTAATATGACATCATACTTCTAGAATGATGAACTAAGAAAATAGTTGGTTCTAATAAAACAATTCAATCAATTTCTTAATGATGGTAAAATTTAATAAGAATTATGCTATAAATCTCATAGTGCTTTTCTAAAGTTAGACCTTTATGACCACTATTTTAGCCCTTATTGCACAAGGCACTAAATTGCTAAAAACTGATAGCGACATAGCATTTATCATTTAAAACACTATAGCCGTGCTATAGCAGCAGCTTTGAGTGTATCTATACAAGTACCTATGGAGATAGGAGGATAAATACTAGTTTTGGTATTTTCGAGAAATTGAGATATGAGAGGTCTATCTGACTTAAGTTTTCCATTTTTAATACAATGCAGAGTTTACATTCTATTTTGGTTAGTCTAGTTATGGAATTAGGAAATCGTTTAAGGTCTTTAGTTTTTTACACTAGGTAGTTGGAGCAAAGTTGTTGCTAACATTTGGATCATTATAAAAGCCTGAACGGGACCATACTAATTTTCAGGATTGATTTTACCCACACTAAATTTAGAGCCACAGAAGACCCACAAAGGGTACAAACACTTCTTTGCACTTTGGACTGTTTCCATGTTGCTTAGTGCGCAATGGAGCAAATATCTTTAAATTCTACATATTCTCAGAGTAAGCACAGAGCGGTAATTATTTAAACAAACTTCAGTAAAAAAAAAATTAAGAAACTTCATGCTGCACAGTGCACTTAAAGGAGCTACTATGCATGCACATTTTACAATTCTTTTCATCGATCTTCTAGAACAGTCCTTTGAGATTCTCTTTCTGTTTCTGCAAGTTATAGTGACATTCTGCCGACTTATTTTATCTAAAATAGTAACTCAGTTTTAGCAAATTGTAGTTACTGAAATTTTTTTAAGAAAAAATATGATGCAAAATAAAAAAAAAAAATTATTGCAGTCGTTACTGTGTGATGTGGAGGCGTAAGATGCCATATGTATCAAGATAATGCCAACAGAGAAATCTACCATCTAACATTCACTTATTTGACGAATCCATATCCTCTGAGATAGTAGAATATTTCTGTTTTAAATCCAGATCATCCGATCAGAATCCCGGACAATCCGGCCCGAGGTCGAATGCACGGAGCCTCTTTAATATTAGTGCAGATTCCAATCGGACGGTCCGGATCTAAACAGAAATATTATGTTACCTTAGGTGATATGAATTCCTTATCTGACTAGTTCACCCCCAAAGGAGAAAAAAACCAGTTCACCTATGGGGCACAACCACTGTTCTGACAATGGCCGAAAAATCAGCACCAGCTCTGCACTGGCTTTACCAAATAGAAAGTGCATCTCAACCAGCATCACATCCTTGAATCAGACCAACAAATGAGATTTATCCGATGGTGAACCAACGGCTGAAAATAGAAGTCTGGTACTGTTCATTGGGGCAATAGAATGAGACTGAAATGGTACCAGTGATTCTGTGCGGAAGGTAAAAAAGGGATCGAACCAACATTGCATGCTTGCATCTGCCAACAATCAGATTTTTCCGATTGTGATCCCAACAACTGAGAATAGAAATCTGGCACTGGTCTATTCCATTGAGTCTGTCAGAAATACACAATTTTCAACCATTCAGTTTCAGACACAATTACATAATTAGGAAACAAGGACACAACGGAACAGTTATGAAATTTACTTCTAATAAATGCAAGACAGTTCTAGAAACATGGGAAAACTGACAACCATGTATAGAGACCAAAATGGAAATGGTCTATTATTAAAAAAGTATGTATGAGGTTAGATTATATAATCTTGGATTGTGCACATTAGTCGATGCGAACCCATTTTATCTCATTTTTTAGTGTAATTTACTTTTGGTCTTATCTTGTTCAGATCCTTGTGGCATTTTATGCTTAAAATCAAGATTTACCCAAATAATCCCAGAAACAAAGAAAGCCTAACACAGTACATGACACTACCGTGGCTGTTTGAGCAGGTAGATGCACCCTGCATCTTTGATATGTAGTGCACCAAATAGAAAATTGAGCAGGCTATTTCATCGATGATTTTTTTATTGACATTTTAAAGAGCATGTAGCGTGCATCTTTAGAAGTCCTCAAATACACCATTGCAAAAGTGGTACTCCAAAATCAAATTCAACAGAGCAAGGAGAGAGATCCATGGTGTAAGAAGATATTACTTCCAATTTGTATTGTTCAAATTTGGAGTCAGTAATTGGAGAAATTTGGAAAGAATTAATAGTATGAGAAATTTGGAAAGAGGAATAGGCACTGTAAAGTTATTTAAATTATAGATTCAGCGAGCACTTCGCTTTTTCTACTTTCAGCATGTGAGGGAGGAAAAGTCAGATGGGAGAGATTGTGGAGAGATTTTCTCACACAATCCTTGAATTAAATGGATGGTCTGATTTACCGCACTCGAAATGTTCCGGCGCTGGAGAGGATAAGAATTCCTATTTGTGGGGAAAGAGAGTAAGAACCCAAACAGTACCATTGATATTCTGGAGAGTCAAATCAGACCCACATTTAGCAACAATTACGTGTGTTTCTTAAATTGATTTTCAATGTGTGGTTGTGTGGCAAATATCTTTAAACTATGACGGTATCATTTCTACTGTTCAGGCCTCTTTTGGGACCCCAAAAATGCAAACAATAAGTCCATTATTGCCGCGTTTATACCCAATCTAAATAATTTAAGAACCTTGCAAAGTCCACTCTTGATTGTTTCTCATCTAGCTGTGGTTTATATGTCATCTAAATTATTTAAAGGAAATATGCAAAGTTAAATATTACTGAACCATGATAATAGTCATGGACAGAAATGGGATAATCAAATTATTTTTCTCCTTATTGGCTGATTATTATTTTTGTTTTTATATTTATCACCTTTATTGTTTTTGTAGTTAAGAAAGGAGTAGACAGAGAAGCTGATAACAGGCAGCTATTACTTCTAGAAGAGAAAGATGTGATATCTTCAGTTGCCACAGTGCTGTCAGATCTTTGTGGGCCCGGTGAATGGATGCCTATGTTACAACTCCATGAAGAGGTCAGTTTTACCCTCTTCGAGGAATATTCAGTAATGCCTTCTAGCTTGATGCTTACTTCATAATTAAACCTAATGAGACTACTATTTGGATGCATGATTATTGATCACAAAGCATGGGATACCTAGGATAATTTGAAAATTGGGGAAACCAAAAGGTGATCTTTTCCAAATTGATGCTGCAGTTTTTGATTTGGACCAATGGAGTGGTTGATTGAACCAAAATCTATGTTAGGGTTTTTTATTGAACCAAAAGAAATTCAGGGGCTTGGTTGATCCAAATACAAAGTCGAAGGGCCATTTTCAGATTTTTTTTTTTTTCCTTTAATTTTTTCTGTTTTTTTTTTTCTAAATTTCAGTTTTGAGGGGTTTATAAGTTTAAAATATTCATCTATGTTATCATGCATTGCATGTTGTTATAAATTAGATATGTCCCCATTTTCGTTATTTCTGTAATTTTGTTTGCAGATGTATGAGAAATATGGACTTGTATGGCACCATAGTAGAGTGCGAAAATACCTCACTTCAGAAGACTACACAGAATCTGAGACAAAAGGAAAACCATGGTACGGCCTTCTGACCCTTCTAAGGAAATATCCAGAACATTTTGTCATCAATACGAGGACAAAAGGAAGAATTACCACGGAGTTTGTTTCTCTGGTGTCCTTGCTCTCCTAAAATGGTTTTGGCACTTTGCCTCCTCGACTCTAAAGGTTGAACTGGTTGAGTGATTGTAAATTTTTTAAGGTTGAAATAGGTTTCCGGTGGTGATTGAGAGCAGAAGAAGAAAATTTCTTTATGCTCTTTACTGTGTAAAGGTTCCTATTGAGTTTAGTTCAGCCGTTTTGATGTAGGATTTGTGTTTTATGAAATTTTTTTGATAAATGGTTAACTGAGTTCTTTGAGAAAAATAATAATTTAATGTTTTGAAATATGTAATCCATAAAAGTTATTAAGCTTTAAACCCGAAATTTTTTTAGTTGACACCCCCAAAAATCAAATTAAATGAATACCCCCTGGGGCTTGATTTTCAATCCTACCACCCTCGTTAATTCAGTTCGCACACCAAATTGGACGGTGCGCGGACTGGGTTGGCGCACCAGCTGTTTTGCCGAAACCATTTCAAAACACACTGCCTCTTTATTTTATAAGTTTATGGGGCTCCACCTCTTATTGTTTTATAACTTTCTAACAAATAGAGAGAGGAGAGAGAAGGTAATATGGACCCGTCTCCATTTTTTAATAAGTTTGAGAAGAGAGAAGGTAATATGCTGCATTATTTTAATAAGTTTCAAAGGTAATACAGAAACGGAAAAAAGGGGTGTGCCAACTCAGTCCGCGCACCAATCAATTTGGTGCGCAAACTCAGCTAGCGTGGGTGGTAGGATTGAAAATAAGGTCCTAGGAGTGGTATTCATTTAATTTGATTTTTGGGATGTCAACTAAAAAAATTTCGGGCTTTAAACACAGCATTTTCAATTTTTTGATCAGTCACGAGATGTTGTCAGATCTAATCTTACATTATAAATTATTTAGCTTTTAACTAATAATTGTTTATCAATACGTTAAATATATATTTTATTCAATGCATGAAAAAAATATTATTTTCTGAGATCTTTTACCAAAATTTATGTGCATTTTTGTCGGTGTATACAATATACTATTTGATGGTCTTTATTTCAATTTAAGATCGACTTCTTTTAACATATATTTATATTTTCGGAAAATTTGTGAAAATGTGGTTTAATATTTCCTTCACTGTTTAGGAAAAACAGAAATACTTGGTAAATAAGCAAAACGAAAAGATAATTTTACTATGCCCTGAAATCAGAAGGGTAACCAATAATTCGCAGTACAAACATGAGAAGAGAGGATACTTTATCCAAGAACCAAAAATAAAAAAAATGGACGCTTACATAACTAACCAGAAACAAAGAAATAAGAAGTAACTGATTTTGATTCTTGGAGCAATTAAGTTTTAATTCGTTGGATAGGAAGAATTTAAAACGATACAAAATTTAGGCCAATTTATTCAGGCGATTCCATTATGTATTAATTTTGAAGTGAGTTCCCTAATGTACCTGATCGTGTAGAATACAAGAACAAAATTAATTGGTATCTATTTTGAATATAAATAGGTCTGCCCGTCTGCGTATCAGATTAAAACGGACGACTCATATATCTCATTCTACACGTTCAGGTATTGCACCGGATCTAAATTCCCAATTTGGGCAGGTATCTTCTTTTTACCAAATGGTTTCCAATCAGAAAAGACACGCTGCCTTCTAATGTTCCACTGGAAGAGGTACTCGCACGGTCGCACCACATGGGTATTTGTACCGTAGGCCAGTCTTGCAATAGTTAAATCTCGGGGGCAGTTAAGTCTATTTAATTTATTTTGCCTTAAAATAAACCCAAGTACGCCAAACTTTCAACAAACCCTTCCTTTTCAGAGATATTGGTGCTATGTACAATTTTGCTGAGGTTTGGTGCCAAAATTCCAATCTCAGCATGTTACTGTTGGACGATGCAAAAATTAAGGTGTCCTTTCTTCTTCCAGACAGACCTACCACCGTAAAAACAGACAGAATAAGCAACAAATATACCAAAAAAAATAAATAAGTTATACTCTTTAGAGATAAAGCTAGGACGCCTTTCTAGTTTCTCCCATTCTTTCTTGTTTTTACTTTTTCCAAAGTTGACCTCTTTCACTATCCCTTTCACCACCTGCTCAGAGTTGAACTCACGCACTTACAACCTTTCTCAAAAACTGAGATTCTCTGGTTTCTCTCTCTCTCTACAATGCACACCACCATTTCTCCCTTTCTAAGGACCTCACTATACCAGTCAAAATGGCAAAAATGCTGTTCATTTCTCTCCTCATGCTTTCAATTGTTTCTCTCTCTGTCTCGCAGGAACAATGCACAAACTCTAATAACCAGGTAAGAGCTGGTTACTGGCTCTCTAGTTCAAACCATTATTCTCCACTAGACAGCATAAACACCTCTCTCTACACACACCTTTACTACTGCTCTATCTCAGTTGACTATAACCAAGCAACTATCTCTCTCCCAGCATCCGAGGAAGTACCGTTTTTCATGAAATTCTCTTCAACCCTAAAATCTACAAACCCATCTCTCAAAACCCTGGTTTCAGTCTTTGCCACAACTGATTTCTCATCAATAGCCTCCGACACAAGTCACCGTGAAAAGTTGATCTCTTCGGCCATTCAATTAGCCCGTGAGAATGGGTTTGACGGTGTAGATTTGTCATGGCAATTCCCCAGTTCATCTGCTGACATGGCAAATCTTGCAGAGTTACTCACAGAATGGAGATCCAAAATTGATGAAGAAAATCAAACCTCATTACCACCTCTCCTCCTAACTGCCACCTTGTACTTCTCAAACCATATTTTTGATATGCCAGATCAAAATCTTGATTACCCAATTGATGTTCTTTCATACAACCTCGATTGGGCCAACATTCTCTCATTCGGCTTACGTAAAAGTACCAATGTAACAATTTATGATGCACCATTGTATGATATGTCATCCCATTACTCAGCAAGCTATGGAATCATCTCTTGGTTAGATGCTGGTTTACCACCATGTAAAATTGTCATGGGATTGCCTCTATTTGGGAGGTCTTGGATTCTTAGAAACAAGGCAAAGAATGAATTGGGGTCTCCAATTGTCGCTGCGGGGCTGAAACAAAAAATGAGCAATCACACAGGACTAATGGCATACTCAGAGATTGCAAATATATCAAAGGATTCGAGTGTCAGTGTTTCATATGATAATAGATCAGTGGCTGCATATTTGTTTTCTAGCAGTACATGGGTGAGCTTTGATAGTTTTGAGGTGGTTCAAGAGAAGGTAATGTTTGCATTGCAGTACCGGTTGCTCGGCTACTTCGTCTGGCCTATAAATTTTGATGACTCGGACTATAGCATGTCAGATCAAGGTGAGCTAGTTACTCGATTTGATTTATTGGTATTTCATATTTTATTTTTCTTAAAAGTTAGAAAAAATATGAACTTAAGAAATCTACAGTTGCCAATCCTGGCTTTCTACTTTTCTAATTTTGGTATCACGTTACAGAAAAGTTTGCAACAAGAAAATTAGGTTTTAATTGTATAGAAATGCCATGATTACTGTATTTTCCACGAGTTTTTGGTTCCATGGAAAGTGTGGTGGGGCTACAATTGTATAGAAATTCCATGATCACTATAATTTCGATGAATTTTTAGTTCCCTGCTGGCCATATCTGGTACCAGTATGTATCAGTACCTGGTACTAATCCTGCTTACATCTGTTGGTATCTGATTTAATCGGATTTCTGATGCAGCGTTGCAAATATGGCTCAAGTACCGCAATTCTTTGATCTATGAAGAAGGAAATATGTTCGGGTTTGGTTTTGGGCAAACAGAGGCCCCGTCAAACTCCCCTCCTCACAGCCTCAATCCATCGCAAGCATCTAGATCAACGCATCACAATTTGCTTCTGTTTCTTTTATTATTTCTATTCTTTTAAAAGGAACTATAATTGTAAAGACAGGTGTTCTTCATGAGAAATTTGTTGCACGAGTTATTCAGTTATTTTTTCCATGTTTAAGCAGGTTTTTTCATCATGTTAAAAAGTGGTACATGATGGCTCTATTGTGTTTTCTGTAATTTGTTATATTTTTACAGGAAATTTTAATTTCATGTTCTTGAAATTCACTTTAGATAACTAACAATTTTGTACAATACAACATTACACTATGTACCTTAGTACCATAACACTATTTCCATACAAATTAAGATATTACGATGTTCCCGAGTACAACATTGTACTGACTATCTCCCGACCTTTTTCATTTGAGTCCACAAATACATCAAAATTACACTGTACATTAGTGGGGTATCTCTACCAATGAAGATTATAACTAGAAGATTGCATCAAGGGGTGTGCGAAATAGGCACCGAGAGTCAAAACTGTGATTGCTACATAAGGCAACCGCAAAAACTCCTTGTAATAATCTTCTGGTAATTTCTGACGACCATCAAGAATTGCCACAAAAGGAATAACACTCGTTCTTTTCTTAAGAACTTCAAATGACTTTCCATAGCGGATTGAGAGCCGTCGATCTCCGTTCCAAACCCCAAAGAGATGGTGTGCTATTAAGCCGACAGAGGCTGAGATTGCCACGGTCTTGCCAATCCAAAGTGAGTGTGCCAAGCACCAAATTACTTGACCTACCATCTAGAATAATAGAAAAAAATGGGCATTAAAATATTTGCACCTTTTTTGCAAATTACACCCATTTTTTTTTTTTTTTGCAGATGACACTCAATTATTAGACATATGCTACTTTATAAATTTCAAGTCCAATTCGTGTTTGGTTGACTTGATTTGGTTCAATGATGGACCCAGGTAAAAGACAGCCAGGGAGAATTGTCAAATATCTAACAGATTATGTTTCTTCCATCACTCCATCTAACAGTTGACATCTGTTTGTACATATTTCAAGAATGTTTGGTTTAGATGCAAAAGTTTTAAATTGTGGCAGTTATATGCAAATCGATAAACAGTAATAACCTAAAAAACCTAACTGAAAAGAGTTTTTTTTTTCTTTTCTTTTTATTCTGCATGGTCCTTGAACAGTCTTTTTTTTCCTGGCAATCTGGCTTATAATAAATAATTAACTGATTCTGCTTGCATATGTCATTACCGATATGGATCACTATAATTATTCTAGATGTCTGAAATCACAAATGATTTTACCTGGGGATGCCTGGTGATGCGCATGATTCCTGTCTCCCACAGGTGCATCTTCGGTTTATCCACGGCCGCCACTTCTAATAAATTAAAAGTCGAAGGATACAAAAAGAAAAAGGAGACAAATGACGAGAACCATACTAGCTCGTGGACACCAGGTACTGCCTGTACTTGCCATAATTGCGTACCATCATATCGGTGATTGATGAAATATACCTACAAAACTAAGTCTGCTTACATGAGAATATAGTGAAAATGTTTGTAGGCTCTTTTCTAGGCATCTTTGTAACAGCTCAAAGTTTGCACTTTGCTCTTCACTCTAGTATTACTCAAAAGTTGTATAGAAGTTTTATTTTAAAATTTAAAAACCTAAGACTCGGTATTGCAGAACTGCAGGTTTAATATACTAAAAAATCACAAAAACAAATAAGGGGGAAAATATTGTAAGCGGAAAGAGAGATATAGGTACTTACGACTGTAGATACAGCTAAAGGGAGGGATATTCCTGCAAAAAGCACACGGAAAGCTCTCTCTCCAATAAGCTTCTCACCTTGATCACGTAGGCTGGCCAGGCCACTATGCACAGTAGCAAATATTGCCATTAGGACCAACATCGTGACCTAATCATGCGAAAAGTTTTTAGTAAAAAGATTCGCATTTCATTAACTCGGTACTCTTGAACAGGTTTTCAACATATATTCTATTTTCTAGCATTGCTCTTCTAAAAATATTTAAACTGCTCTAAATGACAAAAAAATGCCAACTTTAGGGTTTCAGCACAACATTTATTGATGCCTACTTAAACAACCAATTTTACAAAGGCCACCATAAAATCTAGTTTTTTAAAATTTACCGATTTACAAAAATTCAGTAAAAACAACAAAACAGTCTAAGAGAAGTTCCTTAATTAGTAAGCTTTGGTACAAGGTTCAAAAAGATAAGGAAACAATTAGCAAAAAAAGAGGAGCAGGAATTTCTCAAAATGTTATTGCAGCACTGGTCTTATTGTTAGTATTATTTAGCTTTTAATCGAAGTAGTATCACAAAGCAAATATTGTACCAGTTGAATACTAGATGATTACCAGTATATGGTTTTATCAGAGCAGTCCTCTAAACCAATATTGTCCCTATTAAATTGAGAAAGCAAGGCTTCCAGATTACTCACCTCAGGAGAACCCGAAATGTTTGAAATTGAATCTACAAATGCTGTACCGAATCCAGTAGAGGGATTAATCCACAGAAAATTCAAGGCTAACAACACAGAACCCAATATTACAGTGAAATAAACCCAAGACGATAGCTTTTGCTCGCTCAACTGAAAAGCAGCCGAATCCTCTCCCAAGAGAGATTCGTCTGGAATTGGATCATCTGTTTCTCTGCTCCCAACTGAAGAACTCTTGGCGATGGTTTTGTGGTATACAAAATGAGTGACCAATTTGGGATGAGAGAGAACAGGCGAGAATTTGGGGAAGCTGAATGGTTTTAGAGGTGGGAGGCAGAGTAAAGACGGGATTTTGTGGCGTGGGGAGAGATGGTAGAGGTGAGGACGAGCGATGGAGAGGACGAAAGACGCCATTTTTTTGTTTGTTTCCTTTTCAACAGCTAAAGGAAGAAAATAGGAACGAAGAAACTAGGCTACTAGTGCTCTTAATGGAACCGATTCGAATTTATTTTAATTAAATTAATTATATATTTTTGTATAATATAATTGTTTTTAAACGTACATAGTAGTGAACAATTCAAAATTTAATATATCAAAATAATATTATTCCTAGAATTTTTAATGAATTTTGAATTTGGATGGTACAAAATTCATATGCGAATTCGTTACGTAATGGGGATGAATTTGCAAATTAACAATGAGCGTTTTATCCGCTTCAGTCAGCAACTTTTGGGCTTATTGTATAATGGGCTGATCACAGTTCTAGACCGCTTCCTGTGCTGGGCTGGACTTGGAAGGAAGCGTTTTTTTTTTCTTTTTGTTTATTGTTTCATCAGCTTAATTTATTTTGTTAATTTTCTAGAAGAATTTGGGGGTTTTCGTAGATTAGAAGCAAGTAGTAACAGAAAGGTTACTAAACGAGCGAATAAACTTTTACAAATTTTTGTACTAATATTAAATTTTACTTTACATACTGAGTACATGACAAAGCATTTAAGCCTTTTTCGTCGTCTCATTGTTGTTGTCGTGTGTAAAATTTGCAAAGATATGACATTCTCTTCATGTCTCATGTACATTAATCTTTTTTGTGTGTTTTTAATATCAAAATTTCTTATTTCTTCTTCTTCTTTTGTGTATTAAAATGATGCAGCATTCTACATAATTCATAGATAATGACTATGTGAACACTGAATAGCATCCGCTCCATTATGTACATTTTAACGATTATGTTAGTATTGTTTAATCCAAAATATTTTTTGGTTTAGAAAGATAACACCAGACGCTAGGTCTTTCATCTACCACTTTCTAGAAGATAACAAAAAATTGAATTAAAAAAAATAAGCTCTAGATCAATTTTTTTAATAAAAAGTGGGTACTCCACCGATTTCATTGCAAAAGTTAAAAGTACTCGTACCCAACTTCTGGTACCAGTCCCTAGAGTACATAGGTTCCTAATATATTCTATTACAATCTACATCACCAATTAATTACTCTAAGCAGTACATGGCTCTAAATCAATTAATCCTGGCTACTTGTGCAACAATTTTAGTCGTTTCGTCATTGATATAATATACTAATGAGACTTGTTCTCGTCTGCTAATGAGTTTTTTTTAGGGTTATTGGTTGAATAGCCGCTAACAAATATATTGATAAAAAGGATATTTACAGGACATAATGTCTAACTCCTCTATGTCTGCTAATGAGTTAATGTCAACAGAAATAAATTCAACATAATCTAAGTGCTGGTTCATCAAGCCAACCGTTCTCACAGGGGCCATTGCTGATTGTGCTTCAACCAAATAATTTGATCATCTAATACTTTATCCTGGAAAAAGAGAATAAAAAAAGAAAACAACAGAATCTGAAAATACGTCAAAAAATTAAATTACTGTTGATGCATCTTGTTTAAATATTATTTATACTCTTTATGTATCTTCAGGATATGTGTGTGATTTTTTTAACTCGGTCAATTTATATGTATTGTTAAAAGTTCTCCATTTAAGAACTTTTTGTCAATTGAATCTTTATATTTCAGTTAGAATGAAAAATTTTCTGTGAATATCAGCATAAGAAAGTTTGTGCACATTTTGGTTCATAAAAAGTTGCAGACATGGTAGGACCACAGGAGCTGCAATTATTGATTTTTATTGTCCCTTAAGTTAGTAAGAACAAATTTGCAATAAAGGATGTGGGGCCGTTTAGCCAACCAATTTTCAATGTGTAACATGCACATCCATATCACCTAGCATTTGCCTCCTGATAACTGAGGGAGGGGGGGGATTCAGATCCAGTGCAATACCTGACTTATTACAATTGAATTTAAGTCGTCAGTTTTAGTTTGGCACAAATAAAATTTATGAGACTCTTTTAATATTCATGCGGATTATGATGGGAGAGTACTTAATCCAAACTCAAATTTTGAGTTGGTCCATGGGATCCGAATTCAGATAGGGTTCCGTGTTAGCTCTGGTAGTAATAAATTATAATTGCAACATAATTAATATTATGTAAAGATAGTCATTTGAAGTACGTTTGGGTGACACAGGAATAGCACTAACTCAGGAATAGCTGCTATTTCTGGCGAGCTATTCTTAACCCAACACGTTTGGGTGAAAAAAAACGCTATTCTCAACAAAGGAATAGCTCGGGTTAGCTGCTGTTCCGCTATTCCTATGAAATGTTGGGTTAGCAGCAACCCAGGAATAGCTGCTATTCCGAGCTATTCCTTGATTCATCCAAACGCACCCAAAGAAGAGTGAGGCTACGGTGCTATGCATAGCACTAATTGGGTCTATACTATGGCTCAAAATTTGACTTTTTAAAATTCTAACGGTTAATCCGAACCGTTCAACATGATTATAAAATGAATATGTACTTGCAAACCAAATTATATAATTTTTTCGAATTTTTTTACTATTTTTTCGAAAATCACTTGATATGAACATTGTGGACCATCCAAAAACAGCCTATCTAAAAAAATAGTAAAAAAATTCGAAAAAAATGTAAAATTTGGTTTGTAAGTACATATTCATTTTATAATCATGTTGAACGGTTCAGATCAACCGTTAGAATTTTAAAAAGTCAAATTTTAACCGTAGCATGGACCCAATCCGTACTATGCATAGCACCGTAGCCTCACTCTTTAAAGAATATCAAATCTAATATGTAATCTTATCTGTCTTGTTCGAATTGAATGCGTACGATGCAGTATGGCTTTTACAAATATTTCAAGATATTTTGTGAGATTAATGTAACAGTGATTGTTTTCCAACCAACTATGCCACTAGTCACTGATGGATAGATGTTTTGAAGCATATTGATAGTGTTCGGTAACTGTGTGGAACTTAAATTTTAAGCTGCACTAAAGAGCTAGCACTTGTTCGGCAATAAAGTTAAAAAGTAACTTTCTTAAAAAGTTTTAAACTTGACAATGCTTAAGCCATGTGAAACCATAGCTTAAAAACTTCGGCAAGCTTAAGAAACATGCGCAAAAAGAGTACTAAGGAGCGTTAAGCTTGATAAAGGAGCACCGGCCCGTTCGATGAGCTTAAAACTCCTTAGAACACTAAGGAACACTAAGGAGCTCTAAGCCCTAGTTGCTGAACACTACCACTAAATTCTTTGTAAGCTTAAATCTAAAATCTATCAGAGATAATGTGTTTACATGTTAAATTTATAAAATTTTGAATTAGTTTAGTATATAAGTCAAAAGATAAAAAAAAATGAAAAATGAATATATTAAATTAACTTATAAATCTTCTTTTTTGGACCGCTTGACTTCATACTAAATTAAGTCAAACATATATAAATTTGACACGTAAATGCATAACTCGTGAAGTAAATCGGTTTCAATAGTTTGAATTAGTTGTTTGAAGTCATTCTGATAAAATTTAATACTAAAATTTAGTATTAAGCTCATCAAAGAACTTGATAAACTCAAGAGCGTCCTAGTTCTACTCGAATAGATCATATAATTTAATAAGAAAAGGGGGGAATTAAAACAGTGTCTATCAGCCACCTGTAACAATAGTAACATAACTGGTGAATAATTCGCGTATAATTCGTTTTTTTTTACATTTCCAAACCGAACACCGAATAAAACGCATAAAAACATAGTATACGTTTTATTCACGAATAAAAAGCGAATCACGAATTATTCGTGAATAAAACGCAAAAAAAGGGCAAATAAAATTTTAGTTTTTTTAAAAAAAAATTTGAGATTTTTTTTTTCCTTATAGTACTCAATTATTTTCGAATCACGAATTTTTGACTCCGCTGAACCGAATCCAAACTATTCATTTGTCACATACCCTGTTGTAGAGAATCTGTAACAGAAAACCCCAACCAGTAACACTTAATTTTTTTCACACAAAAAGCATTGGTTTCTGCACACATATAGATGTTCAATTGTTCATTTAAGTTTGTCATAGTTCCCAATGGAAACACCATTATTTTCTCAAGGTTTAAAGCTTTACAAAGACGCTGCTAAGGGTGTTCATTGGGTCCAGTTTAGTCGGTTTTGAACTGAACCGATCTAGTTTGGATCAAACTGTTCGGTTTTTTCGGTTTAATGGTTCGGTTTTCTTTTTAAAACCGAATTATAATTTCGGTCCGGTTCGGTTTGAGAATTGAACGAACTTTTATATATTATGAATTTGGTCCGGACCGCCCCGGTTTATTTTTAATACCCCGGTTTATTTCTTAATCAATTGCTTTAAATACTTCGGTTTATTTTTTAATATCCCGGTTTATTTCTTAATACTCCGGTTTTATTTCTTAATATACTTCGGTTTATTATAAATCAATTGCTTTAAATAAAAAAATTAATATATTTTGGTTTGAACCGAAGAAACCGAAATAAAATTTTGGTTCGGTTCGGTTCTATTTTAGAAACCGAATTATTACTTTAGTTTGGCTAATTCGGTTCAGTTTCAACCGAACCGAACCGATGAACATCCCTAGACGCTACTTCTTAAAGAAGAGCCGAACCCTCCTTTTATCCTTTTCTTTTTATTTCTCTCATTTTCTTTTTCTTTCTTATTTTTTCTTTTTCTTTTTTTTTCTGTCTCTCTCAAAGCAGGATCTTGCTCTTCTTTAAAAAGAGTAGCGAATTTCTCTAAAAGCAGGATTTTACTCTTCTTTAAGAACTTCTTTAAGAAGAGTAGCGGATTTTGAATCCTACAAAAACGGACGATAAATTAGATATGGTTTATTAGAAAAATATTTAGTTTTATAACTTTTTTTTATAACAAATTTAATAAATTAAATTGTGATAGTTGAAAGCTGGACTCATTTGAGATCCACTGAGATCCAATCTACATTCTTTTTGCCGATTTTAAAGATTAAAATCTATATTCTTTTTGCTGATTTTAAAAATTAAATTGTGATAATTGAAAGCTGGACTCATTTGAGATCCACTGAGATCCAATCTATATTCTTTTTGCTGATTTAGTTATAACCATCATTCAATGTTTCATTATTTAATTTATCCGATCACTGCAAAAACAAATACACAACAAAATACAAAGAAATTGCCACCTCCAAGTTTAATAAACAAGTTGAATGTATATTTCAAAAAAAAAAAATCCCATTTTGACATCTTTAAACTAAATGTTCCATCTTGAAAGCTTATCTTAAAATTAAATGATAGACAGCATAGTAGGTTCTCCTTTGACCTTGAATGAAGCATTGATGAATTCACACAAAAGCCAATAGCACAGGTTCAAGCAAAGGAAACAAGTTTATAAATGAGCACATAAATGTGGTAGCCAACTAATAAGTAATAAGCATTTATACATGCATCTCTATCCCTCTAAAGTTACAACCTAGCTACTATGTTGAACTCTTAAATGCTCCTCATACAACCTCCACCAACTCTTTTGCATCAATTAATTAGCATGATCCCAAGTCCCTCTTCCTCAGGGCATTAAGCAAGGATTTATTTTCCTATTTTTGAATGGAATTGGATTTTGTCCAAAGAATTTCGGACAAATTTTATCTTAAGCCAAATATAAACCATCTTATCTACGTAAAGATTCGTGCGACAAATTTAAAGCTTAATAGATTTAAACGGCCGAGAAAATCTAAACTGTCAACGTGAATTTTGACACGAACCGAACTGATTTTGAGCAAGGCTTTGTCCAGAGCCTTTTGGACAAACCCCCACCCTTTTTGAATTTGAGGCTACATCCTCTGCATTAAAGCACTATTTGAGTTTAGCTCCAGATCATCTGATCAAAATTCGCCACATCTGTAATGCACGTGGCTCTTTTATATTCGTGCGGATTTAAATCAGACGGTTCAGATCTAAACTGAAAATTTGAGTTAACTCAGAGGATTCGAATCCTTGGAATTTGGTATTGTTTTGGTACAATGAGAATCGAAATAGTAGAAAAAATTCAACAAATTTCAGTTACTCATATTTGTTTTTTTTTTTCTTTGGAGAAGATTAGGTCCAAATTATTTTTTATGAAGTATTTTGGACTTCCATTTTTTATATGAGAACGGACGGACCTACTTTTAGGTTCAACGAGCTTATGACTGTCCGATCTAATTCAAAATTTGTACGCACGCAAATTGAAACAGTCACGCACGAATTTTATCAGCACGAATATTAAAGCAAATCGATGGTGATTAACCCATCGAACCAGAGTAGGTCCGATGCTGAAAATCTTTTTTTATAGCTAGAGTTTGAAACGAAGTACCGAAAATTCACCAACATATACATTTTAGCGCAAGGTGCTTGTGTTTATCTACAGATAAATAAACTCAAATGAAACTGAAGCACATACCAGTGTAAATTTTGCTAATACCCATTAATTTTCACTATATAACCTACGCATCCCCCCCACAAAATGTCAACTCAAACGCCTTTGGGATAGCTTTCAAGAATTCGAGGTAACTAAAGGACAAAAACAATATTATTTTTCCCTTCCTAAAAAAATATTATCCTTCATAAGATATGCAAAAACATAAGCTATGCAAAAATGAGTCATAAAATTTGTGATTTTATGGAGTCAGAAAAAAGTTTGTTATCAGATATGAATATGAGATGTTTGTATCCGTTAGGCTGCTCATGAGCTGAGTTGAATCCGAGTTGAGGACAACTTAGATTCAACTCGCGAACTCATGAGCTGAGTTGAGTCCGAGTTGCTAATCCAGTTCCGAGTCAGAAACTCCAATTTGGAATCAACTCGCGAGCAACTGAGTCGAAGCGAGTCGGCTCGTGACTCATAATATAGTACATAGTGAGACAATTTAATTTAATTCTAACAAAAAAATATTACATAGTTTACCAAAATAAAAATACGCAATTTTAGACAGTACATAATGAGACAATGACCAATACATAATTAAAAATTACAAAAATACCAAAATAGTACATAATTAAAAATTACAAACAGATAAAGTCTAACAAAACAATACAGAGTCTAATAAATTAACAAATAAAAGAAATATTGCATAATTTATCAAATTACCAAATATTGTGAGAAACAGGTATAAGGTTTGAAGACGGAAAAATTAGGAATATATAGATTAGGGTTTGATGTAAGTCCAACCAAGTTGATTCCGAACCGAGTTGGGAGTAACTTGGATTCGACTCATAAATTAACCGAGTCAGTTTCAACTCGAATTATTAGCGAGTTGATCCGAATTGATTCCGAACTGAGTTTCGAGTCATGAGCTTTTTGTGCATCCCTAGTATCCGTTATCTAACAAAGCAATTGATAATACACAACGTTTTTTTAGAAAATGAAATTGATTTATGCAATGTTTAATTTATATATTTTTTTAAGAATGAAAGCAACAATAGAAGTTTTTATATACAGTATGATATTGTACATTTTACACTTTAAAGAACAAATTTACTTGTTTGCTATTAATACGGATTTATATTGTATAAATTATTATTTTATTTGATATTTATTCATTATCCTTCTATTGTATGTTTTTTTTCTGTTACATGTCAACCTTGATGATTAAGGATCTAGTATGATAAAATTAATATTTAAGTTTCAAGAATAAAATATAAATAAGACTCAATCTTATATTTGTTTTTGAAACTTGACTGATGCAGTCAAGGAAGACTCAATCTTATATTAATTGACACTTGGAAACTAATGCCGAGCAAACCAAGTAGAACATTTGTTATACAAGTGCATTTGATTTCAAAACAAAAGGGATAATTTGTTTTTAATTTACAAAGAAACAAGAGAACCAACAAACCTTTTGAGAAGTGGAGCTCAAAGCTGTTAGTCTCATCCTTGAAACCTCAATTAAATAATATATCCCATTCGTCTGTCATAATCTTGAATAATAAAAGATAAATATATAACCAAACTTATGTAGATTTTATTAATATAACGCAAAGCAGTGCATCATGACAACAGATTTGTTATCTTTGAACTGATGTATCTTAGAAATTAGAACCCATACCCTCAAATCATAAACAATTATAAAGCAGTATATGAAAAAAGCTAACCTACTAACCTAGGTATCCATTAACTTAATTCAAGAAATCTAAATTAAATAAAGCAAATTGTCATGCCAAAGGCCAACATATATACCTTGATCTTGGAAAAAATTATTATTCACACATTTGAAGGAACCAATCAAGCACAAAACACATATAATGTTCTTAAATTAATGCCAAAATGCAATTTCACACATATATCAATATATCAAAAACTAATCAAAGAAAACATACTACAAAAAATGGCAATAGATTCCCTTTTCACAATTAGACCCAGCATTTCTCAACACTCAAATTACTCATATAAAAGACTAATAAATAAAAACTCAAAAATAAACAAACACAAATTTCAAATTCTTTGTTTAGAACATAAACCTAGCCGTGGCAACCAAAGCAATTACACGTCCTTGGTGTAAAAGAGCAGTACCCAAATGGCCTATTTGGTATGTTGCAATTTATTGCATAGCAGCAAGGAGATGGCAGACAGAGACCCCTGGACCCACCACAACAGGTACACAAGGCACAAATGTGGAAGCTTCCAGTCAGCCGCCGCGCCCTCGACTCTTCTATCAGTACCGATCGGTGTACCGGTTCTGGTATTAACTTGGAACCCTGTCAAAATTTTAAAAGATTTCAGCCTATTATCATGAAAATTGAAAGAAGGTTGAGAGAAATTAAGAAAGAAACAAAACAGAGAAGAACCCACCTTAGCAATGGCGGGGGAGAGAATGAGGAACGCAACAAAGAGGAGAATAGAGACAGGTCTAGAGAGAGAAAGCATGGTTGTTTCTCTCTGATTTGGATTGGGGGCTAGAGAGAGAGAGAGAGAGAGAGACAGGACGAGATGGGGTTTATTTTTGGAGGTTGGAGAACTTAATACTGTGTGGAAGGACTAAGGAGGCATCAATACAGACCAAGGAGAGAGAGGGGGGGAAGGAAGGGTTAAGGGTTTTGGCCTTTGGGAATGGGCCATGGAGGTAGAGAGAGAGAGAGAGCTGTGTTTTTAATCAAGGTGTTATTATCATGCTGCCACCTTTATTAAGTTGCAACTAATGGTTGGAGAGAGGAGCAATGCACTTTTATTAATTGACTCTTTAAATCACGCTACATAAATTGTTTGTAGGTTAAATGGTTAAGTACAGCAGCAGAGCAATTAATGCAATGCTTATCCTAATCTAATTTACACTTTAGTACATCTTGATTAAGAATTATCAAGTCCCCAATTTAATTACTGGTTGGTTGTTGCGTATTGGGTTTTAGTTATTCGAACTTACAAAGAAACAATCATTTTAGATTTTAATTTTAGTGAGGCTATGGTATTATGCACAATATACATTAATTTAAAATATTTTCATTTTTAAAAATTCGAACAGTCCATCTTAACTATTCAATATGATCTATTTTAAATATACTTGTATATATATTTTTTTAGAATTATTTTACTATTTTTTAGACAGATAGAAAAACATTGTTTTTTTACAATACATATAGAATCTATAAATCAGTTATCATCTGCATATCTAAAAAATGTAAAATTTGAGCTGTGAGATATTTTATATGATTATCATATTAAATGGTTCAAAATGATTATTTGAACTTTGCAAATGAAATATTGTTCCAAAATATGAACTAATATATAGTATGCCTAAGCTTTTCATTTTTTGCTAAATGAAAAGGTTCAACCGATCTGGCGTTTTAATATTTTGTCACTAGAAATTTGAAGTTATTAATTTCGAAAGTTATCGCAGAAATAAGTTTAGTATATGCACATGCCAGAAATAAGTTTTAAGGCAATTTGCATTTTCCTGACCAAGTCCAGAAATAAGTTTAGTATAACTATGCTGATCAAGTCCCCAATTTGCATTAAAAGGAGAAAATGCACTGCTGATTGCCTGACCAAATATAACTATGCATGATTCTGATCTCTGCTAAAGGTTTTGATTTTATCGCAAAAGGCATATTAACAAGAGAACAATCTACATTTGTATTGGGTAGCAAAATTTTGTCGCAAAAAGATATTAAACAAGGAACAATCTATATTTGGGCTAGGATATAAAGGCTTGTTATGGCTGGATTTTGTTATGTTAGCTGACACCTCAAACTAGACAATACCTAATTCTTTGGTTGGCTAATATTAAAATGTTTGTTCCGTAGTTGTGGTTCAACTATTGGTTTTTCGACTTTGAAAATTCAAACGGTTGATCCAAACCGTTAAATGTGATCTCTATATTAAAATATGCTTGGAGACCAAATTTTATATTTATTGAATTTTTTTTAATATTTATTAAGCCAGTTTTAAAATCGCTAATGTAATAAACAGTGAAAAATTTATGGATCATTGAAAACAATAATTTTAAAACTGGCTTAATAAATAGTAAAAAAATTTCAAAAAATATAAAATTTAGTCTTCAAGCACATTTTATTATAAATTGAATGTCGAACTGTTTGGATCGACCATTTGGACTTTAAAAATATAAAAACCGAAGCGTTTGTTCCACGGCCTAGGAACAAACGTTTTGATATTAGCCAACCTCTATATATATATATATATATATAAGAGAGAGAGAGAGAGAGTAGAACTAGGGTGTTCTTAAGCTCACCAAGCTCACAAAAACTTAAGAACCCATCGGATTGGCTTCAAACGACATATCCAAACCGTTGACATCCAAATTTGGTCGCCAAACATATTTTATTATGAAGATCATGTTGAACGGTTCGGATCGACTGTTCAGACTTTGAAAATAAAGATAAAGGATGTGGAGCATATTGGAGCACAAAAATTATGGTGCATTTGAACCCTCCTCTCTCTCTCTCTCTATATATATATATATTTTATAACCACTGTTAAGCAAGTATAATTTGGCAACACAAAGTCTGCAAAAACATGAATACGGAAACACAATTCATTAGTTCAGTTCTTATATATATTAAGATTAAGACCACATATTGACACCATTAGATGTCTTATTGCTGTTTCAAGAGCCGTGTTTTTGGACTGAGGTCATATTTGATCGCGGAGTAAGCAGTGAAGTAAATCTCTTATTTCACATTTAAAGTATTATAATGAGAAGTAAAATAAGAATAAGATGAAGTAAGTTGGAGTTAATCCTTACTACTTATATTTAGTTACTCTACCTATTCAGACAGATTATCTTATTCCACACTGTAGAGCTTATTGTTATAGGGAATTCAAATCCTCCATGGTACCGTAATAGAAAATCTTTTAGAATTAGTGGATTTGGACCGTTCTTTTTAACTAGGCACGAATCTCAAAGCCCAATAATACTGCTCCCGTGCTAGCCCAAATCTCAAAACAGTTGAGAGTTAATCTCAAATCATAAAGTGGAGAGAATCATTTATGGTAGGATACTTTTCCTTGTTATAGGTAGAAATTTACAGATTAATTTAAGCTATAATTTAAACTGTCAAATGAAACCGTAAAATATGCAAAGCTTTCGGGATCTTGGAGGAACCGCATCCGCCACTGCTGATACAACATGCTCTGCTTCGTTTACATGTTAGTGTATTACGGGGAAAGTTGCGGTTCGAAAGCGAGCTTTGGTTCGGCTCCGGAGGCCTTTTAAAATACAAGCAGTTGACTTTAGGCAGCGTTCGAATTTTTAGTTAGTTAATTCACATTGAAGCTGTCTAGATGACACATGCCACAATACGAACCTAAGCAACTTCAAATCTTCAATGCAGCTTTCCTTAAAAGTTAAGACTAAATGTGATTGTACAATCAATCAATCAAAAACTTTTTTTTCAATAACTTAATTGGAAATGAGAATAAGTTTTTGAATTAGTGGCAAAGACAATACCTTCATTGCAAAAACTCGCTTTTGAATTTTGGATGAAAAATCACCTTGTAGCTATTAAATAGTACATTTACTGAAAAAAAATAACTTAATTAGAACTAACTTTAATACTCAGCAACAACAACCCTCTATTAGTTAATAAATTCACCTTAAAATGTGATACCACTATCAATGAATTAACTCCGGCTCATGAGAGAATAAGCCTAACCGTGCCAACTCGTTAGTAACTCAAGTCGGAATCAAACAAGTCAATTACGAATTTTCTAGAGCCAATCTCGAACAAATTACGAGCTGCAAGTTTTCTCGCCAGACATATTGAGACATTTGATGCAGAGAGAACACAATTTAGATGGACCTTCTATGATATTCCCAAGCCTGTGATAGATTTTTATGAAATTGAACAATTGAACTGTATTTTTTTTTTTTTATAAAAGGCAACAAAGTGCCCGTTTCATATTAGAAACATATAGTGTTTTAATTACATATTACTGCTACTAACGCAAACAGCTAGTTCCATATCTCAAACATTGAGCCAAAACAAAACAGAAAACATATGCCCTTCGTTTAATAATCCACCAAAAAACCGAAATGGAAAATTTTACTCTAAGTAAGCCTCCCAAACAGGAGCTGACAATTGAACTGTATTATGCAATATCATTGCATAGCGTGCGTGATATTAACTGCAACATGATGGCAAGGGCCCGGACTATCTATGAATAGAAGAAGAGCAACTGAGCACGTGTCTATATTACCACTTGGCAAAAGGTTCAGTGAGCAGACGATTTCCCAGATAATATCACAGACACGTCTAATTAGAAAAATATTTTTATTAAATTCATCCACATTTTCTGCTATTGTACATATTAGTTGGCTCACATATAGAGCAAGGAATTTGTAAGGAATTGAGTTACAAAAGCAGCAAGCACCGCAGCAATACACACAAAACCAGAATTTATTTTCAAAGAATTACAGAAGTTATTATCTTTCTTCTGTTGGTCAAGCAAGAAGCAAATGAATCAGACAACACTATACAAAAGACAAATGCCCAATGATAAAACGCCAGGAAGCATTTTCACTAGAGTGAAGAGGTAACTGCGTGAGACTTGAATAGAAATTTCACCACAGGGAACAGGCACTGTGACTCTGTGAAGCACACGAGACAATGCAACCAGCAAATAGAAGAACTGTTTGCTCAAGCAAATGATTCTGTCAGCTGCTACTACCTCACTTACAGGAACCTTTCACTGGATGTCAGATTATAACCTGATAATGATCGATTATAGTTTGAGACATGTTTTTTTTTAAGGGATGTGTCAGTTCGTTCTGTAACAAGGGATGGTAATTTATGTAACCCCCTTGACCTTGACTCATATTGGTTGTTAGTTTTGCTTTCAGTAATAATAGAAATGGTGGTCCTTGAGACCCCAGTATTTCATGAAAAAAAAAAAGATGTAAAATGTATGTCAACGTGGGCTGAGCAACTGCAAGAGCATACAAAAAGAAATAAAATTAAAGAGGATACATGGGATAATTACTTCGGAAAAGAAAAGAAAAGAAAAAAGAACAAGGAATGTGAGTGGCCAAAGCGGGGCACCATTCGATTCGTTTCAATATTCGGACGGATCAAGTGCGCACGAATTATGAAGCGAATCAAGTGGTTCCAAGTGATACCCATCGGACGCTTCGGTAGGTGACACCGTGACCATGTACAGTTTTCATTGACCGCCACGATAGAAATAATGGTGTTACCGAGTATTTTTTTTGTTCCTTTAGTTATCCAAAAGAGAATATTTGTTTCGAATCATTTGTATTTAACTTTGCAGTGCAGGAGCCGCTTTACTGTTTTGTGAATAAACAATAATTTTTAATTATATGCAAGAAGCAATTTACAGCAATCAAATTTGCTTGTGCTTGTTAAATGCCACCAATCATGTAAAATAATATCACTATAAAGCTGACAGAAAGAGCTTGCACATGAATCAAATTGCAAGAAGGTACATCCATTACACTTTTATTCAAAAGATATAAAAACAGAACATGTTAAGTCGTTACCTTCGATAATGAATACTTACGGAAAAAATGCAGTTGCCCTCGTGAATTATTACATTACTATCTACAAGTAAAAGAAGAAAGAGGGGGAGTGAGAGAAACAGAGAGAGAGACCACGAGCCACTGCTACAACAAAGTACCCCCAAAGAAAAGATCATTACACCATCAGAGATCTTTATAAGAAAAAAAGTTTGCCCCATTTACATGAAGCAAAACAGGTTATATATGAGATCTACAATTGCGGGAACCAAATAACCCAGCTGATCTCCTTTTTCATGAAACTTCAGTTGCAGATGAGTTACCTCTTTTCTCATTTTCCTTTTTCATTTTTTTTTTTCATTTTTTTTTTCTTACGGTCAAGAAAATTAAAGAAGAATTTTTTGGCAAATGCCTTTTTTTTATGAAGAGCTTTGTGATGCCTCTCTCTCATTGTTCCTGTCACTGGTCGGTATTTGCTGAGGAGATGCTGCAAGACCATACATGTAATGTCCCATAGGATGGTCGAATTTGCAATTAGGCCCGAATTTGCAAATACCATAGCGTGAGTAGAAATCACACATCGGTTCTCCCTGTCAAATTCAAATTATGGTCCAATTACTTCGTAACACTTTGTGACAAACTACAAAGTTCAAAACATAAAGGTGTATAAAATGCAAAAAAAAAAAAGAGACGAGTCTAATTAAAAAACAACTGTAACAAAAGACAATTACTTTCACTTGTCTGCAAAAGAGAATCCCTTATGCTAGCTAAAGTTTTAAATTGTTATCTTTTAACTTAGCACAGCAGTGTAATTATTATCAATTACAGAGACAATAATAATGCTAATAAAAAACAGTAAGCCCTTCTAATCCTGTTTCCTTGATAATTATTACCCCAAAAGCTCGATCCATTTTCATGGAGGTTTTCCATTTCAGTGATACCCCCTGGTTAATTTCATTGTAAATATGCACTAAAATAGTGGCTAGCAGTTTATTGAGAATTTCTTACGAGTAGGTTGTCTCTGCATAATGAAAAGAGACAGAAATTCACCAAATTCAAAATAAGTTATGGACCTCTTGTAAATTTTCCTTAAATAGAAAAAGGAAATTCTTACAGGGCGTAGAGGAAGGCCAATGGGACTGAGCGCACAATTTGGAGCAGGAACTAGCCTCTCTCTCGGATGGTGAAACTTGCAAGTAGCACCAAATTTGCAATCACCGGTTTTCATGTAGAACTGGCACTCAGGCTGGTCGGGTCTCTCTGGGAAAACGTTCTCTCTCTGAACTGCATACACAACAGATCCTGGATGGTAAGATGGGTACGCTCCTTGATCAGTTGGAACATCGGTCTGACGTGTGGTGGTGTAATATTGTGCGGCCGCCGTGGTTCTTTGTGGGTCATCTGGAGATGGGGACCCCATTGGTGCCTAGGGGTCATGAGAAACTTGTCAGACAAGTCAGTATGAAATGGTGAAAACAATTGAGGGAAAAAAATTTCAGTTGTGCTGCGATACAAGTACCACAAAATATGCATCGTCCTATAAAAAAATGTGAACCTAATAAAACAGAGATATGCCAGTTGCAATTCTCCTCTCCTTAATTCTTCAAAGACGTTCCTGTCTTAATTGCTGGTGTTTGCTCCTAGGAGTATATTGTGTACATTATGTTTCACATTAAATTAAATGATCTGCCACGTTGCATGGTATATTCAGAAAGGTGCAAGTAAAAATTGCACAAAATATTGGTACGAAAACAGAGGGAAACTAGATCTATGCAAAAGCACAAGTGAAACGAACTTACAGGATAGGGGTTCCATCCTGGGACCTGAACTAGACCCTGGGGCAAAATCACTTGCGCGTAACTGGAAGGCCCTTGCCACCTTGGGCTTGTGATATAGGAAGGGCGTGCAGTATAAACAGGAGAAGTTACAGCTTGTGGGGAATACATTGAAGATGAAGCGCCACCACGTAAGGCGATCATAGCATTTGAGGGCTGGGGATGGTGGAATTTACATGTGCCTCCAAATTTACACTGCCCTGTACGTAAATAATATGCACACTCCTTTTCATCCTGCATGAGTAGATGAATAACTAATACTTAAATTATTAACTATATTGACGAATCTAACTTAACACCGGGCATACAGATTACATAGCGCAAAACCTACTCCATGATGTAGACAATACATGGATACATATATATAACTAGTCCAAATTTTACTACCAGCCGGATTGACTTCTTCCTATTTTCCCATTGATGACACAAGGCTTCTGAAATAAAGATAGCAATGAAATACAAGGATACAATTAATAAAAAAAGAACTTGTATAAAGAATTACTATAAGATAATATATACCGGTCGTAGAGGATAGCCTAGAACATTCAACTGAACACGTCCGGCAATTCCAGCCTTTTCTCTTGGATGGTGAAACTTGCATGTAGCTCCAAATTTGCAAGTTCCAGTCTTCAAATAATACTGTCAAGTACCAACAAAAGTAGTCAGAATTTAATTATAACTCAGCAAAATAGCAGAAATCACCGTTATAGACTAAATATTCCTTACTGCCAGATAGATAAATACTGTTACTAAAGACCAACCCAGTACTACATTACAAAGATGCTCCCTGGAGTACCATCATTTCTCCGCTTTGGTCCCTAAATTGAAACCAGTTTTGGTCCAAAAGTTTCCATTACAATTGGTCTTGGCTGGAATGCACACAAAATGATGTCAGCATGGCCAGTATCCACACAATATATCCCATCAAATTTCGAGCCAACACTTTCCTCAGGTGCACAAATGATGCTTGCTTTTCCAAAATTTACCGTCTTAGTCCAAAAAGATATATTTCCCATTTGGTTCCCAGTAAATTTTGTTTTTTTCCCATTTTTGCTCCCATGACTTCCAAAACTTCTTAATTGAGTTCCTGAAATTTTAGTATTTCCCATGTTGGTATTCAAGAATTTAGGTTTTTTCATTATCACCCTTAACAAATTCATATAAAGGGCAACGTTGGCAACCAGTCCATCTTATTCTATTCAAATTTAGTGGCATTAGAAACAGATGAGTATGACATAGAAGTGAGACAAGCAGGTATTCTAAGACCAATCTTGCAAAAGAAGTTGCATCGGACAGAAATCTGCTGCCAACATTGTATGATACCAATGATGGCATGATGATGTTGCTTCAGATTTACTCATGTGAGAGATGTTAGACAACTTGGTAGAGATCGAAAACTCCGGGGCCAAAATGGGAGTTTCGAAATTTTAGGGCCCAAATTGGAAAAGAGACTTCAAGGACAAATTTGTAAAAAATCCAGAGAGTAAGAATAATGGAATTTTATGCACTAACATGATCCAGCTGAAATTTAAAAAAAAAAGGCATATGAGAAAATTACAAAAAATATTAATGACAGAAATATAAAAAATTCACCTGGCACTCAGCTTGGCCAACCCTTTGTGGGTACTCTCCCTTAAGTCTTGCAGTTGCCATGACCTTAACAATAAATAAATTAAATATGTTAGCAAGACAATTGATGCAAGCAAAATGCTTAACAAGGTCTCAAAGGAAGTAATAATGCAACAGTTGACACATTTTTCAAGACTTTTATACATCCTAAAAGTCTCACATTATAATATACAACTTTTGTATAGGAACCTGGTTTTTGCAATGATTTCGTGACCACATTAACGAAGCCATTTTAGAAAGGAAAAATACAACTAAAGAGAGGGACAGAGAGAGAAGAAGCCAAACATTTTAAAGGCATTGATATAAGGTGAAAAGCAGAGTTGATTAATTAGACTATAGCCAAAACATATGATATATATAAGCAAATAAATCAAACTCTGCATCAAAGAAAATTAAGGGACTACAACAGTCAGCATAAGCAATAAAAAACAAAAGTCTGTAAACTTTCCGCTAGGAATACGCTCGTTTCAAATTCAATAAACTTACTGGCATGCAGTGTTCAACTGACAATACAAACAGAAACAACAAATAAAAAGTGAGAGGAAAAATTACCAGAGCCCTATTAGGAGGATGATTGAATTTGCATGTCATCCCAAATCGGCATGTGCCAGTTCTCATATAGTATGAGCAATCAGCTTCCCCTGGACGCTCGGGGTACGAACCTTCATCTACTTGTTCGCCTCCCCTCAAGCTCATTTGCCACATTGCATCTGCACCAGTAAAAGAAACCGCTACATAGTTTTAGATATTGCTTAGATCAAGTGCATGTTAATTGAGGTAGTTGGGACTATAAGTTGAATTTACTACAATAAAAGCTTCAGAAAAGAGTATCAACAAAATACGTTTTCTTTAATAAGCCTGC
Organism: Carex parvula; assembly: GCA_025461045.1. Lineage (NCBI taxonomy): Eukaryota > Viridiplantae > Streptophyta > Magnoliopsida > Poales > Cyperaceae > Carex > Carex parvula. Next base: position 1,338,386 of record JAJGRW010000556.1, read on the forward strand.
GAGCTCAAGTACAAATATATTTACACAAATTATCTAGTTTTACCATTGTTGCAAATTTCATACAAGTAAATCAAGGAAATACACTAATTCACTACTCTGAGCTTGCTTTCCCTGTTATGTGACCACAGATGTACTCATAGCTAGCTAGGGATACTCATAATTCAGGATGTGCTAATTCGGTACACATATTAGTCTGCTGAAATTAATACCTAATTTGCACAAAAATAGCATGCGATTACAGTGCCAACATACAGAGAACGAGCAAAGAAAGCCTAATAAATTATCATCCAGGATTTCTCCTAGAACAGCAGGACTGTGCCATTATCATGCACTAGCAATTGGAGAAACAGGGGTGGTTGTATAATACACAAAATCAGGTGTAAGAGGGAAATTGACAGAAAAGGAGAAGATAAGAAATAAACAAATTACCTCGACACAGACCATACCTAATTAATACTAATTTCAGATCAGAATTTCAGGATCATTTAGTGGAATTATTCATATAACTTACAACGCACTTAAACATACCAGCATTGCTACAGTACTTAAAAATAAAAGCACAAACTAGTTAAAAGAGGAAACCCTTAGTGCAAGCAACTCTCGAATTCATCACTCTCCGGGCTGACCAGAGCACCGGCAGCAGATGCACTGCCACTCATGATGCAGCAGTAGTGATGGGGACCCATCAGTCCATCACCGCTTCAGATACAAAAAGACAGAGGAAAAGGAAATAAACAGCACAAGAAGAACTCCCACCCAAATTCCGTGAATTTCCCTTGAATTCCCGAGTTAAAAAATAAAATTGAAGCACATCAATTGAAACTAATATAAAAAACGCTGTTAAAAATCAAAACAAACAGCATTGTTACAGTACCCACAAAGACCAAAAGCGAAACAAGCAACTGAACAAGGAATCGGACAAAATTCTGACCTTCATCTCCGCCAGGTCTGGCGGAGGACCCCTCTGGAGCTGACGTGGCGTTGGGTCTGGGCGGGAGTCCACCGCCGGCGCCTCCGCCACCGCCTCCTGCGTGCATCACGGCGATCGCAACAGCATGCGATCAGGCTTACAGCGGCGATCGGAGTAGTGAGGGAGCAGGAGAAAAATAAAAGGGGTGTGTGTTATTTTGCTACGCTCCACAAAAGAGGGAGAGAGAGGGAGAGAAGAGAAGAGGGGAAAGGTAAGGAGGTGTAATGAGAGCCAGCCATTGGGGCTCCGACAGCCAGTCGTTTTGTTCCCCTTTTCCACCCGCGCGAGAGAACCCCGAACGGACAATTCTCCGAATTACCGCTGCTATGCGTACTCCGTTACGTCCCCCACGACATGTTTAGACATGCTCAGAGTGAGTGCCAGTATTTTTTTTTTTCATTTTGATATTTTTTATTTGTATGCAAATATTTATGATTGTCAAAAATTGATACGTTTATTAAAAATTAAAACGAGTTCCTGTAAAGATAAAAAAATGTTTTTGAATTCGATTGAACAGTGATAATCTTGCACAAAAATATAGATAAAGAGAACTTTCTATAATAATATTTCAACTGAATTTCATATTATGGTCTCTTTTATGATAACTTTTAAATGCATTTAGATTGAGTAGTTGTTTAAGAAACATAGTTGATGTTGTATGAATGTTTTAATTATTTGTTGTATTCATAACAAGTTAAATCATCACTAGGATGTAAATATTATGCTAGTTTGGGATAAAATTTATTAAGGATGTTCTCATATACGGTTGAAGCAATATGACAGCTTGTCTAATTATTATAATTACTAAATTATTTAAAATATATTGCATGTAAATGGTTAAAACTTTTAATGACACTATTTTAACATACACATTAAGTAACAGAAAAAAAATGTATTTTTAACACAAATTTATTTCACAATGAATGGACTCCTTTATATTTACATTATATATATGATTCGACATGTATAAAAACATTTCCAATTAAAAAACATAGATGTATTGCATTACCATGATGCAAAAATAATATACATATAGTTTATTTTTATATTCCACAACTTAACAGTAATATATTCAATGAGAAGTGACAATTTGGAACGGAAATAAATTCTGGGTACAAACTGGGCTCTCGTATAGAAACTTATCGTATATTGGTGTTTACTTAACCCCCAAAGACTGGAAACCGTTTAATTAAACCGCTAATGCGGTCTGTTCCCTCTCAGAACAACTTAACTTTAACCTGAGACAAAGGATCTCCTGTCAGATCGACCATTGGTAGACGCGATCAACGGTTAGATTAGATATAATTGTAAGGTTGATTCGACACATGCCGAATAGGCCGGCGGAGTAGAGACAGGCGGGTGGGAACGCGGCGGGTTTCGAACGAACGAAACGCACACCTCTAAAAAAAAAAAAAATTAACAAACGGAACGCGAAAGATCTTTTCCAATTCCTGGAGCAGTTTGTACAGAAAACACCATAATAGTGTTTCGTTCCATTGAGATTCAAAGTTATTTGCAGTAACCGTGGATGCTTAAAGCTAAGAATATTTAAATTAAGATGGTCTAATATTGTTATTTAGTGGAGTTAAAAATGAAAATTTAAGTAGAAAGAGAAAATATTAAAAATCTCTTACAAACAGTGGTTCTAAGGAAGAAATGAGTTAAAATGAATAATATTTACTTTTCTCTTCATTCTCCATATAAATAGTTTAACTTAGACTTTCTAAAGTCATGATTACACCTGTTTAGGTCAGTTTAATTATTTCATAATTAACCATCTACTCAAGAACTAAAGTCCTAATTCAAATATGGACAATGTCTTAATTGATACTTGTCATATGATTTTTTTAAAGAATTAGTTATACTATTTCCACATTTAATTGTATAGTTAAAAATTATTTATTTTTTAATTATAAATGTTTTTTATTATAAAAGTCAAATGATCTGCAAAAATGCCGAATTGTTTTTAAGACGCTTTCTTACCAAGAGCGAATATCAAAGAAAACTCTTCCGCTTATTAATTTTGTACGGACCTAATTCTGATTTAGTCAACGACCTAATTCTTCCGCTTATTAATTTTGTACGGACAAAGTTTTTTTACCTTGCATTTGGCACATAATGTACAATCCGGTTGAGAAAGAGCCTGCTCCAGGTGTAACCGACAGCAAATCACATTTATTGCTGCCTAAACTGCGCATGCTGCTGGCCTCCGGTCTGTGTGGGACCCACACAAGCCGCTGGGTCGGAAAAGGACGGCCCCAAAGAGGCCACGTGTAGGTTTCGGATACGGTGCGTCAGGTGACTCTTTTTTCTTGTGCTTTTTCGCTAACCCCTTTCAGATCCCTATATTTTTCTACTACAGATTTTCTGTAGCTTCTATCATGTTGTTGTCCATATAGTAATAATACAAAACGTTTCCTTTTTTTGTAGTAAACAATTGTAATTTGGGTTTTTTTTTTTGTACTTCTCGTATTGGTGGCTTGACAAATAGGAATATACAAAGTTCACAAAATTTCTGTACTGATCGAATAATTGTTAGTTGTCATTACTTTCATTTTTTTTTTATAGTAATATCAATTTTTTTTTATTGTCGTAGTAGCTTACAATATTTTTATATCAAAATCATTGTATTGTGATTGGTTACTTAAATTTTCAATAGGTAATTAATGTTTTATTATTATTGTAAGTTATTATTATCTATATAACACAAATAAAATTTATAGATTGAAATTAAAGGAGGTCTGATCTAGGTTAGAACAACTTTAAGATTTGGACTTATCAAGTATGTACAAATCTTAATGTGGATCAAACAGCTCAAACCAAGTAGCGAATTTGGTCTAATGCCCATCGAACCGCTCTCTACGGAGTGTTGCTCAATTTTGCTCCCGCCATGTAAATTTTTTTCCTAACACTCACCCGCAACACAGACCACTGCGCCGAAACGGGGAGCACCTCATCCTTTAAATAAATCACACTCTACTACACCAGACGAATATTAAATAGAGGGGTCCCATTACTATTATAGCAGGGGTAGATTGGGTGAGAACTGAGAAGACTAGTGTAATTAAGCCCGTGTGATTACTGAAAGCAATATGGAATTAAGCAGTATTTAGTAGCGGGCCCCACGAAGAAAGAAATAATAATTCGGGATTCGTGCAGTGGCTTTTTCATACTTTACGGCGCTAGCCTGGCTTTGGCTCGATTTACTAAGGGTAGGTTTTGCTTGATTACAGAGTTTCCCCAACAGCTTTTATTATTTAATCAATTAAACAATGAAATTATGAAGTTGTCTTAATTTTATTTAGACAAGGTCAAGGGGCAGCTGCAAATCTGCAATTGCACGGGTAAGCATTTCTTTTCTTTTCTTTTCTTTATTCATTTTTTTTAAACTACATGTGAAACTAACAATGGGTCAATGTCAACATGAGGATGGACACATTGGAATTCAGATCCAAGTCAGTTATCCGTCATGGTACAATGAAATTGGGACCATTTATATTAATCTGACACAAATCTTAAACAACCCCAAAATCTAAATTAGGTTCGAGAAACCATAGCTCAGTCAAAATTAATTCTTTGGCAGAAAAAACTGTTTTACACGTGGAGATAAAATAACACATAGTTAAACTGTTTAGTGCTAGTAGCTAACTTCTCATCCTCTGCGATTAAAGTATTTATTATATTTCTAGAACACTAAAGTGCAAAAGATGAAACTGAAAAGAGAATTCTAGAAAAGGAGATGAGGGTTGAGTGTGAACTAAGGGTCCATGGGGACTTAATTGCGTTGACTTCAGGCCTAATTTATATTGGAGAATATACGCACTACAAGTGTCATACTTAAGCATATATCAATGCGTTATCATGAATCCACGAGGATATGCTATACCTGATGTATTTTTTTTATATCTAAAATTGTCATAATTCACCTCCTTTTTGTTTCCATAGGATGCATCATCTCCTATTAATTTGTGCTATCTGATGTCATAAGAAGAGTAATAAATTCCGTATTTTTACAGATAAACGAGGAATAAAATATAAGTAAAATAGAGGAAAATCTAAGTTAATTCAAAATAAATTATTTCATTTTTTCAGACAAATTAACTTACTTCATATTTATTTGTCTCAAAAGCGGACCTAAGTTATTCTAGGAGTGGGCAATTGTTCTATTCTTAATTTTCAAAAACAATTTTTAAGATACTGGATTTTGAGTTTTTGCTCCATTCTGAAAAATTAATTGCTCTACATTGTTGAGAGCATGCTTCTGAAAATTGGCTGAGTCAGACCGGAATTGGTCAATGCCAGTCCAATTTTTATATGAAATTCGATAAAATTGCACTAAATCGACGAATCCTACATATGTAACTAAAGCTATGAAAAAGTGCTTCAATTGATTTGGTCTTAAATGCCTTTTCTTATTTAATATAATATGTTTTAAGTTCTAATTTAAAATTTTAGTCGGAATTAGAACCTTATTTTGCATTTCAATTCAAAGTTTGAATTTGCTTTTTATTCACTTAATTAAAGCTATTTTAATGTATTAGTTTCTAAACAAGCTTTTTACGAAAAATAAGTGTTTTACATAATTTTTTAATATTATTCAACAAATTTATTTTATTAAAAAAATCCTATTTTTAATACAAAACAAACATTGTTAAAAAAATATGAATTTCCAATCTGATTCAGCCGATTTTCACTTATTTATCTTATTCTAATTCCGTGATCAACTTGCTAATTCTGCTTACGATTCTGATTTTGAAACCATGGTTGAGAGCCCACAATGTTTAGCAACCCACAACTCATTTTTTTCTTTTGGTGAGCATAAGAATATATATATTTTTATTAAAAATCGTACCGCTGCGTTCACTAATGATCTGTTAACTTAAAGAAAGAAAAATGAAAACACTATGCTCCTCTACTCTTTAGAGAAAAGAAAATTAGCAGGTGACTGCTCTTTCAACCTTTGCTGCTTGGCTGCTCCTCCGTGACAACAACTGCTCCTTTGCTACTTAGAGAGAGAAAGAAGAGCAACAAACGCCTCGTCCGCTGATTGTTGCTCGCCTATGTTAATGGGTTTATCCAATTAACTATTTTTTTGCCCTACTCTGACGTAATTTATGGATCCGTTCTTATACAGAATCTACTGTCACAGGTGAGAATTTATTTTCCAACATCTTATTTCAATTTAACCCTTTTATTTAATGTAAGTGGCAACCTTTTCTAAAAAAATATATTAAGTGGCAACGAAACATGATCTGAAAGAGTTCTGAGTTAAGAGCAACAAAGTTGATCACTTATAGCTAATTAATTCTTACTCTAAGAACTCCGTGACTAGAATGTGAACTGAGAATAAATTCTATTATAAAGCATCTCGATATATTTGAGTTTGTTGAGATTAGTATAATCTAAGTTAAATTTTAGAAAGGATGGGAACAAGTCTTGACGTTTGATGAGAAAATGCATACTCGAATTCCGTAATGATATTTAAAAAGAAATCTTGTCGAGATGAATGAAATTTTTATTTTAAAAATGATTCCTATGATTATTATTTGTGTTTTTATGATTGGTTTTAGATAATAATTGTTTAGAGTAAAGTTAGGTTAGTTTTTAAGCTCACCAAATTCAAAACCTCTCAGACTAATTTCAAATAATGAATCTAAACAATTGGAACCGATCTACTTCAATGACTTTATATTCAAAATTTGTAAATTTTTTATTTAATTTAATAGAAAGTCAAACTGTCAAAAAGACAAAATTATAAATTAATCTTAATACATTCATTATTTTCCTTACTTTTTGACAGCTTGACTTTTTACTAAATTAATTCAAAATTTTATAAATTTTGTATATATACACATCACTCAGAAAACATATCAATTTCAACGATTTAAATTCGTTGTTTACAACTAATCTAATAAATTTTGAAGTTAAGCTCACCAAAAAACTTCACTAGCGTAAAAACAACCGTAGTTCTACATACTCTTGTTATATTATCACCGCCACAAGATGAATCAATGGGAAACTCCGCATAATTTATCAATTATCACCCAAGAAATAACTAAATTACAATTCATTCACAAAATGTGCATTACTGCATTACCCTTTAAAGCATTATATCTGATCACAATTCATAACTTACTACAAAAAAGAAAACCAATGAAAAATAAATCAGAAAGAAGAACAAAAACAGATATGTACCTAAGGAGAGTGCATGGCTTGTGGCATCTAATTGTTGCGATATATATGCACGGTACAGCCGAGGAGTGATCATAGTCGGCCGACGATCAAACACCGGCGAGCCTGACCGTAATTGGCAGGCGTTAGTCGCAGGAGAATATTGTCCTCAAATGTTTTAATTGCTCCTATTTTTAGGAGAAACATTGAACAAGGAGAAGATAGCACAATTGGTCTTTCCTTGGTTTAGTTTTTTTTATTCTTCAATGTCCAGCATGTACTTTTCCAAATTTAGATATATTCAAGAGAGGGAAAGACTAGGTTATTCAAAACAACATCAATAAATTGAGCTTGACTCGAGTCAGTTTGCAAAAATTCTGTTGTGTACATGAGCTGCTATGATCAGGTGTGGCACCAGAAAATACTATGGGATGGAACAAATATTAGGATAGAGTATAAATTTACAATTATTCTTAAGAGTTAGGCAATGGTGATATGCATATTACAAATTACATAATGATATGTTCTATAGATTCATATTTATATTTTTTTTTTATGTTTAAACAACTGATCCAAACTGTTATACATGACATGTGTATAAAAATATACTTGAAAACAAAATTCAACAAATTTTTAGTTTTTTTAAATCAAGTGGTTTTCTACCTATTTAAAAAAATAGTAAAATAATCCAAAAAAAATGTAAAATTTGATCTCTTAGTATATTTACATACGGAGAATTACAATGTTTAATAATTCGGATCGACTAAAAGTTTGAGAATAAAAATATTGATCTCTAGTATGAATTGATCCGTAATATGCATATTACCATAGCCTCACTCATTATTTTAAATCAAAAGCGCACTTCTATAGTTTTTTTCTTTCAAAAAAAATATTGACAGGTTAATCTTCTATTTTTTGTAAAATTCTATGAATATTAGTGCCTTTTTTTTCCGTCACATTATTTGGGAACTTATATGAGCAACACTAAGTTGTTCGTTATAAATTCAAATATTGTAAGGGCTATTTGCACTAAAGCCCGTAGGCAACACCAAAATATAAGGGCTATTTGCCAAATTCTCACTTCTAGCATGTTTAGAATATATAAGAGTACTATTTATTGCATAGATTATTGCTAAATATTATATGCAAAAGCATGAGAACGACACCATTTTGCTATTCTAATGAACGGGTAGAACAACAGAAGAGATTAACCTAGCTAGTGCAGCTGGTTAGGACATCCCCATTCTCCTACGGGAGAACGTGGGTTCTTAAAAGCAGAAAAAAATGTGTGTTGTCTACGGGCTATAATAAAAAAAAAAGCAGAAGAGATGGAAAAAAAAAAAAGAAACAGAGAGAAAACTCTTTCTAATAGATTTTCTTTTTAATTTCACTCCCAACACACAATACTCCAAATAACACTCTCAAATCTCACACAGTATCATGTAGGGCTACTAATGAGCTGGGCCAGCTCATGATCCAATGAGTTGGACAGCTCAATATTTTATATTGAGTCGGGCCTAAACTGAAAAAAGTCCAAACTTGACTCGTACTCAAATTTTATCATTGAATAGAGTCGAATCCAAGCCGAGCCGGACTGGCTCATGAGCCAATGCTATTATGGTTGTTGCACTTGATTGCATTTCTAATTTTTACATCTTGATAGTGGTATGTGCTATGTACTGAACTTGCTGTGTGCTAATTTTTACATCTTGATACCCTCATATGGTGTATGGATTTCAATGAAATTGGTGAAGTAATTCCACTTTTGTTCAAATTTTTGTTTTCTTATACAGTTCTCAGTTCTGTTCGGACTGTATGCCATTTTTCTACTGAAATTGTAAGATAGATGATTATTGTACGATTTACCTTTATCGTTCTGAAATTGTAAGATGAATGATTAATTAATTTTTCAATTGGACAAATTTGATATGTGTTATCAATGTTAATTATTTTTTGTACCTCTTTTATATGTCAAGCTAGTTGGTTTTGGTTTAGTTAACTGATCAATTACGCAAGAGCAGATTTTGAGAGAGGGCTGAGGGAATTCCTAAAGATGTGTTCTGCATTAAAATGAGTTTAAGTACTCACATGCATGAACAATATTATAAATTTAAATTTAAATTCTACTACTACTCTAGATTTTGAAGAATATTTGTTAGTACGCACAATGACCCCTTCATCAAATTTTGAAGTTACTTTGAATGTATAATCATAACTGCCAAGCCGAGCCAGGCCGAATCATGGGCTGAGCTGAGCCAAGTGTTCAAAGGAGCCGAACCAAGCCGGGCTTTTTCTTTCAAAACTGAGCCGAACCTTGATATGAGCTATTATGACTTTCTCATTGAGCTGAGTCGGGTCTGAGCCAGGCGAAGCCCATTAGCAGGCCTAGTATCATGTATAATGTTGGAGGTGTTATAACTACATCTTTAGTATGGTTTAAAGCAGTAGTTTTGAAATACAATTTTATATATGTAAAATGACACTGCATGCCGTATATGCAGTATGACGATATATAGAGTACATTTAGGGTGTTTTTAAGCTCCCAAACTCTTTATTAGCTTGATTTGAAAACTTATCAAATCAGTTTGTTAAATAATAATTTTAAACTGTTGAAACTGATCTTCTTCGCAAGTTATGTGTTTACATGCTAAATTAATAAAATTTTGAATTAATTTAGTATAAAGTCAAGCATTAAAAAAATGAACACGTTAAAATTAACTTATTAATCTTATTTTTATCACTTGACTAGTTGAAAATTTATAAATTTGACAGGTAAATGTCTCACTCGTGAAGTAGATTGTGTTGTTGTAAGCAATCTTCCGTGCTGTTTGACTAATTTGCAAAACATATAATCATTGAATTTTACAGTTTCTCTGTTTGAGATATATGCAGGTTTAATAGTTACGACCAAAGGTCAAAGCAAGTCAATAATTCATATCATGATAAGTTGGCGTAACAAGTCGCGTCCGAAGGTCAAAGAAAGTCAAAGTGCATATCATGACAAGTTGGAACATGACAAGCTGCACAAGATAATCTGTTGCATGATCTTCTCGAGCTATAAGGAATGATTTGATAAATATGATTTGATGGAAGATTCACACGAGCCATTTGAAAAATCGGACATTAATGAAGATGCTGAATCATGAAGATTACGGAAGATCATATGAAGATCAAGATCATGAAGATTATGAAGATCACACTTTGCCATTTTGAGTTGTTATTTTTATTTATGTCCAAAAGTTTGGTAAAGTAGGTATGAGGCTGAGACCACCCGAGTGTAGCTGTTGCTTGGCTGGATATCAAATTCAAAATTCAAATACCGGGCTTGGTCAATACTGGAAACTTGGGCACAAGCAAAATAGGCTAAACTATTATGTTGTAGATCTTGTGATCTGCAAAGAGCCGTTGGCTCTCCTTTGAATTCCACTATAAATAGTGGGCTATGTCTCCTGTCTAAATTGATGAGAGTATACCCTCACAAATCTTACACTTTAGAATCATTTTGAGAGGTTTAGCCTAGTCCATTGTTGTTTGCGCTCAAACTTCAATTATCTTTCCAGCAATCTCAAATATATTTCACCTAACTTGATTCATTGTGAGATTAGAGTGAAGCCATGATTGTCTGGACTTAGAGCCTGTGGGGTCATTTATATCTTTGAGCCTGTGTGCTCACCTTTCTCTCTTTGAGTTGTTGTGCTCATCTGTCATCTGTGTGGACCGCAAGAGTGTTGTCTCATACCGGTCACAACTTGTATTCCTTTCTTCATTGGGTAATAGAAAGGCGCGCATCTTAAAGTTGCGTTGCTCCGGAGACATAGGTCCATTCTGAGACCGAACTTCGTTAACAACTCCTGTGTAATTTTTACTAACTCTATATTTACTTTACTGCACTTTAATATTCATTTAATTGTTATTTAATTTACAAGTTCTTGATTCCGCCAAGAAATTACCGTAGATAGATTACTTATACACATGAACGACTTTCAAACTTGTCTTTCTGATAGATAGTTACAAGTTGTAGGGGTTAAATTTTAAACATACTTATTCACCCTCCTCTATGTGCAAGTTAGGGACAACAGATCAGTTTTAATAGTTTGAATTTGTTATTTGAATTTGTTCTGATAGATTTTGAAATTAAACTCACTAAATGACTTAGTGAGCTTAAGAGCACCATAATTCTACTCAAATGTATAGATTGATTTACATGCAGAATCATATATATGTTTAATGTACAGTTTTTAATATAACTTTCATACAAGTAGGAATGATACATACAAAATTATAGGTGACAGGCCTATGGGCATATAAAGCAAACAAAAAAATAAAATTGTAGGTGACATACAAACTCTTAAAGCATAACATTTATTACAGAAAATGATTAACAAAAATATAATATTATTAAAGTGCACAGTCATAATATTAATTAATTAGAATAGACCCACATAAAATATATGTTATGCAACTTGTGTTTGCTAATATGCCCCGAGATTCAACTTCATTATTTGTTGTGTTTCTTGGGGTTTTTATTTGAATAAATATATAAATTTATATTCAATAAACAATTTAACTTCAAAATGTTGGGAGGTTAAACAATTACACCTCATATAAGGTCAAACACTAATACTCCGGAGAAAAAACAGTTCTCCACTTTAATTTTAAAGACCATTATATTTCAACGCCAACTCATAAAATATAAATCTGAAGTGTGAAACATAATAACTGATTCTATAGAAGTTACTATGGAATATGTCCGACAGATCACCAACGTCTCTGTGAAACTAGCTAGGCTCTAGTAGCAAGAAACCCTTCTTGTCGCATAGTTGTGAGAATAGGTCTTCCAAAGCTTCAAGACTTTGCCCTTAAGAGATCTTTTCCAATTTCTAATGTATCTCTCATCTCTTTTTTCAGATGGTGGAAGAAGAAGAAAAGACCACAGATTTATAGGATAATATGTTCAGAATTTGTGTTGAAATTGTGTTATTTTGTGTTATGGGGATCAATTCATTTAAATAGAGAAACAAAACTACCAAAATGTTGTGCAACCCATACAAATAGTCATAGAACCGACTTTTGTGAATTAAACCAATTTTTTTTAATTAACAACCTTTTGTGTGGTCACGCAAAAAACTGTGAGTGGCTGCACAAAACTATTTGTATGACCGCACAAAATTCTGTAACTCAACCGACTCGATATGTAATATCCAGATTGGAGAATGTTACAGCACACTCATTTGTGCGGCCTGCACAAAGTTCTAAAAATTGTCTGATATATTATATACTTTGTGGTTCTCCTAATTACAAATCTCATAATCAATTCATCAATAATTTGAACTTTGTCCCCATAAATTTACAAATTTATAGACCATATCTAATTGAATTTGTAAATTGTCAAATATCCTTTATTCGGACAATCTTACATAACACTATACAATTTATAATTATATCACATATGCGCTCGTTGGATTGTGATCCAACACAAAACACTAAAAACAATGAAGTGCTATTGTGCTGCTCATCACTTGCTTCGTATTCTCTAAACTTAGTTTTTTTTATGCACTTTTTCATGGCTTATATTTTGCACAGACCATTCGTATATGAATATTGTTTTAACACATATATGTTTTACGAGTAGAGTTAAAATATACCATTGGTTTTGTGCTCCAATCATACACCACATTTTTTTCTCCGTTTTCAAAGTTCGAACAATCAATCCGGACCGCTCAATATGATCTTTGAATTAAAATATGCTTAGAGATCAAATTTTATATTTTCTGAAACTTTTTAACTAATTTTTTAGATAGGTACAAAATCACTGTTTCAGAATATTTTGGACCATCCAAAACAATGATTTTGTACCTATCTAAAAAAATAATAAACAAATTTCAAAAAATATAAAATTTTGTCTCTAGCACATTTTAATATGAAAATCATATTGAGAGGTTCAGATCGATTGTTCGAACTTCGAAAACGGAGAAAAGACGTGGAGCATGATTGGAGCACCAAACCAATGGTGAGATTGTCAAATTTCAAAACTCTAGATAACACACGATCATTCTTGACTCATCTAATTTGAGGTGGTAAAAAAATTGAGATAGGATGACTAAATAAATGAGTATTTTGTAATTTCATTTATGAAAGCGGATTAATAGTATTTTTTATAATAACAAAATTTTAAAAGACAAAATTGATTTTTTTTAGCTTACATGGAGTGCTTAACATCTATTTTATTTCCTACAAGCTATTATGTCTCACGAGATTAAAAAAGGTTTGCTTGTACTATAGCATATGAGTTCTAAATTCTAATTGTAAAATAATTATAAATATTGATGTATTAATTGCAATAAGAAGTACAAGATTAATATATAATATAACGGTTATTCATTTAACAAACTTCTTTAATTAACAGTATGTCTGAATTACTTTATCTACTTTTAAAAAATAAAATTTGTTTGCAAGGAAATTATTACGATCTCGCCTCAAATTTAAATTCAAAGTTTGGGCGGCCGTGAACAAATTACATTAACAACAAGGTTATTTTATGCTTAGTTTTGGAAAAATAAATTTTATTGAAATAATTTAAAATTTGCTTTTAAAAAAGAAATAATTGAAATTTTGCTTTTTAAAAAAGAAATAATTGAACTTAAAGTTTAGATATCTTCTATTTAAAAATTTTGCATTCAGCAATTTTTAGAAATAAATATCTTTCAAAATGCTACAACTTTATAAAATGAATAACGATTAGCTAAATAAAAAATGGTAAATGCTAATGTGCTACTTGTAGCATAGTGACATGCGATGCTACTCTCTCAAAATTCTATTGAATAGACTTCAAACGACGAATTCAAACTATTGAAACCGATCTACTTCACGAATGATGCATTTGCATATAAAATTTATAAACTTTTGAATTCATTAGTATAAAGTCAGCGGTAAAAAAATAAATTATAAAGTTTTGAATTCATTATTTTGACCGCTTGACTTTATCAAATGAATTAAAAAATTATAAATTTTATATGGAAATGCATCACTCGTGACGTAGATCGGTTTCAATAGTTTGGATTCGGCATTGAAGCATATTAAATATATTTTTTAAAAGTAGCACGGCATGTCACTATGCTATAAGTAGCACACTAGTCTTACTTATGAAAAATTCTATAAAAAAATATAAAATACTTATATTATTTTAAGGAGTGAGGCTACGGTACTATGCATAGCACGGTTTGGTCCGTGCTACGACTCAATATTTGAGTTTTCAAAATTCTAACGGTCGATCCGAACCATTCAACATGATTATAAAGTGAATATGTACTTGCAAACCAAATTTTTATATTATTTCGACCTTTTTTACTATTTTTTTAGATAGGTAGAAAATCACTTGATCTGAAAATTCTGGATCATCCAAAAACAGTGATTTTCTATCTATCTAAAAAAATAGTAAAAATCGAAAAAATGTAAAATTTGATTTGCAAGTACATATATATTTTATAATTATGTTGAACGGTTTGAATCGACTGTTAGAATTTTGAAAACTCAAATATTGAGCCGTAGCACGGATCAATCCGTGCTATGCATAGTACCGTAGCCTCACTCTATTTTAAGTGTTCATTGTAATTTGTTTCCAAGTCGCATCAAAAGCATCCATGGCATTTTAAACGAGGAAGAAAAATAATACAAATACTTTCTAATCAAGACATAATGACGTATTAAAAATATATCCATGACGAATAATATGTATGACATGATGTGACTATGAGTTGAAATAACTTCTTCTGATTGGACAGTTATAATTTTCAATTATTATCGCCAACAGACTTTAAACTAAAAAATGAGAAAAAATATTGTTTTTGTTTGAACCATTTGCCGGAAATTTCTATATATTATTTGAAAATTGAAACTATAAATCATTCGTAAAAATAATTCTACCGAAGATCGTACGGTGTAGGACTTTAGAGGGACCCGAGAGGAGAACTGGTGAATTCTTCATTGCGATCTCGGTGACGTCGTAATGGAACTACTAATGACGACATCATGAAAGTTAAAAAGAGAAAAAAAGGTGGAGTGGGTTGCCCAATGTCCACCGACACAGTTAAAAGTACCCAATAATGCACCCTACAAATCTAGTACTGGGGCCCACCAAATAATTCCCCCATCCACACCTAGTCCAAGTGTACCCAAGTTTCCTCCTATTCATTCACGGTCTAAATTCAATTCTTCAGAAATGGTCATTGGGCCGACTTTAGATAGTTGTTCTATTAACGGGCCATAGTGGGTCGGATTTGATTGAACTCGCACCCTATTCTTGACCCAAGATTGACTTTTCTTTTTAATCCGTATTTTTAAAGTGGGAACTGACCAGAAATAGAGCAATTACCCGCTTATTTTATCTTAACTCGGCGTAGATATTTTTACCACGCGGAAATGTTTACCAACTTGTCCAATCATCTTACGTGCTGCGTTTGAATCGTCGGTGCAGATAAGAAAAAACTATAGTAGTGTCGTTTGCCGTAGAATATAGTAGACTCTATTGGTGGGGAAATACATCTCTGTTTCGTTGTTCTACTTGCAATTTTCTCCGGGTAAAGAATGTAACAGAGTAATTTTGGCTTCATGCAGCGCACGAGCTCTAGAATCAAAGCAATGTTGCATAATGGTTCGTGCGCTGTATGAAGCGAAAACTGCTCTATTAAAATATTTACGCATTTTCTCCCGATCACCCTCTTGGTCCATCTTCCTTCCAAATTAATTCTCTCGATCTCGTTATTTATTTTCTATCAGAGCCTCGGACTATGTATTAGATCAGATCTAACTTTTCGAATTGGATCGGAAATCCATTTTTCCAAAATGGCCCTTTCGACTCTAATTCCTAGAACTAGAAAGGGGCGGTTTTTGATCTGTTTTGTTCTCCTCTTTCTTTTCGCGGCTTCTTCGATTGAATTGGTTTCTGCTCAGGTAAGATTTCTTCATTTTCTCTTCAAATTAAGCGCATTCACGTAGACAATGCTCTATACGATGAAGTATGGCTTTCGTACCAGTACCGGTATAACATGCCTCGATTGATTTTTTATTTTTGAAGATGTTTATTGGTTGGAAACGGTGTATCAGTTATTTTAAGTTTGCATTCTTTTATCCTAATTTTCTGTCGATTATTGTTGTTCAGGAGGGAAGTTCTGAAAATAAATCAGCTGAGTTGTCTCATTCGCTGGGTCGCAAGTCTAAAGTGAGTCTCTTCCTTTTTATTAGATAACCTGGGCTGTATAAATTTTTCTCGATGAGAATTAAACCCATTTACTTATTGTTGAGTGGTACAGGTTGTTATAAAATCTGTTGGGAAAGATGGAGAAATTGAAGATCATGGTGTGGATTTGGATGAAGTGGGACCGGGGCTATTTGATGCTTTATTTGCTAGCTTGTCTATGATCTTAGTTAGTGAGGTCAGTACTGTTATTGACTATTCAAAATACCATTTAATTTGAATTTTGGAAGTTAGATTATAAATGTACATGCATTTGCTAAACAAAAGCCTAGGTCTTCTCAAATTCCCAGTAAATTTTGCCTAAGTTGCTTTAAATTCCTATATTTTTTATAAAAACAATATGTCTTATGTTTTGTGTATTAGATTGGAGATGAAACATTTATAATTGCTGCTCTCATGGCAATGCGCCATCCGAAATCAATCGTCTTGTCAGGCGCACTTTCTGCTCTCTTTGTCATGACCGTAAGTTCTAAGAAAGCCTCTTAAATTTTTGTTTTTTGTATTTTCCTCCCTGTTTCATATTCATACGACTAATACTTTTTGTATTTTGTAACTTATAAAGATACTATCAACTGAACTAGGCAGGATAGTGCCGAACCTGATATCTAGAAAACACACTAACAGTGCTGCTACAGGTATATAATTCTCAATTTTTATTTGTATTACTATTGGAAGTTTCTCTACACGTATCTATTCCAAAATTCTGAGCTTGTTTGAACTATTTTCTTACTCTTTTTTGGGACCCGGTTTAGTACTGTATTGTTTTTTTGGGCTTCGGTTGCTATACATTGCTTGGAAGTCAGACTCAAAGGCATCTCAGAAGAAAGAAATTGAAGAGGTATGCTTTCTTTTTGTCAATTATTTTATTTCTGTTTCCAACCAAAATTAGAAAGAATTCCAATACTATCTCTTAGAGTACTTGTCCAAATATCCATAGTTAAGAAGTCTCACCCGACTTTGTATTCTTACATATTTGATTCGCTGTATAGGTAGAAGAGAAGCTTGAGGCAGGACAAGGGAAAACTCCTCTTCGTCGGTTCTTTTCAAGATTTTGTACTCCAATCTTTCTTGAGGTAAATTAATCTTGTTCTCTCCTCTTATTTGTTGGTCAGTCATTGTTCTTTGATTTGTTTAATCAGGGTTATGATGCTATATGCTCACAGTGAGCTGGTCTGGTCAGGTCCTGCAACTATACTGTACCAGTATTCCTTAATTGCTACAACACCATGCTCAATTGGCTCAGTTGAATGTGATTTTGAATCTCTATTTGTACACTCTTTGGATTTATCTTGCATTATTTGGCATTGGATTATTCAGTTGGGGAATACCAGTCATAACCAGTAATTTTGCAATTTTATTCTCTTTCAGCACCTGAAAACTCATGTATGTTTATTTTTTTGGTTCAGTCATTTATCTTGACTTTTCTAGCTGAATGGGGTGATCGTAGCCAAATAGCAACCATTGCGGTAATTTTTTTTTTCGCTATTTAGTTTTACACAATGAATTCAGTTTTTAATATGAGTCTTTCAATCATTTAATTTATGCCTAGATTTTGAGCCAGTGAAGCTTTTAATAGCTATCAGATACTTACTGTGTCAAATATTGTGAATTTGGTAGATCTCAATTTACGAGAGTGTTGCATAGTTCCTAGATTACATGAGAAATTTGTTTTGTATTATTGTATTTTTATGTTGATGCTTTTCTTTGTGAAAATGCAGCTGGCAACCCACAAAAATGCAATAGGAGTTGCTGTTGGTGCAACAGTGGGCCACACCATTTGTACCTCAGTAGCCGTGGTAGGAGGAAGCATGCTGGCCTCCAAAATCTCGCAACGTACCGTTGCAACTGTTGGTGGCCTTCTCTTTCTTGGTTTTTCCGTCTCATCATACTTCTATCCTCCCTTGTGATTACAATGTTCTTCTTGTAAGTTTGCTTTTTTTTTTTTATTATTTGACCCATTGCGCTTCTCAATTTCTCAGTTTCTGAGACTGGGCAATTGAACTTTTGGACAGGAGGGTTACATTGAAATTGGTAGGGAAGTGGTGGTTAGTTGTTAGTTTATTTTGTTTAATTTATAGGATGAATTTTGAATTTTTGTTTTGCAACTCATTGCTGGGTTAGTAAAGGGAAATTCATTGGGCAGATAATTGAGCAGTACGAATGGAAGATGTGTTACAGTTACTATGTAGCAAAATTCAGTACTTTCCACCTGATACAGTAACACAGTGTAGAAATTACTGTAGCAATGAAACTGAATTGAAGCGTTTGATACAGTAACATTCAGTACTTCCCAGTGTTAATTCTTCCAAAAACTAGAGTGACATCAGTCAATGTACTGGGTCCAGTCCCAATTTTAGTCTGGCACAAGTGTAGAAAATTACTTTAGTTGGATCAGTTGGTGCTACCTGAGTGGGATATATTTGACTTTCATGTAATATCAAATCTATTATACGTGTTTTGCACCTTATTTGTTTACAACTCCAGCCCTACAAGAAATAGTTCAATGTTGAAGGTGAGATGAAATCGGCGTTAATTAAAAAGAAAATAAATATACTAATATTGAAGATGGAAATGAAGAAAAGAAGAGACGGCTATGAGTCGAAAAGATACTGTTGTCTTTTATTTTGTTATCACATTTTATATTAACTAATTCATGGATGAAAATGAATGGGAGACATGAAATTTAAAAACAGTTTTTTTTTTGTGCTTGGATCACGTCCGTAGGCTATGACATCTTTTCCTCATCTCTATTACAATTCAATCCTCATCTTTTCAAAAAAAGTTAAAAGAACAAAAAATAGGGAAATTGTGTTTTAGTTCTTGAACTATTGCTTTTAGTTTATTGGACCTACTGAATTTTTTTCTTACTTCAAACAGCTCTTTTAGTTTATTGGTTCGTATCAGCCCTACCGTCCATTAACCGTTAGTTTAATCGTTTTATACGCTGACGTGTATCATTCTCCTTTCATCGTTGCTCTAAAAAAAAAATTCTGTTAAAAAAGAAAGTGTTAAAAAAAACAAAGTCACCGTATTGCTAGACTCCCAACTCTGACTTCGTATCCTCTGAGTTGACTCATTTTGAGTTAAGATCTGGACCGTTGGATTTAAATCTGCATTATTATTAAAGAGCCCGTGCGTTATAGCTTTATAGGTGTGAGCCGGATTGGTTTGAGTTCTGATTGCACGGTTTGAAAATAAACTCAAACGGTACGCTAATATAGACGATGCGGATTCCCCAACTCTTCCTCCCTTCATCTGTCTCAAAGTGAGCTTTAGAAATTGAAACCAACTTTTTTTTAAGATAAGATGGTAACGTGTCATCCTACAAATTTTCAATTTTTCATTGATAAAAAGAATATTTACATGAAAATAGGAACCATTTTTGTGGGTTAATTTAGTGCTCAGAACTATGCTTTCAACTAGAGGTGGCAATGAGGTGGGGCGGGTCGAGTTCTAGTCGAGCCAAGTCAGTCCGAGTCCGTTTGATTTTAAAAAAATTGTTGGACCACGAGCTGGATTGGGTCGGATTTTGGATGGTTCAGTTTAAACCGTGTCCGTGTTTCGGACGGATCGGATTTGTTTTGAATCAGTTTGACTTTTTATAAAAATTCGAATCAAGTCTGATTTGGGTCGGATGGAATCGGACGGATTCGTCAATTTTAGTGAGATTTGTTACTTCTAGACTGACATTAGATGGGCCGGACATATTCGGATTTTGTCGTATCTGTTTAACTTTGAATAATTGTTGGGTCACAGATCGGATTGAATCGGGTCGGTCCGGAATGGTCTTTCGAATCGAATCAGATTTTTGTCAACTATGCTTCCAACCCAATAAAGGCATTTCAGTTCACATGATATGGGGAAAAAAATCGGCTGTTATTCCACTGGAATAAAAGGACCCCGTTATTCCAATAACATCCGTTCAGATTTTTCGTGCGTGATTTCATGCACGGTCTCAACAAAATTGAACGGCTTCCATTGAAATAACACCGATTTGTATCCCATGATATAAATTCCAAAAAAAAAAATTCTCTTCATTTAAAGTTTAAGCAATTTGCCTTAAATTTTGTACCGAGTTAGAAACCCCATAACTGAAAATATTTAGTTCACCTCAAATTCTGTTAAAAAAATATGCAATTTACTCCAAACTTGATTTACTATGGACTTCTTGGTGCATTGTCTAACAAGGGAACTAATGAAGTTGGTCAATTGGGAGCTTATGCACAATACAGTTTGGACCAAAGGATTAGGTTTTAAGCATTACATGTAGGTAAACTGGTAGAGGCCGGCGGAACCAAAAAAACAAAAAATGAGGTTTAGTCAAGAATACAAGAGAGTGTATATATTTTTAGGATTGATGAAGAGAGAGGAGCAAGACGATACAAGTCATACAACGGTTTTTTTTTTTTCTTGTTTTATGGAGGGTGGTCCAATGGGGCTGGTCAGAGCTGTTCGATTTACATCAAAATTTGTGCAGACTTGATCTAAACGAATCTTAAAGATATCTGCGTGAATCTTAATGTGGATCGAATGGCTCCGACCTAACATCAAACCGTATTTGGTCTCTGATGCTCATCGGATCGTCTCCGATTCCCTTGTTTTATACGCAGTTTTAATTTGGAAGTGACAAATTGAGAAAAAATAATATATATATCTACATATTAAACCAATTTTTTTTAGTTAGCATTTGAAAAAAAAAAATACAGAGTTGGCAGAAAATTAGAAATTTTTTTTTAATATTAGTCGGTACTCATATATTATTTGAATATCTGAGTATCCAAGAGTGACACACAGGCGCACCACCAAAAATTTGATAAAACCTACCTGCCCACAAGAGTGTCATGCAGATAATATCTGACTACCGACTATCGGCTAACATTGATATTTTCTCTAATTCCATGCCAACTCTGTATTATCTCTTCTTTTTTTCAAATGCTAACTTAAAAAAATCGGCATATTAAAAGGCAGAGATAACAGTTAATGGATGGAAGTGATAATTCGAATCAAATTGGATAGTTCAAGAGCATGTTTGAACTAAGATATAGTTTAGGGATTAAAACTAAACTTTATTCTAAAAATATTAAAATTTTCTGTCTTCCAACTCAATTCTGCTAACGAACTTAAAGGTCCTTAAGATTTTTCAGTAAAAATATCTTCTTTTTTGGATATTTGTTCAGACAAATAATAATTAAATATGAGATTGCCAGAATGCATAGTTAAATTTTCATTGGGATCAAATATCTTACATCAATTTCGCTTGCTATCAATATGTTCGGATATATTTCATATTAAAAGAACATTGATTTATGAATTTAATAATTACTAAATGCACAGAAAACAGAGCAACTACATCGCATCAATTACATAATTAATTTTGTCATTATAAATAAACAAACACTTGTTGGTTTGCATGACAGCACTGCTTGAACAGCAAAACACTCATGACAATTGACGAAAGATCACACCTATGGTAACAACAAACAAAGAAAATAGTTAATGAATCATCTTTTTTACTTTTTATTCCCTTTTTATTTGTGTTAGTAGGAGGGTGACAATATATCTTGCTATCAAAGCAAATGACAACTCAACACTTAACTGCCTCACTAAAAAAATTTCATACCCTCTAACCACCATCTTTCACTAGAGTCTACTGCCTTTATCTTTCCTTGCACTCTACACTTCTCTTAACTATAAGAGAGATAGTGGCCATATTTCTTTCACAAGTTTCTGGTATCAAACATTAAACAAGAAAGGCTACACCAATTAATCCTGAGAAGAAATTTAAGAGGTTTTTTCATTAATTTTCAGGTAAAGTTTCTTTTTGTTTTTCTTTTTCTTTTTGGTAAAAGCGGGAATGCCTGCCGCCGACTCCATTGGAATCAAGAATTTAAGTGGAATAACATGGTACCAAACAGCTGGTACCAGATACCAAAGACGTCCTAAAATGTTTCTGGTATCAAATATTAAACAAGAAAGGCTAGCCCAATTAATCCTGAGAAGAAATTTAAGAGGTTTTTTCATTAATTTTCAGGTAAAATTTCTTTTTGTTTTTCTTTTTCTTTTTGGTAAAAGCGGGAATGCCTGCCGCCGACTCCATTGGAGTCAAGAATTTAAGTGGAATAACATGGTACCAAACAGCTGGTACCAGATACCAAAGACATCCTACAATGTTTCTGGTATCAAATATTAAACAAGAGAGGCTACACCAATTAATCCTAAGCAGAGATTAAGAGGTTGTTCATTAATTTTGAGGTTTTTTTTTTTTGAATAAAAGCGGGAATATCCACCAATTTCCATCGGAATAAAGACTTTTATTGGAATAACATGGTACCAAACAGCTGGTATCAAATACCACATATATCCTAAAAAGTTTTAGTAAAAGTAGGAATTACACCTCAAAAAAAAAAAAAAAACCACAGACCCTTAGAGGACTGAATTATAATAGTCCTATGAAATAAATCAAAAGCAATAAAACTAATTGTATTATCAGGTAAAGTTTCTATTTTGATTTTTCTCTCTGTGTGTTTTCTGACATGTCTTCATTAGAAATCTATAATCATAAATTTAATTTTTTTTTCAGCCCAGGAATTGAAAAGTTAGAAGATGAAAGGCACATCAGTGGCTTTGAATTTCCCGAGAACCAACATCATCTCAGGAATTCAGAGACTCATTAAGGGGTTCAAAAATCTATCTCAGTTATTTGAATTATACAGAGAAGAAGAAATGGAACAAGAGATAGAGATCGGGTTGCCGACCGATGTACAGCATGTGGCACATATCGGATTGGACGGATCAAACAATTTCGGAACCGAAAGCTGGGAAGCACCTCAAGATATGTGTAGCACATCTCCTATATACATAGGCCAGTTTGGTCTGGTCTTGAATAGCCACCAATCATGTAAACAATTTTGATAAATTTCTTCTTTTTCTGTACCTTATTAGTCTTTAATTAATCAACTATTCTACTATTTTTATGAGAGCAGTTTGCATTACTTTTGTTATGAATTACGAAGTACATATTTCATGCAGGAATTTGTGAAAATAAACTGTTCATTTTTATTATAGGAACTATCATGGAACTTTTTAATTTAAGATATCTCTGCATATTTTTCTTAAACAAGTTCAATTATACAAGAGCGTGTTTGGCAATTGCATGTTTGGACTGAATTTTTAAAACAAATTTCAAAACTAACTTATTTGAATGCTTTATTATTTCAAACAGCAAACTTTCTTTATAAGTAGCAATACACATCACAAGGAAATGAAGGTAATATAATCAGAACTAATAAATAAAGCCAATTCAATCTGGTACCCCAAAAACCAGATACAGTTTCTAGGAGGATAAAACATCCACACAAAACCTAGGAGTAGAAATAATAAAGCATTCAAATAAGTTAGTTTTTAGGAAATGAAGGTAATATAATCAGAACTATTTATAGTAACATAAGCATCCACATATAGTTTCTAGGAGTAGATCAAACCTAGATAATCACAAAATAACTGGGGCAATAATAATTTCCCCGACATTTTTATTAATATCCAAAGTTAATTACAAATTAATTATTATACCCACGATTCTGATTTTTG
This sequence comes from Carex parvula, assembly GCA_025461045.1. Lineage (NCBI taxonomy): Eukaryota > Viridiplantae > Streptophyta > Magnoliopsida > Poales > Cyperaceae > Carex > Carex parvula. The sequence continues at coordinate 1,362,367 of JAJGRW010000556.1, forward strand.
CGGAAAATGACCAAGCCGGCCATAAAATGGCCGGTTTTCTCTGTTTTTATTTTTAGAGATACTATGAAGAGCAAGATAATGAAATCTAACACTGAAAATTCATTTTTTTTTAAAATTATTTGTTAGATTACTTCTTTTGATTTATAATTAGCATATTTTATACTATAATACGCTAAATTACTTAAAATTACGTTGAATTACACTATATTAAGTTAAATTACACTAAATTACATTACATTATGCTAAAATACGATAAATAAATAAATATATAAGACCGAACAACATCTATATTGTTAATTGAAGAGGGTTCCAATGCACCCAAATTTCTATGCTCCCAATGCATCCAATTTTTTATCTCCTTTATCTCTATTTTCAAAGTCCGAACAGTCGATCCGAACCGATCAACATGACCTTTATAATAAAATATGCTTGGAGACCAAATTTTATATTTTTTAGAATTTTTTTACTATTTTTTAAGATAGATACAAAATCACTTTATCGGATGGCCCAGAATCTCCTTAAAACAATGATTTTGTACGTATCTTAAAAAATAGTAAAAAAATTCTAAAAAATATAAAATTTGGTCTCCAAGCATATTTTATTATGAAGGTCATGTTGATTGGTTCGGATCAACTGTTCGAACTTTGAAAATAGAGAAAATAAGAATTAGATGCATTAGGAGCATAGAAAAGAGAATGCATTGGAACCCTCCTCTTGTTAATTTTATTAATTTGAAATATTAGGTGACAATATAAATTGCAAGTTTAAAGATGTATGATTATATTATAAATAGAAAGTTTAAACGAAATTGTTATCAACATAAAAAATTATTTTTATGCTACTTCAAAACATAAAAATTAGGAAATTGCCACTCCAAAATAAGAAATTAGTTATTTGCTACTCTAAAATTATTAAATTTATAAAATTGCCACAATTATACATATAGTATACATATTTGATTAAAATTATTCTGAAAAATATTATATAAAAAATATATTTTGATATTTCCAAAAATACCCCTTACCCCTTCCCCTTCCCCTTCCAAATTCACCCATTTCCTTCGCCGGGATTCAGAAGAATTGGAAGGAAACCCAAAAATATGTGTATAAGAATTCTGTATCAGTTAGTCCAGTTCCCAAATTTCCTGTTCAAAATCCTAGACACAGGACATGGTGTCGAGAGACCAGTGATAATCTGACCCTGGTTTGGCAGCCCCAAATCAATTGCCTAAACCCTCCTCTGAAAAGGGACACACTGCGTCAAAACTCTTACATCCGTAAGGGCAATAGCCTAATTAGGTCAGCCAATAGTACAACTGTACCGGCTAAGAGTTCAATTCCAAGAATCACAAGTCCGAGCCCTAATCCTCAAGCTCTTGATATGAGCAGGGAGGCCATTGCTGGTTCCTCTCCAGTGCATGAATCAGAAGGAGAGGATCAAAAGGGTTTGGAGAAAGTAGGTATTCAGAATAGTAATAACATAATGGTATATTTGAAAAAGAAAAACAACCAGATTGTGCTGAATAATGGACATTCAAGCGATAGCCAGAATTTAAAAGGTTTTATACCACTTGAGAATGCAACTTGCACCTCAAATTCAAATTCTGATGATAACAGAGACTTGGTGCATTATTTGTCAGATAGCGGAATGACGGGCCTAATAAAGAAAAGCATTGACAAATGGGTGAATTTGGAAGGAGAAGGGGTAAGAGATAATTTTGGAAATATTAAAATATATTTTTTTTATACAATATTTTTCATAATAATCTTAATTAAATATGTATACTAGATGTATAATTGTGGCAATTTCATAAATTTAATGATTTTAGAGTGGCAAATAGCTAATTTCATGTTTTGGGGTGATAATTTTCTAATTTTCATGTTTTGAAGTGGCATAAAAACAATTTTCCCTAAATCTAAAGATCTATGGTCACAATTTTCAATATTTCATCAAAAGCTGCTGCTTTGGTGATACGAAATCTAAGTTCATTGCAAAAAGATCTCATTTTTTCCTTGTACTTGAGAGATGCAAAGATAATTGATATAGACAAAGGATGCATCCACACAACAAGCAAAGAAGAAGGTTAAAAAGGAAAAAGGACCAGAAGAAAAGTCGCCAAGTTAACACAACATCCAGAAAACGTATCATATATACAAATCTCATGCTACTTAATAATACCCAGAAAAAAAAAGCAACCAAGTTAGCAATTAAAAATATGCCATAGTTGCATCACATCATCAGATTGATCCTCTCATCAACAGACAATATATTGACTTAGTTATCGCTGTCACTTTCATACACGAGGCGCTTACTCTTGCGGCCAACCCCGTGGTACCGATACATGATACCAAGAACACAATCTCTCACAGTAGAAACATCAAAGTTCTCAATGAAACGCTGGTCTGTCGTGCGGGATTTACCAGCTGCGTGCCTGTGGTATTCTTCAAAGATGGATGTGAGACACCAGTACCCAAGCTTCCTAAAGCATCCAACCAGAGTACCAGTTCTATGCTGTTAACCAAAAAAACATAGGGCCGTGAGAATTATATAATTCCATTATTAATTAACATTAAAAAAATTGTTACAGTTCGCACCACACCAAAATTGACTACGACTGTACCGGTAAAAGTTATTTTATAGCAGCCTTTGGAAATTTTTAGTAAAAGATTCTAGAAAATGTCCTTTTCAACTTCTTTATTTTTGATAGGATTCTGGATTCCAGATTCTGGTGGGTTTAGGTCTTTTATACAAAATTAGTTAGCTTACTGTAAATCTGTGAAGTTATTTTAAGTTGACAAAACAAAGCAATCCTGTTTACTCCGAGACATATTAGAAAATATAAATTAAATATGTTTATTTTACTATTTGTCTATTTTACACGCAAATCCCAAACCCATAGACCCACAAGAGCCCACAGGCCTTATCTGCAAAGTAAAAGGGACCCACAAATTGGATCGTAATTAATAGTTTGATCACTTTTCTAGATATCGGCCCCACTTTTACAGTGTCAATAGATTATATAAAGCAATCAACATTTACTTGCAACCATAAATAGGTAATTATATTAAAGACAAAATTATCTTAAAAAAATTAGATCTATTTTAAATTGTACCTTGCCACGCTTGCAATGGATGAGGACAGGGTGGTTCCTCACGTCTGGAAGAAAAAAAATGAAAAAGTGAGGTTAGAATAATTAATGTTTATTAAATTTTAATGCAATCTAAGAGCTGTTGATTACATCAAACAAATATATGTAATATACCAAGAAGGATTTTAAGAGCCCCAGTAATGGCATCCTTTGGAATTGAGATAAATGGCTCCTACAGTTGCACAAGCAAAAAATAAATATAGCAAAAAAATAGGGTTGAATTGGAAGAAAAGGACTTACCATATTTCACAAAGAATCACATTTATCATCCCATTAAGTAAAAACTCTAATTTTGTCTACTTGAAGTCTTGAACCATTCTAAATATAACAATTGTGAATTGTTATATGCCACATTTGGGTAAAAGGAAAAGTTCAAATCGAACTCCAATTTATTAATCAACTGTACTTTCAACATCTTGACTGAAAAGACGCAAGAATTTATAATTCGAAGAAAGAAGAAAGAACCAAGAATTAATTAAGTTACCTTGCTGCCGTCGATGCCAAATTGAAACAACTTAATTCCATGAGATTTCAGAAACTTCAAATTCTCTTCGGGATAAGGCTCTGGGCACATGTAGCTGCAATTATCGAAACACACTGATAAATAAACAAGATTAGAACCGCATTACTTCTTAATTTACGGAAAGTAAAAATCTGCATGTGAAATCGATTCGTAGGAGAAGAAAAACGCTATACACAAAAATTTGAAGCAACAAAAAAAATGCTTCAAGAGTCCCAATTGATAGAATTTTATAGAAGAGATCCGCAATTCCCCTTTCAAGAATCACCAAATAAGAATTTAGAGAAACAAAAACCCTAAACGGAAGGGCACACAATTCTTATTTGGCGATTCATAAAAGCGCATGCACAATAAATGAACTGCAGAAAACAAGCAAAAAAAAAAAAAAAAAAGACGAAGAGTTCCAGGATTCTGGATCCTTACACTACAGAGCGAAGATTCAAGGCCTCGAGAAACTCGAAATTCTCCGCGGTGGGAAATCCCGATCGGTAAATCCCCTCATCGACCATTGCGAAATTGTACGGAGGCACCAAGGCTTTCGTTTTCACATCGACAACTTCTTCCTCTACTTCCTCGATTTCGGCCTCTTTCTCTTCCAAATCTCCCATCGCGATCAAGCCCATTATCTCCGAATGCCTCTTTCTCACTTTCTTTCTCTCTATAGGGATGGAAATAATGATCGAGTCTTTGATAAATCAAAGAGGAGGCTCGAGAAAACCCATCGTGGATCCTCTGTTTGGTTTTAAGGATTCGTTGGTTTTACAACGGTCGCGTCGTTTTGCCTTATATATTAGGAGCTGGCAGGGGATTTTATGCTATTTTGCATTTTAATCCTATTATTGTTTCCTATTTTAATTTATTTTCCATTTACCCCTTATAATGCAATAAAATTAAGAATTACATCCTATATAACGAGGAATATCATAATAAACATTTGAAACATTCGGAATGTTTGTGACGCTCCTACACTGGTAAAATGTCAACAATTTTGTCCCCTAATTTATCAAACAATAACAGTTTAAATTGATTATAAATGACTCATTTTTCTGTTGTTTCTTCTTTTATTTTGTTTTTGTCAATTTACCCCCTAAAATGTAATAAATTAACAATTACCTAAAATGTTTTTCATTTTACTCACTGGTAATATTTGTGACGCTCCTACAAGAGTAAAATGTAATAGATTAATAATTTTTGACGCTCCAATTTTGTCCCGTAATTTAAACAAGACAGTATTAGATTGAATATTATAATGACTCTTTTTATATTAATAAGATAACTGTTTAATTAGCACAAATAAATAATAAAAAAAACCTTTGTTCACCTTTCATCTGTTAACTATATAAAAAAAATCTTTCTTTCTAAATATGATATAATGCAATTCGGGAACATTATTATTTATAAAAAAGTTACTTGTTTTGAAAATACATGTTATTTTTTTTATTTTGGAAAACATACATGTTAATTTGTTGGTTTTGTTTCTATAGCAACGTGTTGCAAAGATAAGCTTGATATTTTTGATATTTCGCAGCCGTACCCATCTTTATCTCTTTCTATCCATTTCTTTTACTCAGGTAGTCAAGTGTGTTTTGAAACCTGGGAGAACTGTCGTTTTCTAGAAGCTAGCCTTCCGCCTTTCGTCAGGTACATGTATCAGAGACTTCCTCTCCAGTTTATGAAAAAAACTATACGGAAATGGTATGGAGAGGTTGCACTGGCAGGTACACCAGACTGGAGAGCTAAGAAAGATTATTCTAAAATTTTAAACCTTTGACGAATATAGGATTCTATTTAAAACAAATAAAATATCTGAAATGGGATATTCAGATTCGAAAATGTGATTCTATTTTCAGAAATTTTATTAGAAATGAGATGGTCAGATTTTAGATTTTCTAAGAATATAGGATTTTTTACCTCTGACGAATATAGGATTATATTTTAAAAAAAATCAGAAATAGGAAAATTCAGATTTTGGATTTTATAAAAAAAATGGAATATTCAGCTTTGAAAATAGGATTCTATTTTCAAAAAATTTATTAGAATTAAATAAGATATTAAGATTTTAGATTTTCTAAGAATACCACCGACTGGCCCGACATTTTTATTAATATCCAAAGTTAATTACAAATTAATAAATATACCCAGAATCCTTGAATTTTTCGAAAAATGTCCAAACCGGTCAGAATCTGGCATGTTTCTTCCTTTTTTTTTTAGAGACACTATGAAGTGCAAGATAATGAAATCTAACACTGAAATTCGAATTTTTTGTTTAAATTATATGTTAGATTACTTCTTTTGATTTATAATTGGTATATTTATACTAAAATACACTATATTACTTGAAATTATATTGAATTACACTATATTACATTAAATTACGCTAAATTATACTAATTTCGCTAATTATAATGAAATACGGTAAATTATGCTAAACTACGCAAAAATTATGCTAAAGTTAGGCCAATTTTGTGCCATCTTCATAAATCATAAAAAATAGTAAAAAAATTCCAAAAATAGTAAAAATTAGTATTCTACAAGTTCATTATATAACTAATTTACTGAGCTACTTAGATTGAATAATAGAAATAAAAATCTTAATCGGAAACTTCAACTCAAGTATTAAGGCTTTTTCCTTAGTTTTTTGGCAATTCTGAATTTTGAAATCTAGCATCGCAAGCACTGATGCATGCGTATTTTCGCATGCTTTCTGAAAAGTGGTAATTTGCTGAAATCAGACACTCGACCATCGTTTTATGGTCGTTCGAAGTTTCGTCGTCGTTTTTCGCCTTCTCAGTAAGGATATCATCTATATTCATGTGTAATTTATCGGAATTTACCGTATTTTAGCGTAATTTAACATAATTTTAATGTAATATAATGTAATTCAACATAATTTCAAGTAATTTAGCGTATTTTAGTATAAATATGCTAATTATACATCAAAAGAAGTAATCTAACAAAAATCTAAACAAAAAATTTGAATTTTCAATGTTAGATTTCATTATCTTGTTCTTCATAGTGTCTCTAAAAAAAAAAAAAAAACCAGTCAGATTTTAACCGGTTTCTGGGGAGGAGAAAACCAGCCAGATTCTGACCGGTTTGGGCATTTTTTGAAAAACTCAGGACCTTGAGTATATTTATTAATTTGTAATTAACTTTGGATATTAATAAAAATGTCGGCCGACTGGCTATAATGAAGAAATTCTCAGTGCATTCTTCGAGATTTTATGTGCTCGTTTAAGTAGAAATTATTGTGTAACGGGATGCAATTAGGTTTAATAATTTTACGTACGCAACCACCACAAATATTTGTAGATAGAAACAGCTGCAATATCACCATCTACCCATTATGGGGAATAGCAAGCAAAAAAAAACCAAGAGGCGACCTGACTAATGTGTTATTATTTACGTTATGTTATTAAAAAAAAAATTCACATAACGTGATTAAAATAATTAAAATTAAAAAAATAGTTAAAATAATTACGTCATACGAATAATCACGTTTCGTAAAAAAGTGTAAAATAAACTAATGCTGAAAAATTAGTCATGTATCATAGTGTGATGTGACTAGGTTAGTTTATGTTACGTGTTGTGTTATTTTCAATTAAAGTGAGACACACTACGTCATACACAAAAATTAACAAACGTGATGTAACGCACCATAATATGCCCTGATTACATAACTAATTTTCTTCGCTACGTTAAAATAACTGAAATAATGTATTCTACTTTCTTAATTTCGAAATAACGGTGCATGTTCTAGATTGACTAGAACTAAAATATGACCAAGGATGCATGTTCTAGATTTGACAGCCATAAAAGTCTCCAGATTTCTCATTTCTAAATTTAAACCTCTTACTGTTAATTTCACTTAAGAACAGATAATAAAATAGTCTTCAAATATCAATGTTGCAACAAATAATCCTTCAATACCAATTTTCTCATTTCTAAAATTAAACCTCTTATTGTTAATTTCACTTGAGAACAACAACAAAAATGATAAAAAACAATCGGATTTGTTTATTATTTTACGAGGAAAATAGATAATCCAAAATAAAAAAATTACATAAAATTTTACAATTGGCGAGTGTTTTTTTTTTTTTTTTTACGATATAAATTTTCCATTTTACAAACGATATTTTAGCCAATAAAATAAAAATATTAAGTATTGAGATGTACTCCGATACACTATACTTTAGATATGAAAATAATATCGATACATGCTGATAGCAAATAACATAGATAGAAAGATATTCATCGATTCTATTTTAAATTTACATATAAGACAAAACAATATATTTATTGAAAATGTTTCAATAAGTAAAATTAAATCCCAGAACTTTTTTGTTATGTCTTGAAAAATTAAATGCTGGGGCTTTATTGTCATAACAATTAATGGTGTTCAAGTAAAAATTAAATGTCGAGAATTTATTGTTGCATATTGAAAACTTAAACTTTATTGTCCCATATTCAAAATTATGGGAAAATTTCTAGTGTACCCATTTAAAATTTTGAAATAGCCAATTTTTCCATCAAAACACCATAACATCCAATATCCTCATAAAAAATTAACATTCTTTCTTCTATCTCCATTTTATTATTTTACATTTTATTTAATTATTTTAAGAATTATAATGATCAATGTGCCCTTGTAAATTTGAATGGAGATGTCGTGTTTCTTCCTTCCCTATCCTCACTCCAATATTCCTGTTGAAGGAGATTGAACGGAAAAATAGTTTTGCTCCAGGTTCCCTCCCTCATGTGTGTGCCTCCCTCAGCGAAACTCATAAAATTTGAAGTGCAATTGCGTCCCTCCAGAAAAATTGCGTCCCTTCAGAAAAATTCTGCCGAAAATAGCATCAACGGTGGATGATCTGATTCCAAGAAAATAATATACGGATTGAGTCAACGGATTGTGCGGCCTAAGGTTATGCCGCATGCGGCATAGAGGGAGGCCGCACAGCTTTCTGACTTAGCGGATTTTCTGTATTTTTTTGTCATGTCGCATGTTGTGCACTTTATGTGAGGTGTTGCATGCTCCATATGATGCTCTGTTTTGGTGTTATCTTCAGAAATCATTTAAATATGACATTTTTGCTCTGTTTTTTGTCTAAATACGTAATTTTCTCAAAAACCTGCCAAAAAGATCTAAAAACACGTTTGCGGTAAATAAATCGGAAAAATAGCTACTTTACATTCAATTTTTGCTATTTTTCGGAAAAAAAAATAATGATTTCAGTGCCTTTATCAAAACAAAAATTTATTGTGGTGGTTTTGGGCTGCAAGGTTGAGGGGCCGAGTAAACAGAGGGAGTAATCTCGTTGTGTGGTTGAGGAGTGGGTCATTTTCTTGGTCTCAATTGTTAACTTTAAATTAAGGATCTGTTTCATTGGAACTCGATGTGGAATATTGGAGATGGAACCTCAATTTCTTTCTGGTATGATACATGACAAGTGGCACCGTTAAGGCAATATGGGGATGGCTAGCCGAGACCTTTGCACCCAAATCTGTCGTTGTCACAGGCTACTTCGAGATTAGATGAGCTTCTGCTGAACCTTTCAATGGAGAGGCCTACGTTGGTATCCACTGAAGATTGAAGAAGATCATCATGTGGCGTTGGGGAGCAACTGGTGAATACTCCTCAAAATTAGCTTATGCCATTTTGATGTCGGCAGGTAAGATCAAATGGCTGTTTAATAATTTGTGAGCTGCTAAATGTCCTATGACAGCAAAGCTTTTTATGTACATGGTTTTGAAGGGTAAAATTTTAACACAAGATGTGCTGTTAAGAAGATACAATGTCAAATGGAGTGTGTGTTATGCTCTTCATGTACCCTAGAGACATCAAGGCACCTCCTATTTACGTGCTCGTATGCAACGTAGGTATGGGACCGGCTGTCGGTGAAGTTGGGTATTAACCTCATCAAGAGGGAAGCAACCATACCACATGGATTTCGTCTTCACAATCTCTACGGCAGTTTTATTTTATTTTATTTTTTTTGCTTGAAATGCGCCCGTAGGCAAGGATTACATCACTTTTTCATAGCACCTTTTCATATCTCTAACCCATGCAATGAAAAAACAAAATCACAACACACTGGGTGTACTACCTAAAAGGAAAAAGTAGGGAATGTATAACCCGTATAGTCCCACTGCATCCTTCTTCCAATCTTGGCTAACGCATCAGCGGTGATGTTCAAGTTCCTGTCTATCCAGGTACAGCGGAGTAGATTGTTTTGCATAAAGATTTGCCAGACTCTAAAAACCTCATTGTAAGCCTTTCAATCCACCTGAACCGGCACTTGCAGACTGGCACAGGCAGCCGACAGTACCGAGCTATCCGAGTATAAAGTGCATTGCGTGAAACCCTTCAGCTGTAAGAACATGAGTGCCTCCCACGTACCCTGCGCCTCCGTCTGGAGTGGTGACCATACCGAAAACCCAACTGATTTGTAAGCGATCAACACACCGTCATTGTACAGGACAAAAGCCGCGCCACCTTGAGACGATTCTTGCCAGGAACCATCAATGTAACATGTGAGACCCTTCGCCTCCGGGCTCATCTCAGACCAAACATTTTGCCGTATTGCTTTAGCAGGGTTCTGTATTAGGGATTCCTGCTGCGCAATGCGTAGATATTTCCTGAATGCCTCAATTGTCACTTGTCCCACATTGTATCTGACATCATTTCGACAGCGCCATATTGACCAGATGGTGTTGACCAGCAGTGTCCAATCCTCATCAGATGTAACCGAGGATAGTTGTTTGAGTACCTCTTGAAGTGAGCCCTGAAGATTTTGTGTCCTTACCGGTAGAGAACCGGTGAACCAGCAAGCCCTCGAAAACGGGCACCAGAAGGTCATATGGGTCCCATTTTCCTCCTCCTGCCCGCATGTCTGACAAGAGGGATCCCCCTTTGCAATTCGTGAACTTATGGTAGCCCCCAAAGGTAAGGCATTCCGTATCAACTTTCAAAGGAACAAACGAATTCTTGGCAGAATTGCCCCCTTTTTCCAAATCAATTTGTAGAGCTCTTGATCAAAATTGAATCTATTGGGCCCAGGTACCGCAATTTCAGTCCTTCTGCTTAAAAGGTGAGCGTATGCCAGCTTGACCAAATAGGAACCGTTTGCCCCCAGTTGGAAGATCAGCCTGTCGTCCCCTGCCTCAGTGGTTGGAGGCCTGATTTGTGAAATTATTCTAACGCTGTTGATATACCCGAAATAGGTGACCAGTTTGTGGACATCCCATCCGCCAATGGCCGGGTCCTTGAGGTGTTGCACCAACAGATGTTGCTGAAAACCACCTGTCGGGTTGAGTACAGCATAGCCTTCAAACCAAGGCTGAACAATTGCCTGGCAGGTTTGACCATCCCCTATGTCCCACTTAATCAGCGGCAACAAGGTTTCCCTGAGCCTCATCAAGCTCCTCCAGAAAGGGGTACAATCATAAGTTCTTTTAGAGAGCCAAAGATATGATCTGGGAAGACATTTTTCCTGCACAACCTGAACCCAAAGGGCTGGAGAACCCGAGGCTAGTTTCCATAGAGATTTCATGAGCAGCGCTTCATTAACTAAGGCGAGATCCCCTATCGCAAGGCCACCTTCCTGCATTGTTTTGGTAATTTGGTCCCAAGAGATGTAGGCAAGGTAGTGATCTTTATCCACTGCTCCCCAGAAGAACCTATGAATTATACCCGTTAATGCTCTGATCACCCGAATTGGGATTTGCTCAGTAGCCATGTAGTATACCGGTAGCGCTGTCAAAAACATATTTGATCAAAACAACCCGTCCCGCCGGGGACAAAAGCTTAGCTTTCCGTGCTTGTAACCTAGCAGAGAACTTTGTGATTAGAAAGTCGTAAGCATGCTGTTCCGGCGTGACCAGAGCACCCAAGTACATCTGAGGACCCCTTAGGCCCGGTACCTAGAGGATAGCAGAAATGTCAGATATCAAGTTCGGGCTGGTTGCCCTGCTGAACCAAACTTGGCTCTTCTGCGGTCCAATCACCTGGCCCGATGCTTTCGCAAAGCTGCTAAGAGCATCAGATAACTGTCTTGCCTCTTCGATCGTAGTTGTCCCAAACATAAGGACATCATCGGCATACACGCAACTAATAAGGGGTTCTGCTGTCGGAGCTAATTTCAAACCCGATAACCCACCCTCTTTCAATCGGTGTTGTAGGTGCCTAACCATTATATCCATCCCCAATATGAACATGTAAGGCGACAGTGCGCAACCCTGGCGTAGGCCCGATTGTGCTTTGAAAAAACCATCCCCGTCAACCCCATTCATATTAACTGAGAATTTCGCCGAACGGATGCAAGCCATAATCCAATTTCCAAAAATCAGTGGAAACCCGTTGAGAGACATCACCGATTGGAGATAATCCCAGTCCATTCTATCGAAGGCTTTGAAAAGATCTACCTTCAAGCAGAACTGTTGTTGGGAGCGGTCCGTTGCCTTGAAAGAATGTAGGATCTCCCGGAGTAAGATTGTGTTGTCAGTGATCTCCCTACCCGGCACGAAAGCAGTCTGTGCTCTCGCAATTATACCAGAAATGAAGGGTCTAAGACGAAGGGCTAATATCTTGGATATAATTTTATAAATTGTATTACATACTGAAATCGGGCGAAAATCGGTTACTGTCCTTGGATTATCGGATTTGGGGATGAGTATTAACTTGGATCGTGCAATGTAGCTGGGCATGATTCCAATTTGAAAAAAACGGGCCACTTCCTTAGTAACCGTCGGCCCAAAGTCCTCCTACCTTTCTTGGAGTAACCGAGCATTTACCCCATCTGGGCCCGGGGCTTTATCTGGGCCCAGCGTTCTCAATGCGTGGAGAATTTCCTGGGAGGCCGGTTGGGCCTGCAAATGCTGGGCAGTCCAAGTTGGGATTTTTGGAAGTTGGTCCAGAAAGGCAGCAGTGTAAACCCGGCTAATTGGCAAGAGCCGAGCCTTTGTGTATATTCCCCGGAAATAGCGCACGAAAGCTGCACGAATCTTGGAGTCCTCCGACTCCCACACACCGTCACTTACCATTAGTGTTTTGATCATGTTTCTTCTACGCCTTGTGACTGTTGAGACATGAAAAAACCTGGAGTTGCGATCCCCGTGTAGTGCCATGTTGACACGGGACCGTTGGTGCCAAAACCGTTCAAGCATCCCCAAGCACAGAGCATGTTGCTTTTCTAATTCGGCCTCTTTGTGGGCCACCTCCGCTGACGGCGGCTGGGAGTGGAGATCAAGCATCTCTGATTCAATATGTGCGAGAAGTTGGGAGGGAGTACCTGTGCGTTTAGTCCATTTGGTGACTTTCTTTTTGAACACCCTAAGTGCCCCCTGCCAGCCCTCCTCTCGTGTGTTAGCAGCAACCGTTTCACACAGCTGAGGGAAACCCTCTGCCATTAACCACCAGTTTTCGCACTTAAAACTGCAGTTTTATTCCAACTCACATTTGGCGGGGTGCATGGAGAAGTTTTGAATATCATGGTTCGGATGTGCGGCGTGGGCCATATGGAAACAACGAAATGAGCAAGCTTTAGAGGAAGACATGCATCTACCTCCTGAGCTGCTGGTAGATCGGATTGTAGGGCACTAATTGTAACTTATCTCCCACTGTACGATGTATTTTTAATGAGAAGTATTGCTAATGCAACATCCTGACAGCTCTTGCCACGGAATTAAAAAAAAAAAAAAAGTAATTGATAGACAGTTCATCTTCCTCCACTATGATATCCGATCCTTATACTATAACACTTACTGTGAAATGGACCCGTGCTCAAAATATTTGTTCAAGTCGACACAATTGTCTAATCATTTCTGAAACAGACAATCACTAATCCTATCACATAAAGTATCTGATCCATGATGTTAGATCCGGACCGTTCAGAATAAATTTGAAAACAGTTGTTCCCCACTAGCTTCATACGCTTTTGCATAGAAGTCTTGATGTATCTCTTCTAGCATAAATCTATCAAATTTTATTTAAAGTATCTTTCGTAAGTACAACCAATAAAAAAGTATTTTTTTCAAACTTTCAAAACAGGTGTTAATCGTCCAAATTAAATAAAGAAGTTTTTCTAGGCAAATGCATATATCATGTCATATCTTCGAATAATTAATTTCTCTAAAGATAAGTAATTGGTAAGTAGTTCATCACCTCCCACTATGATATCCGATCCTTAATACTTTGACACGTGTCGTGAATTGAACACGTGTTCAAAATATTTGCTCAAGTCAACACAACTGTCATTTTTGGAAACAGTCAATCGCTAATTCCAACCCACATAAATTATCTGAATTGTTCCAGAATAAATTTGAAAATAATTGTCCCCCATAAGTTTCTTACGCTTTTGCATAAAAATCATGATACATCTTTAGCATAAATCTAATTAAATTTTTGTTTAATGTCTCTTTCGTAATAGTACAGCTAGTCAATACAAAAATGTGTTATTCAAACTTTCGAAACAACTTTTAATCATCCAAATTAAATATATAAGTTTTCTGTTCAAAATGCATATATCATGTCATATTTTCAAATACTTAATTTCTTTAAAGACAAGTAATTAGTGAGCAGTTCATTTTCTCTCATTATGACATCCGATCCTTATATTTTGACACTTGTTGTGAACTAGACACGTGTACAAAATATTTGTTCAAATCAACACAGCTGTCTAACTATTTTTGGAAAGAGAACCGTCTAACAACTGCATTCGAATTAGGTAAGATCCGATTTTATCAGATTAAATCTAAATCGTTAGAATAAATTTGTACGAATTTTCAATTTCACCCTCTTACATGTTATATATATAGGATCCGAAACTTTTATAGCTCAACTGAGAACTATTTTATATACGGCAGAAAATACAGACTCTTAGTGGCCTGTCTCTCGATAAAAAATGAAAACACAACTCTTCCTGAATCCTATTCAGAATTAGCCTGAAAAATAGTATATCAAACTGTTTACAAAAAAATAAACGATTTAGTTTTATACTTTTATCGGATCATCAATTTTTTTCTTCTAAATTGCACCAGATTTTATGTGCCGTCAATCTAAATTATAGAAAAAAGTTCTACACGATTATCATATAAAAGTAATTATCAATATATTTATTTTCGTGAATAGAACTTTCAAAATGAAGAAAACATATTTATTTTTGTAATGAAGTTAGTTGGCATTCGCTGAGAGAATAAAATTCAGTTTTTGATCTAGTGACAAAAACAATATCTTATGTAAAGAAAGTCGTAGGTTCGTAATTTGAATATAAAAACCTTATTGGATATTAAAACAGTTATGTGACTTGACCACAACTTTACTTAAAAAAAAAAAAAATCATTCGCTAAGAGAATGAATCCTCTTAGCCTTATTTTGTATATAAAATTTAGATATGTTTAATTGCTACATAAATTTAAAGAGAGTTAAATTATTCACTCCATCTTACTTCTCATATTTTATACTTCATTTAACAGTTTACATTATAACTTAAATTAATCCGCATAAAAGAGTAAAACATTGGAAAATGAATTATTGTCTATGACCCGAAAATTTTATTAATACGCCATCATGATGCAGTTCTAGGATTTTGTAACACCATCATGATGCAGTTCTATATATTTTTTGAAGAAAAAAATATTAATATATTTTTCGAAGATTTACTTTCTTAATTTCTTAATTAAAAATTCGCTTTATCTACCCTCCCGTTCAAAGATTTAATTTCATATATTTTAGAGTACTAAATGGGCCTTATTGGGCTAACTATATGAATTAAAGTAATTATTTGGTTTTTAGACAAATTAACTCGTATTATTTAAAAAGTAATTTTAATATGCATCTATATTTTATAATATATATATTCAAAAAATATTATTTAAATAGTACTTGTATCAAATACGAAGCGATTTAACAGATATTTAGTCTTTCATCAAACAATTCCAAATTTTAACGACAGATTTGTAATGGTTTTATATTAAATGATTTATCAAATTCAATATTAACTCGAATTTGATACGTCAAATTTAGATTCTTAAGAACACATCTACTATTTAAATTTTAAATTGATTAATAATTTTCAAATATATGTATTATAAAATTGGGATATATAATAAAATTATCCTTACTTAAATATATTATAATTAAAGACCGAAGCCTTTCGTTTTGTTAATATTGAATCAAAATGTTTTGTTAGTCACTTTCAAGCTTACATCTCCCACAAGAAAAATATTATTTTAACCACCTGAATTAATCAGGTGTGATTGTTTATCTAAATTGATTTTATTATGGTATCTAGCTAATAATGTCTGTATTGCATCTTGTATATGTAAATCTACCAGTATATATCATCAATTCCTGCATTTTTCTTATAGTACGGATGTTTCATACAGATTTTCATGCCAAATGTCATTTAGCAGTTAATCCACGTGTCACCAGAATTTAGTGGAAAAGAGAGATACTGGTAAGGGGATAAGGATATGGGTAGGGGTCTCATCCAACCAATGGGAAGCATAGAATCTCCAGCACCTAATCCAAACAAACCCCAATTAGTCACAAAAATATTCACAAAAGTTTGCTTCCCTCTTTATTTGTTTTCTCTCTCAAACAAGTCTGAGTGAGTAGCTAGAGAGAGAAAGAGAAAGGAGGGAAAAAATGGCGACAGCATCAGCTCCGTCAATTGCAAGTCAACTGATCACCACACCAAGGAGCAGGTTTTTGGGCACTCCAAGGGGTATCTCTGGGTTTGCTTTGGCAAACAAAAGGAGGTCTTGCCTCACTGTTAAAGCCACCATTCTCCCAGAGAAAGTAAGGGGCTTTATTAATTTAACAAATTTCTCAAGATAGAGCTACAAGTTGATCAATCAGTGGATGTTTGCATCTTCTTTTTAGATGCAACTTATTTTATCATCAGTAAACTGTATCTATATATAATATGTAACATGCATGTTTTGTTTTACTAATAAATGGGCATGACATAAAGCTTCTAATAAAATGTGACTTCTTATTTAATAGAGTTTTTAGTCTCAGGCTCAACAATATTTAATTAGTGCCTAGCTTTCAGTATAACCAATAAATTATCTGAAAATTCTGAAAATTTATTATATAATTCTTACGGTAACATAACTATCATTATCTTCAACAACAAATTAAAGAAAGGATCATATCTTGTCTTTTAAGACAGTAATTGAATATATTCCCCTTTTTGTTTATGCAGCCAACATTCCAAGTAATTCAACCCATCAACGGAGATCCGTTCATTGGAAGCTTCGAGACACCCATCACATCGAGCCCCCTCATCGCATGGTACCTCTCCAACCTCCCTGCATACCGCACAGCCGTCAGTCCGCTCCTCCGAGGCATTGAAGTCGGGCTGGCTCATGGTTACCTCCTTGTGGGCCCATTCGTCATGACCGGACCTCTTCGCAACACCCCTTACCATGGCCAGGCTGGGTCCCTGGCTGCTGCCGGTCTAGTCGTCATCCTCACCCTTTGCCTATCAATGTACGGAATTGCCTCTTTCCAAGAGGGAGAGCCGTCAATTGCTCCCACTTTGACTTTGACCGGCAGGAAGAAGGAGGCCGACAAGCTACAGACTGCTGATGGGTGGTCCCAGTTCTCCGGCGGCTTCTTCTTCGGGGGTATTTCCGGCGTGATCTGGGCGTACTTCCTCCTCTATGTCCTTGACCTTCCTTACTACGTCAAGTAGAGATGTTCATTTGTTGTTGTGTGATCATGTGTTAATTTGTAAACTTGTATGTGTATCACTTGATTTGCCCCAACTGGTAAATGATGTATATTTTATTTGGCAAAATTTGGGTAATTGTGAATCGAAGTCACCAGTTTGTATAAAAAAGAGGGACGTACTACGAACAACATAAAATAAAAGAATAATTATTTTAGTACCCACAGTTGAGTACCCGCATCGTACCCAAATTAATTCCTTCCAATTAACTGCCATAACTGTAAGCGGTCCCCACAACTACCGATTAACTAATTTCCATACCTTCCAGTTTGAATTTCAAATTTCCCTTTCTCTCCGTTTCTTCCTTTTTCGAAGCTTCCGCAATTTTAGATCGATTTTGAGGCGATTTTAGATCGATTTCGAGGCGATTTCAAGGCGATTTGGAGACGATCGTCTAGCGATTTCGAAACTGGAAGCGGAGATTTTTCAAAAAAAATTGCGGGTACGGTTATTTAAGGAAAATTTATACATCATATATGTAGTTCATTGTATAGATATAAATACTTGTATTGTATAGGTATAAATACTTCACAATGTTTACTATTAATACTTGTAAAATAAAATTACAGTGTTGCAACGGTTGTGTGGTTCCCTAATGCGGGTACGACGCGAGAATTTTTTATATATGTAGTTCATTTAATAGATATAAATGCTTGTCTTGTATAGATATAAATACTTCACAATGTTACTATTAATACTTGTAAAACAAAATTACAGTTTTAGAACGGTTGTGTGGTCCCCTAATGCGGGTACGACGCGAGAATTTTTCAAAAAAAGACGCGGATACGGTTATTTAAGGAAAATTCATATATCATATATGTAGTTCATTGTATAGATATAAATACTTGTTTTGTATAGGTATAAATACTTCACAATGTTACTATTAATACTTGTAAAACAAAATTACAGTTTTGGAACGGTTGTGTGGTCCCCTAATACGGGTACGACGCGAGAATTTTTCAAAAAAGGTGCGGGTACAGTTATTTAAGAAAAATTCATATATCATATATGTAGTTCATTGTATAGATATAAATACTTGTCTTGTATAGGTATAAATACTTCACAATGTTACTATTAATACTTGTAAAACAAAATTACAGTTTTGGAACGGTTGCGATCTCCACAAACCGTTATGGCAGTTTAGGTGCGGGTACAGTGCGGGTACTCAACTGCGGGTACTCATATCAGCTTCCAACTGGTAAATGATGTATATTTTATTTGGCAAAATTTGGGTAATTGTGAATCGAAGTTACCAGTTTGTATAAAAAAGAGGGACGTACTACGAACAACATAAAATAAAATGCACACATTCAGCATTTCCTTTTTTTTTTTTTTTTGTGACAACAGCGAATAACACTCAAAGTTTGAGATATCTCAGAGGATGCGAATTCCCATGATACCAACGCAATTTATATCTGTCATGTAAAGGATTTGAGTACAGTAGCTAGGGCTGAAAACGTAACAAGTATTATCAGTAAATTTGACGTATGTATCTGTATAATTATTAGTAAATTATTTCTAATTCGTATTTATCGATACGGATATGGATGAATATTAGATATATAAAAATAAGAGTGAGACTATGGTAATATATGCATATTACACGCAGGTCCGCACTGTGAATTGATATTTTTATTTTTAAAGTTCAAACAATTGATTTAGACTGTTTAACAAGATCTTCATATAGAAATGTACTTGGATGTATAGAAATGTACTTGGACGACAAATTTAATATTTTTTAGAATTTTTCTATTATTTTTTATATATGTCGAAAATCTCTTGATTTGAAAATTTGAAAATTCCAGACCATCTAAAAGCAACAATCTTCTACCTAATTAAAAAAATAAGTAAACAAATCTAAAAAGTATAAAATTTAGTTCAAAAGTACATTTTAATATAAAGATTATGTTTAACAGTTCAGATTGACCGTTTGAACTTTAAAAATAAAAATATGAATCTATAGCACGGATCAATTTGTAATATGCATATTACCATAGCCTCGCTCTAAAAATTATACAAATTATAATAATGCATAATTTAAGCAGCCTCGATCAATTTGTTATATGCATAATTTAAGCAGCCTACTGTATTTGAACTGATACAATAATAATGAATAAACAATAAAATTTTAGGTTTTTACTGTTTTTTGTAAGACTATTATATGCATATTATAGATTGCACATGTGCTATGGATTCATAGTTTTTTTTTTTTAAATTTCAAACAGTTGATATGAATCATTAAACACAATTTTCATAGAAAATTACTAACAAAATGTAAAATTCAATATGATGAGATCATGTTTAATGGTTCGCATTAACTTTTTGAACTTTAAAAATAAAAATATGAATCCATAACACGATTCGATTGGTAATATGTATATGAGAAAAGGTTTCTATACCTAGTCTTATGTTCCCGCTTAACTGTAGCGTTGGTTCCCACTTATGTTTCCGCTTTCTATACCTAGCCTCGTCCGGTCCCCACCTACTTCTTTTAAAACCTTCCTTCCCCGCCTTCTATTTCCTTTTTTGAATCTCATTTTAAATTTGGATCTGATTATTTCCTTCCCATGATAATTTCGTGGCGATTTCCTTTTTCCCTTCACTATTTTCTCTTTCCCTTCGCGATTTTCTTCCTTTTACTGTCGCGGTTTGCTTTTCTAAACAAGAGCACAACAGAAGCTTCAATCGTGTCTTACAATCGAAGCGATAATCGAAGTTTTGCGCGTCTCCGATCTTCATCATCTCCGATTAGGATTGAAGAGCACAGCGAAATCGAAATTGAGTGAGTTACTTACTTCAATTGAATTTTATTTGAATTGATGTAGTAACAGATCTCGCATTATCTGAATTTTCAATTTCAATTGAGTTATTTACTGTTTAATAATGGATATCGCATTATCTGAATGTTTGATTTGAATTTTTGATTTAGAATTTGATATTTGAAATCAAAATTACATATATTGTTTTGTGAATGTCGTTGATTTAAACTGTCGGATGTATAAAATTACAGGATTCGAGTTTTAAATATTAATGATTTACATTATTTGTTTTATAGTATCTGATTTCATTTTTGAAAGAAGAACAAGATGGAATTTGTATTCTCTGACGAAGATTGACGATATTGATCATCTCTGATAATTGTTGTGATATCGAAGCTTCAATCGTGTCTTAAAATCTTTGGATAATCTAAGTTTCTTTGCCTCTGATCTTCATCATTTGGGATTCGGATTGAAGAGCAGCAGCGAAAAGTGAGTTATTTATTAATTTAATTTGAAGTTTGATTTGAATTGCTGTAGAAATTTTGTTATCATCACAGATCTTGTATTATCTGAATGTCTGATTTGAATTATAATATGTCTGATTTGAATTACATGATTCGACTTGTAAATATTGCTGATTTACATCATTTGTTTTACATTGTTGTATACATTGATTTATAGTATCGGGTTAACATAATTACAGGTTGTTTTAAATGTCATTATCATCTCATATCGGATCTTGCTTTCTGTCAATTATTGATTTGAATTTTTGATGTAGTTTTGATATTCGACTTCAAAATCAAGTATGTCATTCTTGTGAAAGTTGTTGATTTACATTTTTTATTTACAGTCTTCTATACATTGTTTTATAAGATGTAATATACACAATTACAGTGTTTTATGACAGATTGTTATTCTAAATATTGGGTAACAGTGTACCCTTGTTAAGTTTTACGGTGCGGAAAGAACGTAAAATTTAAAATTTTACTTCTACCATAAGCCGAGGATTTACTCCCCAATTAATTTCTAGCTTAACTCCTTGAGGGAGGGAATACATTACACTCTAAGGCCCTGTTCGGCGGCCTGCTAAGGAATAGGAATGAGAATAGGAATCAACAATTTTGAACTACTTTTTACTGTTCACCGTGAAAAAAAAAATTCACTCAAGAGTTAATTTTTTTTTCCCACAGCAACAGTGCCGTTGCCGGGCCCTAACTTTGTTCTATATCCCTAGGAACTCGTGCAATTATTCAATTACAGAATATGTACGGCCCAACGTCTAAAGAGAAGGAATTTAGACAAAGTCTCAAAGCCCAGAAAGGAGCGGCTCCTATCCATCTGGGGCCGGAGGGGGATCGAACGATCAGGATTGTGTAATCCTCAGTTGTGATTTGAATATAAAATGTCGGGATAGAATCAGGGCAAACTGTAGGATCCCTTGAGAGGATGGAGAGCGCCGCCCCGTTCCCATCCCATCTCTGCTATCTCGACCTCTGTTCATTAGCGTTTCTTTAACGAACTCTAATTATGGAGATTTTGAGAGAGAGGAGGATCCGAGATTAAATGGCATCTCAGAAAGCCAGTGCCTTTTGTCTCATAGGTTCTCGGCTCGCTATGATGTCCATATCTCGATTTCTCTTTATTTTTTTTTAACTTTTTTGCTTCATTTTCTCTTGATCCTCTTCTACCTTTCAAAATTAGAAAACAAAATTCTTGTTCTGGGACTTTGTTGTTGCAAATTTGTGCTTAATTAGTTAATTTCTTTAATTTTTTTTTTTTCAATTTGCACCTATTTCAACTTTTGCCTTGTCTGGACATATGGTACAAACCAAGATCACAAGGAGGCGCACTTAACTCAATATAATTTTACAAAATACTTGACTGTATTTCTATGACATCATGAAAATTGCCTACTGGCTTAAGCCAAAATAACCAGTGTTGTAAAGCCTACTAACTGGGATCGGTGATCAAACGATCATGTATAGTGTTTTTGTAGCGGTTTTCTGATCTGAAATAATAGTCGGCCGTCGAACTGATTAATCGGCTGTTAAATCTTATCTAATTGGCTGATTAATTTTCAAGCTATACAGTGTCGTTTGTTCAGATCATATATTATTCATTCAAATTCCGATTTTGACAGTCTTAGATAATAAAAACTTGATTTCACAAAATTTCATTGAATTTTAGCTTTTACTCAGCTATTCATAAAAATAAGTAGTTTTTAATTTGACTGATTATTTGTACTATAACTTCGATCGTGAGTATTTATTCCATTATTTTTGGTTCTAACTAATTTATTCAGTTATTTTTGGTTCTTACTAATTGATAATAAACTTTGAAAAGCTGTAATTATTATGAATGTTAGACTCAGTGACCTTTTTGACAGTGTAATTTTTTTTTATCAAGAGAAATTTCTTTGTTAATTGATATCTACAGAAAATTTGTAATTTTTTCAAGTGATTGATTTTTTCGCGCCGTATAGTGTGGAGACTGGAGCAGCAATTTTATTGTTTTCGTTCTCTCTAACTGAAGGATATATTTTTTGATATCTGATGAAAAATAATATAAAATAATAAATTGATGCGTACTCTTTTTTGAAGATGGTTAAAAATAGTTAATTCAGATGGTTTAGATTTGTGTTTTGTATTTTCTAAGATAAAAGTATTTCATATTTTATTTTAATGTAAATAACTTTTATTTGTGTGAATGTGAATGTTTGGAGATATTTAATACATGAACCCTGAATTGTCTGCAAAAATTCTGATTAGCTAGCTGTGACAATACCTGCTATTGGTTATGGAATAACGTTACTCCGTATTAAATTGCTTACTCTAAGCTAAGATAGATTAAATTAATTATGTTTGGAACTTTGGATAGAGTTTGATAGAATAAGATGATTAAAAAAAAATTGTAAGATAGATATTATTCTAACTGAGGTCAAGTAACTTAATCTAAATCAACTCAGATGTTATTCCATCTTGAAAATGGAGTTACTCCACAGCCAAAGAGTAAAATGGCAAGCAACCCCATTAATCCTACGAAGTGTAGTCTAAGACATCCAACTGGCATTTCACAAGCTACTAGCAAAACCTTCAATCGTATCGTCTTGTGACTTTGTTCTGAACAAACATTTCTCGGTTTCTCTGACAATGTAAATGGCATCACCAGCGCTATTGTACAAGTCTTGGTTTCGATGCCATGTCCATAATGCATATGTTTCGTTTAAAACCTGAAAACAATAGAATAGTAAGGAAACATTCAAGAATTAGCAAACTGCTATGAGATTTGTTAGTATTGTAGGACACCTCAGGTCCTCGACAATTAGAAATATACATTATGAACATGATTGTTCGACAATTTCAAATAAACAGACGTAAGAATAACAAGATATGAAGAACAACATGGTTATATTCCATTTTCTTTTTCCTTCAATTATTATGTCATTTGTAAAACTATACGTCCCAAGAAATCCATTACCCAAAGATGACCAGTGATGACTAACAAAATTACTAAATGTAATAAGCCAATTTGCCACTCCAAATAGCACCAAACAAATTATAATTGTACCTCTAAAATGCCATGGCCAAAGCTTGCCTCTCTATATGCACTATATTCGGGCTGTCGGTCCCAACAGAATTTTCCTGCAGCGGGACCCACAGTGAAGTTAGTGGCACAGACATTATCACTCAAGTGTGGATCACGAGTACTCGCGGGGTCAGGGCAGTTGCCGGGATCATCTGCGTGAGAAATAGCAAGGTTTTCCCTGTTACCGCCATCTCCGACTGTTATGTGGACGGGACCGCATTCATCTAATGTGTAGTTGTAAACTCTATTTGATCTCTCGTAAGCATGTACCTACCAAAGAAAGATGAGCAAAGAATATGAAGTATGGAGCAAATCAGCAGAAGTAAATAGTATCAAAGATTGTTTTAAGCAATATAAAAAATTATAATGTTTCTATAAATTACTGATACATATAAGAAAATATTAAGGGGCACATTAAGAAAATCTTGTCAGTTTCCATTTTAGACTTAAAAAATGCCTTTCTCCAGTAAAACCTTCATTAATGCTCTTGATTTTCAAAATTGGCGCAAAACAAATATTTATCGAGTCGCCACAACTCTAAACATTTAGAAAAGGTAGACTACATCACAAAGGCGTTTGTTATTTTGTATGCCAAGTCAAAGAAGGGTAGACTTATTTAATGATATTTGAGATATACTAACTTTTTGCACCAATTATATTTTGTTTTTCAAAAATGCCAAAAGTAACTGTGCAAAATACATTTGATCTTACATGGCCATTGAAAACTATGTCAACACCATACGTATAAAGAAGCTCCTCCATCTCTAACCTCATACACTCAGCCTCTCTGTAATGTGCTCTGTATGTGCTGTACCATGGTGCATGCCACGTGGCAATTAGCCATGGAGTTACACTCCTGTCTACATTTGCCAAGTCACCTTCCAACCACTTGTACTGCTCGCCTAAATAAATAAACAATGAGAAAAGTAGTCATCGGTAACAATTTGCCCAAATTTTAGAAAATGAACGATCACTTCTTGAAAACCTCCGTCTCAGTCTTCTCAAGATAATCAACTCCTTAAAACAAGAAGTATATGAATATAAACAAGCATTTTTATTCTAGAAAAATCCAGAGTAGGAGTTAATCATGCAAGTTTTGCTTAAGGATGCACGAGTTTTCAACACATGCTTAAGTTCCATAAAGATTTATAGACATATGCCGGTGGATATACAAAAGTTTGGAAACAAACACTTTTACTGATGAAAGAAATTCAGAGCTTTGTAGTTACTAATAAAGATTATGAAATATAGAAACCTGCATCTAAGATGTTAGGACTAAGGATATTTTTTTGAGTAAAGGTTGGAGGTCAACCTACCCAACTATTAATTACCCCTGTTATTACAACAAAGGATTTCCCTCATCCGAGGGTTTCGAACCCATGACCTCCCACATCAGAGACCATGTGCCTTTGCTACTAGACTAAAGGTTAGTTCTTAGTACTAAGGATATTATGAAATACACAATACGGCACCAAAGATGTATAATTTTGTAACACATTTTTCTAACATCGCAAGGCAAGTTTATAAAAGATACTTGATCTCTTGAAGGAAATATAAGGACCAAGCATGATGAAGTGAATCCCCCCAGCATTGAATGAGTAATAGAATTCAGAATTTGATCCGCTTTCAACAGATGGAAATGCAAATCTCGATTTGTAAGCCTCAAATGTCTTGTGGTGTCCTTGCTCTTCAAGTTCATGGTTTCCTTCTACTACCATAATCGGGGTCTCTGATAATAAAGGCTCCATAAACCTGAAAAAAAAAAGTGAAAATTAAAAGGTATATGTTGAGGTCATGCCAGAGCAGACAAAAATTATTGCCTTTTTTGGGGAAAATGAAACTAGAATTACCTTTTACAAAGAAGAATGCATCTAAATATTAAACATGCAATGATACTACATATACTGGAATTATTTAAAACAAAAAACAAAAAACAAAAGGAAAAGATATTTTCACCTGCCCCAGTAATCCCACCGAGGTTGGTATGACTCATGAATGGGCGTGTCATTAAAAGAACAATGGTAGCAGTCAGAGCCAGTTCCATTCGTCAGGTACAGATCCGAATAAGTAACGTCCCCAATTAAGAGTAGCAAATCGGGATTGTTACTCTGCATGTGGGCCACGGTGGAAGTCGAGTTGTATGTAAGTCCAAGATCTCCAACTATTGCTATTCGGCTGGGGTAATTATGAGGACATGAAGCAGGCATTGTTTTGAAAGAATGGAGATTGCTCATGGAGGCAGCTGATGGGTCACCGCATCGATAAAAGTATCTTGTGCCCGGTTTAAGTCCTAAAATGATAAAATATATTAGACAGGATAAACAAAAATGAAATGAAGCAGATTTTCCATAAACCCCTATGTTTTCATTATTTGCATAAAACTCATGTTTCATTAGAAACCTAAAATTTCCCCCCTAAAAAGGCATTTGCTCTTGTTGTTTACTGAATTTGTACTAGAACTCAATATGAAAATCAAAACAGGAAATGCTGAGTCCTTCATTGGCAAGTGGCAGGTATGGTACTGGTACGTATCATAGAGAAGTCTGTACCTGTCAGACGGACATGATGGATTATTCCAGAAGTATAGTTTTTAAAGCCTTCAAAGGGAAAGAGCTGACTATAGACAAGGGAATAGCCCACTGCTTTTCTATTTAAACCCGTTTTCTTTCTTCCAAAGTGCACAATACTAGCCACAGAGGCCGGATCCAATGGCTCGATGTCCTCCCCAATTTGTGATTCCCCTAAAAACACAAAAAAATAATGAAGGTTTAAAAAGAGTTGCTGATAATGAGAAAGATTCATTTCTAAAATTCTGAATTTTTGTTCCCAATTAACAAAACTGAATGCTATTGGTGATGCAATCATGGCAGATTTTGAAACAGGTATTACCCATAAGAAAGCAACGAATTATATTTCACAATAGTGTGTCCTGTTCTTTTTTATTTGGGTTTTTTACCAATAGGCTAAGAAATCATAGCCTGAAAAAGTAACGAACTGTATAATATCCATATCCCATAGTATAGTGGGAAATAAGGGTTTTAAAAGCAAAATTAAGGGTAATGATAACGCTCGTCCGGAGAAAATTACCCAAATTTCGTCTAGGGTTTACATTTGAAAAGTGAACCAACATGAAGTTTAGAGCAAAAAAGATGAACCCTGTATTGAGCGAGAGATCGGCAAAATTTTCTGGACAGAAGTTAGCATATCTCCAAATTTAATCAAGACCGGCATGTAGAGTATAAATTACCCACTTTTGCTACCAAGATGCTATTATATGACTCATTAGTTTTAAGGACCAGCCAAACCTAAGGATTTACCTATAAATTATTAACAGATCAAATTATTACCAAAAGGTACCAGATGGATTAGTATTCATAGTTTCAGAGAAAAACATAAGGAGGTCCCTTGCTCTGGAGACAATACCAGATAAATTATTGTCACTTTCTGATTAAGGCAATGACGCATCAAATATTCCAAAATTAAAATCGGCTTTTAATTACAACCCATCTTATATATTTAAGTCTCTTACTATTAATTTCACAGCAGATGGCATATGGATGTTTCGAGATGAAAAACATACAAATATTACTTCTTAATTGACAGTAACTTCTTTACTCCAATATTATATATATTTTATTAGATACATAGTTTATTTTGAACTATTTAGCATTATATTGTTTTTGCTTATGTGATATCATTTATTTATCAAACTTTTTATTTTTGGATTAAAGGGCCCGGTACACCCCAACATCATTTAGATGCTATTCTCAAGAACTCTCCGAAGAGAGACGAGGGCTCATGCCACTACACTAAGTCCACGGTTCTTACTTATCAAACTTATACTCTTAATTATGACATGTGTCTAATTGATCGTTAAGTATAATTATATATTCTTACCGCTTGTTTTAATTAAAAAACAATTGTATCATTCACCACAGCAGCCGACACAATTTCGTAATCTATTTGAGGGACAATGCATATAACGAAAAAAGGATCAATAATCAACCATTATTCTTTCCTCAGTTGCCGAAAGAAGAATACATTATATAGTATGTGATATAAATAAATGACCTGTGATCCATGAGATCCAGACGGAATCCTCAGTTGCCGAGAGAGAAACCGAAATCTGCTCTGGCTCAAACCCCTTGGCCCGGCGCATGACTCGCTGATCGGATTCGGGTAAGTCAACCGCAAACCCTCTGAACTTGATTTGATCGAGCGGGGATGTCACCGGCTCAAATGGTCCATCGAGCGTGGTAGGTATAGAGCCACTAAAAGATTCCTCTAATAAAATCAAAATCACCCCGACCAGAGCAAATCCTTTCCAAAACCTCATCTCTCACTGTTTCTATTGGAGAAGTGGAGGGGAATGGAAGGGGTTTATAAAGTAGTTAGGTTTAACGAAATGGTTGGAGCTTTTTAAAAGGGATTTTAGAGTGGAGAGCGAAGGCGGTCAAATTCGGTCCATTTTCCTGGTCGGAACCGTCCGATTCGCACAAAGGTTCGTTAGGACGACTTTCTGATTCGTGTGAACAAAGTTTGCACGAATCGTGATGTATATTGGACGGAACCTATTGGGTATCGGACCAAATTTAGTCTCATGCCTATCTGACCGAACTTTTACTCCAGCTTAAGGAGTGAGGTTAACGAAACAAAAAGAAAAAAGAAAAGGATGGCGCGTCATGGTGGAGGACAGAGCAGGAGTCTGATCCGCTGCTTTACCTCACCGTTTGAGTTTGAATCCTGACCGTTCGATCAGAACCCGAGTCAATCCAGCACAAACACGTAAATTGTAATGCATGGGGTCCTCATCAGATTCGGGATAATATTTAAGGAACGGATCAGATTCAATGTCAACATTTGAGGTACCTTAGCTGATTGATTCGGAGAGCGGAGCAGCACAGACCAGAAACGGTGCGCGGGGAATCGCGCGCGTCTTCAAACCCTGTGTGCGGGTTTGAAGAACTCAAATCCGCATCAACAGTTGGGATTACGGAAGCACAGTAGGCGAGGCAAACCATGGAACTGTCTAGTTTTCTATCGGGCGGTCCTTGTAGTACTTAATCAAAGGCCGGAGGACAACTGGACCGTTTTTTATTTGAACTTCCTTGGAGAGGACCCGGCTAATGGACTGGATGGATTATGTTCCCGTCGAATATGCGTCGCATCTCGAACATTTTACACGTCAAAACAAAATGCCTGCAGCTTTAAAGACGATACTCGATACCTAATATAATTTTATTTGGAGAAAAAAACTATAGATACGTTAAAAATTTAAATCTTGTCTCTATGTCCGTCAAAACCTCAAAAAGTTTGTTATATATTCATTTGAGTCCGCCTACTTTAATATCGGTAATATTCACTCTAAATACAAATAATTTCAAATTTTATACATTCCGTCAAACCAATCTATTTTATAAATAATACATTTACATATAAATTTTATAATTTTTTGAATTTATCTAGTATCATAAGCAGTGGTTTTAAACAATTGTTTCTTATAAAAGTAGACTTAGACATTTAAAAAAAATTACGTACAAAAACAGATTTTTTTTAAATTATAAATAATAATTATGTCATTACATCATTTTGTATGTTATCATGTAAATTGATTCTCGATTAGAAATACGATACGAATGCGATTTATCACCTAAAGTAACTCAAATTTAAGTTTAGATTTGGACGGTTCGATCTGCATTGGCAAGAATATGAAAGAGCTTCTGTTCATTTCATCTCGGGTTGGAATCGATCCGGATTCCGATCAGACGGTCCGAAACTAAACTCAAAATTTGAGTTACTTCCGAGAATCCGGACTCCACGAATGCCCAACCAGGCGGCCAGGCCCATATTAATTCGACTGGGCCGCCCAGAATTATCGGCCTAAATGGATCTTTTTCGAGAGAAAATAAAGCCCGATAATTTGAACAATCCGTTATCCGCCCAATCGATCTCGTTTTCCTACCCAATTTCATGGTCCGGGAGTATTCGCCAGTCTTTCTTCGTCGATATATTATACTCGGCATCTACTTGCATGTTAAAGTAGGACATTCATTGGCCACGTGAATAGATTCTTACTAATCTAACCAATAATAATTCGACACGCTGGATTGATTACCATTCTGTAAAACCGAGTGAAAATGAAGAAACGTCTCTAACAGCATACGGCTAGTCAGATTGAGCCTTTTTGCTGACCCGCGAGACACAGCACCGGTCGGAGAGGTCGCTTCACCGTCTCCGTCTCTCCCATTTCTCACGTCGTGCGAATTGAACTGTGACAAACTCACAACAGGAGCTTGGATCTCTCTCCAGTGGTTCCTTTTCTCGAATCAACGATCAATCTAGAGAGTATCATCTGAAACCGAGGCACCGGATCTGATCTCTTCGCGAAGATGAATATCTTCAGGTTAGCTGGTGACATGACACACCTTATGAGCGTTCTTGTGCTCTTGCTCAAGATCCACACCATAAAATCCTGCGCCGGTGAGTTTCCTCTGTTACTCGCGCTGTTTGGAGTCTCATTTTCGTTAAATTAGTGTTTTTTTTAGCTGCCAGTTCTATTTTACGCTTTGACCAGTTCTAATTATCGAATGGGGAAATGCATTCAAGTACACGGGATGTTTTAGTAATGCTGTGCTTCTAAGGCGCTGTGCGATTTGCAATCTAGTTGACAGGCGAATTGCTTTCCTTGTGGCAATAACTAAGAAAATTTTGACAATTTTGTGATGATTTTGTATTATTGGGATTGTCTGGGAGATGTGTTTCAATTCAATTCTGGAATTTAACAGGTTATGCTGTAAAAGATTCTCTTGAGGGTATATCTTAGTATTGGAAATTGGGACTTAATTTTTTCTTGCATTTGGTCTAAAAATAAAATTAAGCTTAAAAAAACCATCAATTGTAATTCCTAGCAGGCCAGTGCATTTAAGCACCACTTAACCCTCAACTATGCAATTAAGCTTTAACTTTTCTCAGTTTTTCCTTAACAAACCTTGTTACCCTGAACCTTCCCTGTATTATGCCAAAAAGGAAAAAAAAAAAAAAGGAGATAGGAATTTGATAAAAGGAAGAGGGAAATCAAGATACTGGTTGATACATACCAATGAATTGATGCAACTTAGACTCAACCAATCAAGTCATTTTCAGCAGCTAAACCTCAGTGTAGTGCAGTCTTGCCTCAATTAGACAAGTTATACATAATTTAAATCCTTACTTCTACTTGAATGAAAAGCAAAAGAAAGAAACAGAAATTGTGGTCACACCAGTACAACCTACTATTCACTACAGCAATTCATACTGGTCTGGACCTTGCCAAAAGAGTACACATGTACAATGTGAAGACCTAATTTAGTCTCAGTTGTGCAACTTAACATTATCTGTACCAATTTTCCTAAACTAAACCTTGCCAAACCCAATTTGCTTTTAAGTTATACAATTAAACAAATTATTCCATGCAAAAAAGTAGATAGCATAACAGGTGCTAAATGCTTAATTTAGGTATTTCTCTGAAGACCCAGGAGCTCTATGCACTTGTTTTTGCAACCCGGTACCTTGATATATTCATACACTACTATTCCCTTTACAACACGGTCATGAAACTGATATTTCTGGGGAGCTCTTTCTCTATTTTGTGGTACATGAAACGTCACAAGGTGGTACGAAGGTCATATGATAAGGATCAAGATACTTTCCGCCACCACTTCCTTATCTTACCTTGTCTTGTTCTGGCTCTGCTTATCAATGAAAAGTTCACCTTTAAAGAGGTAGTGTTACCACTCACTTTTTTTGTCTTTTTTGTTGAATGTGTATTCTTGTAACCTGAGGTGCATTTCGTATAGTCTAGCATTTTGTTAAATGTCACTGCCCCTATTCCTTACTCTGCTTCTTCCAAAGATACCTGAATTAAGCACACTCCTGCTCAATGATGCGTAAGTTATGTATTTATGAGAGGTGGGACTTTTGGTGTAATTTTGTCTTTTTTCGTTCCTGGTGCTTTCTTGGATCTAAACATTTGGGGCACCCTTCTTCTGTACTCTTATGAAAAGGAAGATGTGATGTGCACCCAAATCCTTATCTTAATTTTAGCTGTACTCACAAATGATAGCTTTAATTTTACGGTGATAAATGTCACATAGTTTGTCGGTGAATATCTTATTGTAGGTATGGCTGTTTTGGTGAATCGCAGAGTGTAAACTGTGAAATATTCTTTTACTTCTAGCCCTGTTAAACTTTAAAAAGTAAAAAATAATACAAAATATCTTCTATAATCTACCAGATATGAAAATGGAAAAAAAAAAAGGACTAGTTTATGTATACTCATGAAGAAATTAGGATTGTACAGGTGAAGTTTTCTACATTTGGATGGGCTTATGTTGTTTTTCTCATTTTGCAAGCTTGATACAAAAAAAAGTTCCTAGAAAGCTTGCTTGAAGTTGTACATATAAGAATGTACACTCAGAAGAAATATCACCAATTACGTGCAATTCTTTTTTTTGACAGAATAAGGTTACAAATATTTTCTCTTTTTTGCATTTTTATTAGAAATGCCACAAAAGTATATTTTCTTCAATCATGTTGAAAGTATGTGAATCTTTGTTGTAAAACAGGTGATGTGGACATTCTCTATATACTTGGAGGCAGTTGCTATTCTTCCACAGTTGGTTCTGTTACAACGCACTCGCAACGTCGATAATTTGACTGGTCAATATGTTTTTCTTCTGGGGTAATATTTTTTTTTGTGTGCTTAAAACCACTTTTTCTATATGGCCCAATCATCTACTGCAAATATTCTGGCAGCCTGTCTAAGGGATTGCCAGTTTTTGCATAGTGCCCTGCACAAATGTATTAATGAAGCAATACCACTTCTTTTGGCATTTGACTTGATATATGTCAAACTACCATTTTCCAGATTGCTTCTCTTTAGTATCTCCAACTATGAGGGAATGGTAGTTTGGTGACTTTTGTATAAATTTAGATTGTCGGTGTGTGTCTAGCATTTTATGATGGGCATGCAATTGTTTATGCGAGCATGTTTCTCTTTAGTATTAGCATTTTATGTGTACACCAATTATTTATCATTTGGTGAGGGTTCACATAAGATGCTGTAACAAAAAGTGTCTCTAATACGTGTGTGGATGTACTCTTCTTTATGATGCAGGGCGTATAGAGGGTTGTACATCATCAATTGGATTTACCGCTACTTCGCCGAACCGACCTATTCTACTCATTGGATAAGTATGTTTTAATATTTAAATCTTTAACACATTTGGTTGTTAAACTACTATTTTATTTGCATTTTAAATGAAAGTTCATGGTAAGCGTCTATAATCTTGATTTAGGTTGGACATAAAGTGCTTCATAGAATGCATTAGCTGGAAAAGCTGTATTACAAAATTTTCTAGAAGTATCATAAAAGTAATCGGTGCCTGAGAAGGGCAATATAGGCATTTTAGATAAGTTGGATTTCATACCTTTGGTTGAAAGTTGCATAATGCAAGTCATCTCACTAGAAGTAAACTGAAACTGTTCTTTTCTTTGATTTCTGTATAAATCATTAAATTGTGTAAAAGTTTTAATACTTGGTTGGATTCAATTCTTGAAACAAATTACCAAATTCTGATTATATGATTATTTCCTTTTCCTTGATAGCTTGGATATCAGGAATAGTGCAGACCCTTCTCTATGCTGATTTCTTCTACTACTATATAAACAGGTAATTAACATTTGAGTGCATTATTCACTTGTGTAATTTGTTTCTTTGTATGTTATTTAATTGCTAACCTCAGATGTTCATGCAATTTTCAGTGTGAAGAACAATGTGAGGCTACAGTTACCAGCTTGATTTCCCCTATTTCTCACTGTTTAGTTTTTCTATGGAAGATTAATAGGCTTCATAGTTTATTTGGTATATTGTCATTTTTGGACGTTTCATGATAATTGTCAGGTATAATTTTGTTATCATCTTTTGGGGAAAAGGGGGTATCAGTTAACAATAGCAGAAATTTTCGTATGAGGTTGAGTAGAACAATATTCATTGGGAAAGGTTCATGTTTTTCTTGTAACAGCTTTTGGAACTATATTAAAACTGTGAACAGTTTTCCTTTTCGAAAGACCTCTGGGCTAATTTAGTCGGATGGACTCTCGTCTTCGGCTACATGTTTGATTCGTTTGGTTCCTACTGTAACGGATAGTTCAAATTGTAAGACGTTATGTGAAATTCCCAGAATTGGGAAAAGATAATTTACACTGGTTTATTACAGTTGATGTTTTTAGTTGATTTAAATTTATTTATAAAGTGAGGTTACGGCGATCGGAATATTATGGATTGGCTCATAGTTTGAATCCATATTTTGAAAATTGATTTAACTCGATAAAAAAATTAAATATGAGCATATACACATCTAAAAAATGATTTTATGCCAAAGATGCCCAATAAAGGGGGGATTTCTGTATACCCCTCAAAAACTTCAAAATTATGTAATATCTCCCCCCCCACCCTCTAGATTACAAAATTATGTATTTTCTCCTCTAAACTTTCAAAATTCACAAATTCACCCTTTATTAAAAGCATAAAACCTGTACCTTGTTTAAGACAAATGTTGATCTTATAAGATACCCATTATACCATTTATTCTTTATAAAATATTCATTTTTCTCTTGAAAACCAGATACCCAGTATATCATTTAACCTTTGTAAAATATCATTTTTGTTCTCAAAAACCGATTAAATATAAGACCGATAATTTTCTTAAACAAGCTACAATTTTTTTTTGCTTTTAATAAATAGTAAAATGGGTATTTTATAAATTTAAAATGAGTTTTAATATATAAAAGATAATGGATAACTTTATGAGTTTTGAAAGTTCGGAGGGGGAATACGTAATTTTGAACTTTAGAGGGAGAAATGTGTTATTTTGAAGTTTTTGAGGGCTATACCTGAAGTTCCTCCTCCAAAATATATCAGGGGATGCGAATTCTTTATTAGCGAGGGCTTAATTTGGAATGTTGATGAAATTGATTCGGTCATTGGATGTGTGAACTGTAATATCAAAAATTGATATTAATACCTTCGTTTAAAGCCATCTCCACCGTGTCTTGATTTTTAAAAGAGAAGGGATCTCTTGTAACATTTGTAAGTTACAACATCTTATGACAGTTCAGTTTTGTAATTTTCAAAGTTCAAACAGTCGATCTAAACTGTTCAACATGATTTCTATATTAAAATGTGCTTGAAGATCAAAATTTACATTTTTTTTCATTTTAAAATTATAATAGTTCAAATTACAAAACTCGAGTATTTAAAAATAAATCATTATAAATGATTTATGTAATTTTTTCTATTTACATAACAAATTAAAAAAAAATGTTTTAATTGGCAATAAAAAGTTTTCAGAATACACTGACTTATACTGTATAAAAGTGTGGTTAAGAATTAAAACTTCTCAATACTCCTTCCTAGGGGTGTTCATCGGTTCGGTTCGGTTTAACTAGGCAAACTAAAGTTATAATTCGGTTTCAAAAATAAAACCGAACCAAACCGATTTAGCATTGCAACCGAACCGAACCGAACCAAAGTTTTATTTCGGTTTGTTCGGTTCAAACCGAAATATATTAATTGTTTTATTTAAAGCAATTGATTTATAATAAACCGAAGTATATTAAGAAATAAACCGAGGTATTAAGAAATAAATCGGGATATTAAGAAATAAACCGGAATATTAAGAAATAAACCGAAGCATTTAAAGCAATTGATTAAGAAATAAACCGGGGCGGTCCGGACCAAATTCATAATATATAAAATTTCGATCGGTTCGGTTATTTTGGTTTTCAAAATTTTCAAACCGAACCGAACCAAAATTATAATTCGGTTTTAAAAAGCAAACCGAACCGAACCATTAAACCGAAGAAACTGAACCGTTTGGTCCAAACTAATTAGGTTCGGTTCAAAACCGACTAAACCGGACCCAATGAACACCCCTACTCCTTCCACCAATTGTCTCCTGCCATTTAATTTGAATCAAGATTTTCACACGATATCAATCGAACGGCTAAAACATATCTTCCTTTTTTGTAGTAAAACTATGTAACGTTTGTGCATTTTGTTGTCCCTAATGCACCGCAAATACTCAAATTTAAAAAAATAATTACAATTAAAGTAAAGTAGATGAGTTTAGAGAAATTGACACGAGGGATGATAACGGAGTTCGGCTTAAAATGCCTACGTCTCCAGGGCGTCACAACTGCTTCTCGGTGCGCCTTTCTATTACCCAAAAAGAAATGTTACAACTTGTGAACCGGTGAGCCCTTACAACCAACGGAAAGTCACACGGCCAACTTGTAAACCGGTGAGCCCTTACAATCAGTGGGAAGTCACAAGGCTAGTCAAATAGAGAACAAGGTCTCTAAGTTTAAAATTTCAAGAGAAATACTCAAAAACTCACTCTAACCTAATCTAACTCAAGATTAGTGAAGTGGATTTGAGGTTGTTTGAGGGATATTGCAGTTTTAAGCTCTCACAACAATGGAGGAACTCAAGCTCACAGAAAATCGCTTTTTGAAAGTTAGAGGCGGCTTCAAGTTTTTTTTAGAAGAACCCTAAGATTATATTTATAATGGCAGCTCTAGAAAGAGCTTTCTGGCATAAAACGTTGAAAATATTTAGTTTAAAAATTCAAATTTAGATTTTCTTTTTCTGTGAACTCAGCTCAAACGTTACCAACGTTTGATAAATGTTACCAACGATTTTCCTCTGGAAATCAATCGATCAAAACAACCATTTTCATATCTTGAATTTATTTAAAACGTTACCAACTTTTGTTATTCTTTCAGCCTTTGATCAATTGATTTCTCAATTCTTTTTCTCACAGAAAAATCGTTATAACGTTTTATCAAACGTTACCAACGTTTGTCCCTGTAAAACAACATCAAAAACACTTTACCAAGTTTATATTTTACAATTTAAATTCTATATAAATGTCTTGATGATTTCTTCGGTTCAAGCACTCTATATTGCAATTCCAATTGTCTTGAACCTGCATACTTTATAAAATAGAGAAAATCGTAAAATTCAATAATTGTATGTTTTACAAATTAGTCAAATAGACGAAAAAGAGAATTGCTTGAAACAACACATTTACGGTAATAAAAAGATAAATGGTTATATATATAAAAAAAAACATGATAATTGTCCTCATATTTCATCTCTGGTCAAATCCTTCAACTCTTGACTATATTTGACTATGATCATCTTCTTGAAAGTCGCTAGTGCATTTACATCGGATATTAGTTGGAGTGTGCAAGTTTTTAAACTTACGTGTGCAAGTCATTGAACCTAGTATATGAAGAAGAAGAAAAAAATATCAATACGAATATAACTCAATACGAATATAACTCAATAGTATTTCATCATGGATCTCATTTGAAAGAGAAAATCAAGTAGAAGATGTTTGTGATTTTAGATTCACAAAATTCTTCACAGGTCATTGGAAAAATTAATGAGATTAATCGGAGGAAACAAAAAAAGAGGGTGCAAGTCTTTAAAATGTTGAAAGTGTAGTCTTTATATATAACACACGAAGTCACACATGCAAGTATTTAACCCTAACATATCAAGAAGAAGAAAAAAACAATAACACGAATATAATTCAAAAGTACTTCATCATGGATCTCATTTGAAAAAAAAAATCGAATAGAATATGTTCGTAGTTTTTTATTCGCAAAATTCTTCACAGATCGTCGGAAAAATAGACGAAATTGATTGGAGGAAAAAAAAGTGGGTGCGAGTTTTTAAAATGTTAAAAATACAGTTTTATACATAGCATATGGATTATTTAAATCTAGCATATGAAGCCTTTAAACCTAACATACTAAGAAGAAGAAAAAACATTGATACAAATATAACTCAAAAGTATTTCATCATGGATTTCATTTGAAAGAGAAAATCGAGTAGAAACATTTGTTTGTAGTTTTAGATTCGCAAAATTCCTCACATATCATCAGAAAAATAGACGAGATTGATCGGAAGAAAAATAAAAGAGTAGGTGCAAGTCATTAAAAGGTTCAAAGTGCAGTTTTTATACATAACATATGATGTCATTAAAGCTACACGTGCAAGTCTTTAAACCTAGCATATTAAGTTTTCATACGTAGCATATCAAGAAAAAAAACAACGACACAAATATAACTCAAAAAGTATTTCATCATGAATCTCATTTTTAAAATAAAATCAAGTAGAAGACGTTCGTAATTTAGATTCGCAAATTTTTTTACTGATCGTGAAAAAATAAACGAGAATGATTGGAGTAAACAAAAGAATGAGTAAAAGAAATATTTTCTTTTTTAACTTGAAGGCAAATTGAAAAAAAAATAGTTAAAATTTGAACTAGTCAACAACGGACTCAAGAATGAATGCTCTTAGAACATAATTTTTTCTAAATAAAAAAAAATTGTTACATTATATTGCATTAGAAGTGCCAATGGACCGCACATTAAGAATAAGATGTTTCTCGCTCAAACTAGAAATGGAATCATAATTCTCGCTCGTTGGTTGATCGGAACAAAAACTTAGAAGAGAGATGATTTTATTTGACGGAATTTGAGAGGGGATATTTTCTCCAACAAAATCGCAGGAAAATTAAGGTATTTGGTGATAAATGATTTCGCCAAACTGAAATTACACGGTTGCCCTCGTTGCTGGTGGGAAAGTCGTGGATGAAGAGGAAGAAGAGGCGGAGGGATACATGAAGTGTGGGATGAGTCACCGAGTCGCCGTGAGTTTCAGGGACGCCTTCGTTTTTGCTTCGCCTTCTCTTCTCTTCGTTGTGAGTTTCAGACCTTTCTTCTTTCTCCATTTCTCTCCAACGACAGGTTTAGAAAGAAACCTTTTAATGATGACATTGTTTTGTAAATTAAGGGAACTTCTGGGGTTTTCTTATAGTATAAAACATTGAATTATGTCGTGCAATTTAATCCTTCCGATATGTAAAATTCAATTCCAAATCTATTCTAATCATCTATTTTCTATTGAATTAAATTATATTTTACAAAATATTTGTTCCGATCAAACCCTAACTCCTTTCATCTCGAAAGGATTCGATTCTTCTTCAACTTCTCAAGTATTGTCATACCGTATCTAGCAATCTAAATTATAAATTTTCAATCGAACAAGTTGTAAATTTACATCAATTATAGGTTTTTTCAATCTAAATTATAAATTTCTTCCAATAAATTATAAATTTCCTCCAATAAATTTCCAATCTAAATTACATCTTGTAGGTTTTTTATATTAAACTCATTTTAAATTTATAAAATACCATTTTACGATTTATTAAAAACATACAAAATTTATAGCTTGTTTATGAAAAATATCGATCTTATATTTGATCAGTTTTCGAGAACAAAAATGATACTTTATAAATAGTAAAGGGTATAATAGGTATCCAATTTTCAAAGGCAAAATGGATATTTTATAAAAGATAAATGGTATAATGGGTATCTTATAAGACCGATATTTTTCTTAAACAATCTACAATTTTTTTATGCTCTAAAAAAGGGTAAATTTGTGAGTTTTGAAAGTTTAGAGGAGAAATACGTAATTTTGTAGTTTAGAGGGAGATAATCCGTAATATAAAAGTTTTTGAGGGGTATACGAGAAATTTCCCCTAATATGTGAAAAATCCGGACCGATCAATTTTTTCGCACGGATCTCAAAGAACCGTTCTAAATTAAGCCCAATGTTGAATTCTGAAAGGCGGCCTAACCAACCAACCCAACCCAACAGCATCTGGTTATTTTTCGTCTCTTCGAACAGAGCGGAGAGAGGAGCAGAGACGGGGAGAGCGAGCAAGCGAGGAGAGAGAGAAGGAGAGATGGTACCGGAACTCAGCCCCGAGGAGGAGAGGTTGCTAATAAGAGATATCAGTGTAGCCGCCGAGTCCGATACAAAGGAAGGCGACACCTTCTTCCTCATTACTCATAGGTATTAATTCCGATCCACGATTGTTTTGTGGCGTTGGTTTTGTGTTATTTTTTGAAGTGCGATTTTGGATGCAGTTGACTTTATTTTTGTGTGAAAACGTTAATTTGGGAGCTTGAGGATAAAATCGTACGCTGTGGTAATATGGAGGCCTGTCTTAGGTTTATTTATCAGTGAGATGGTTTTAGAGTTTCATTATTTTGTAATCCCCATCCTATTTTTTTGGCCGAATACAAACAGGGAATTGCTTTGAGGATTAGTTACGTTTTTAGAAGCTTGGATTTATAGGGTTTTAGAATAGTGGCTTGTTTCTCAATTTTGAATAGAGAGCTTGATGTTTAATATCGCCTATTAAGTTTTGTTAACATAAATTACTTTTGTGCTTCGGTTAGTTTTAAATAAGTTTCTTTTAAAATAGCTGTAGAATTGGCTTGAGCTTATGTAATTGGGAGAAATCAGGATTTGTATGTTTTCAGGTAATTTTCACTGATTTAGTGTAAATTTTCTTGTTCTATGGATTGGAGGTTAGTGAGGGATACACTTTGACGTATTTACTTTGCTTATTTTGCATAGATGGTGGCAGAGTTGGCTTGATTATGTAAATCAAGAGATGCTTGTTGAGCCAGCAAATGGGTCTTATGAGACTGCTGCTTTGAACTCACGTAGAAGACCTCCAGCTATTGATAATACTGATTTAATAGATGATGCCACATCAGAAGAGGTATCCAATGTGGAGATGGAGCTTCATGATACCTTGGTCGAAGGTCGAGACTATATATTACTACCGCAACCTGTGTGGGAGAAATTGCATGGCTGGTTTGTTTAATTTTATTTCAGTTTATCTTTTTGGAATTCAAGCTGGATCTTGGTACATTTCAGAAGCTTCTAGTACCAGTAAATTATAGAGTTTTCTGTAGTGAAGTGCTGCAGTATTCCAACTCTATCTTGAGATAAATTGGAATAGAATATGAAAAGAAACAAAACAATAATGTACCATGGATACCACATAGTATACTGGTTTATGTATCAAGGAAGGGTTACCCAATAATTTGTTTATTTTTTGTTTGTTTGTTTGGTTTAGTTTACTTCTGACGGTAATGCTCTTTTAGGTATGGCGGTGGCCCCATACTACCAAGAAAAGCAATTAACACTGGCTTGTCTCAAGCTGATCTGGCCATTGAAGTCTATCCTCTACGGCTCCAACTAATTTTAATACAAAAAGGGGAGAGAGCTATCGTCCGGATAAGCAAGAAGGTTTGATTTTGTCATATTCTTCTAATTTTGCTACCAGTTCAGTATTTTTATCTGCTCTCTTAGTAATTAATAACCGAAATTATGTTAGTTCAGTAAGTATTTGTGCATGATTAGTATTTAAATTATCTCATTGGTGGATTTACCTCATATAATTTGTTTATGAGACAATATTTGTTAATTTTTGCAGGATACAGTTGATGACCTTCACAGAAAAGCCTGTGATGTTTTCGAGTTGACATTGGATCAAGTAAACTTCATTTGTAATCCT
This sequence comes from Carex parvula, assembly GCA_025461045.1. Taxonomy (NCBI): domain Eukaryota; kingdom Viridiplantae; phylum Streptophyta; class Magnoliopsida; order Poales; family Cyperaceae; genus Carex; species Carex parvula. The sequence goes on from JAJGRW010000556.1 coordinate 1,403,607, forward strand.
ATTTCTATACTTTCCTAATGGTATAATTTCTTTACTCAATAGATAATCATGCTTAGTTTCTTGTACCTTGTGTTACATATAGGTAAATATTTGGGACTATTATGGCCAGCAGAAACATGCTCTCATGGATAACATGGATAAAACGCTTGACGATGCAAACATCCAAATGGATCAAGATGTAATCATTCTTTCTTCATTTTGGTTTTTGCAAATTAAATCCAGCATCACTTCTATTTTTGCAAATTTTAATTAGGTGTTAATGCACGAAATAGTTTTTTTATGGTGATTGAAATGTGATTTTTACTCTCTTTTTTACCTAGTTGAAGTATTGTTTCTTCTGCAAATTTCTGAAATTTTATTAGCCAAATTGAAAAGATTAGTACTGATTTTTTGTGAAAGTAAATTTTAAAAGTACATGCATACTTTTTATGAAAAACAACGAGGCACATGGTGTTGCATTTGCATCAATAGTGGTAGACATGATATTATTCACCCTTTCAATTGATGGTTATGAATTTACTAAAACAGACTAAAATTATGATTTTTTTAAAAGAGATTGTATGCTATTCATGATTTGTTATGAAACTCTGGAATTTGAAGTATCTAATAAATCTAATGCAAATCTGTAAATTTTGATGAACTTGTTTGAACATTTGACACATTATTTTTATAAATCAGTTATGCATATAATAAAATTAGAGGAACACATGCTTCTGATTAAGAAAAAGGAGACACCATCTGGTTGGAATGGAAGGAATAGTCCCACAATCATGATTGTAAATGAATTATTCTCTATATATGACTCTTCTCTATTTATGAGTTCTTTATGGTCAGTACCTTATGCTTTGCTTGAGGAATTAAATGGTAAACTTCCAAGAATCGGTGAACAGTGGACCCTACATTTGCTCTCAGGATTCTTCGTGGAAGAAATGTATAAAGTGGGTCACTGTGACCCCGGATTGTAGAGAATACTTAGATCTATATGCTTTTACATGTGAAGCTGTGCCGAAACTTCCCAAATTAAGAAATACTATAAATTTGTGACGATGCAAACATGATGTACTTTCTTTGTTCTTTGGTACAGATTTTAGTAGAAATTCTCAGTGACAGTATGGATGGTGGCAGTTCCTTACAAGAAAATGGCTATCCTGAGAGAGACTCCTCTTCCATGTTAATTGATGCGTCTGCAACTACTGAGAACACAAGCAATTACTACACCTCTCCCAGTAGTGAACTCGACAACAACACTACTGCCACCACCGCCACCGCCACCGCCAACAACACTATGCACGGAACCAATCACATTGCGACACGTGGAGCAGGTCCTGTGGGTCTAACGGGGCTTTTAAATCTTGGCAATACATGCTTCATGAATAGCGCAATACAGTGCCTGGTGCACACACCAGAGTTTGCTAAGTATTTTCGCGATGATTACCACCGGGAGATAAATTGGCAAAATCCTCTGGGCATGGTTGTGAGTATCCAATTACCATTTGACACAGCTTTACCTTTTATTTGGACATAGTTTTTTTTTTCTTTTGCACTCATGTTAAGGTTAAATGTTGTAATTTAAGAGTTTTGCTTTATTTGTTACTACCTACTAAAACTGGTTTATTTTGGGTGTATCTGTAGGATTTACGTAAACAGTTGGATATATGAGTCTAGAACATTTGGGAGTGAAAATTAATTCTGGTAACTCTTAGGGCTACTAAGGATGTACAAGATAAATTGTACCGGGGTTTCTGTATATCCCTTCTTTTTGTCTTTTAGGGTAGACAAAAAAACTGCAGCTTGTTCTTCATACGTTCAAATAAAATTTGATATGTATTTTCATCTGTTAACTTTCATTTCAAACGCACCATTTTACAAACATAAAGTGGTTCATGTGGGAATACTTAATGTTGTGAGTTTAGTGATATGTGATTGGTAGTGATATGTAGGGAGAGCTGGCATTGGCATTTGGAGACCTGTTAAGGAAGCTGTGGGCTCCAGGCCGCACACCTGTCTCTCCACGGCCTTTTAAAACCAAGCTAGCTCGTTTTGCTCCTCAGTTCAGCGGATACAGTCAACATGACTCCCAGGTAATATTATTCCTTTTTTTACTTTTGTTTTACTTTCCTTAAAATTACCTTTAGAATGAGTAGCCATCTGGGTTAAATTTTCATTAATGCAAAGATGGGAGTCGGTGGTTACAATTCAATTTGAGATTAGTGTAAGAGCACATTGTGTGTGGAATTAAAGATTTTAGTCTAGCAACTAATAAGGGCCTTCTATTGAAGAATGCCAGTAGCTATATAATGGAAAAAGGAGCATGCAAGAATAATAAATTTTTTTAGGTTATTGTACACTTGATAGTAAGTAAAAATCTGATTTAAGTTCTCATTCTTCTTAAACCAGTATAGAATGTTGTTGTCTTCAGTTACTGAGCTATCAGAGCTGCTAATTCTGGTTGCTGAATTCAAAAGGTCACTGTAATTTTTTAACATTGTGGCGTGTTTTGAGATCTAAAAGGCTTTTGTAATAGCAGAAGCTGACAAACATACAACTCATGTTTGCTGTGCATATTGTATGGGCATGGTTCATGTGCATTCATTCTCTTCTTTCCAGTCTTGATAATTATGATTACATCATATGTTTAACAGGAGCTGTTGGCTTTTCTATTGGACGGCCTACACGAGGACTTGAACCGGGTGAAGCACAGACCGTACATTAAGACGAGGGATGCAGATGGACGGCTGGATGAAGAAGTGGCTGATGAGTACTGGGCCAATCACATTGCCAGAAACAATTCTATTATAGTTGACTGTGTGTCAGGTACCTTATAAAGCTTTTCTTTTGGAATGTTTGCAGAATCTGTGTCACTTGTTTGCGACAAAGTGCATATTGGTTTGAAGGACCTCTCTTTTGAACTTTGACAGTTTGAGAGCATGAATAAATAACATTGGAAAACAGAAAAACGACCAATTTTGATTGTCTTAATATGGCTTGTTAAATAGAAAGGATGGAGTATTTCAGTTTTTGTTTACGTACATCCTTGTACTAGGTAGACTCTTTTGGCTAGTACTAAATGTCGAGTTTCCGAAAAGAAATGTGGGTGGGGAAAGGGGCACTCTATTTTAATTAATCACATTCATTCAGTGTGGGTCTGATAATTATGGTGCTACTTTAACTAATTAGGAATTTTGTGTTTGCTTTTTGATTTATTTTTTAAAATTAGGGTCAGTTCAAGTCAACTTTGGTGTGCCCAGTGTGCGAGAAAGTGTCGGTAACTTTTGACCCATTCATGTACCTTTCCTTGCCCCTTCAGTCGGCCTCCTCAAGAAGCATGACTGTTTTGGTCTTTTCCGGCATTTCACCACCATCTCCAGTTACTGTTAGTGTGCCCAAGCAGGGTCGGTTCCGTGACCTTATCCAAACTCTAAGTAACTCGTGCTCGGTCAAAAGTGGCGAGAGAATTTTACTTGCTGAGGTTTGTGCGTTTTCATTAGTTGCAGTGAGAAGTATTGGTTGATTCTTATCAGTCCTTGTCTACCTGACAAATTATATGTCTACTCCTTTCACAAAATGTACCCAATAATTTTCGTCAAATGCTAGAAACCAATATCTTTGGGGTTATTACAGAAAAACAGACCAGCTTTATTGGTAGCTTTATTAATTATGTGATTAAGTCTGAAAATCTGACATATGAACACTATCAACTATACAGACCTAAGAACTACTTTGTTTTGTCCAGTTTGCTCATTTCTTTTAGTATTTTTTTTTTGGCAATCTGAATAAAGTTACTTAATTCTACAATTACTAATTTTCTGTAGGTACGTGGTCACTCAGTGTATCAGTTTCTTGAAGATCCAGTGCTTCTCCTATCAACAATAAAGGATGATGACCACCTGGTGGCATATAAAGTTCCCAAATTGGAAAAAAATGCCACTACTTATGTGCAATTCATTCACCGCAGGGAAGAACCGTGAGTGTACTTACAGCCCTATCTTGCTTCTGTTTACCTTCATTGCAAATAACACTAAATTTTGGTCAAACTAGTACTCAAGTACAATACTCTGTCTGCAGGTTCATTCCAAATAACACTAATACATTAGTCTGAACTTGCTAACCTCTTATAATGTTGTAGGGAACTGGCTAACAGCAGCAGCTCAACCACATGGAAACCATTTGGTGTGCCACTCGTCTACCAAACCTCACGTAACAGCACCAAGATTTTTGACTTGTATCAAATTGTAAATGTCATGCTTTCTCCTATGAAACTAAACCAAGGCCCCAACTATACTGGTAACAGTACCAGTAATTATCAGACCACTTGTGGTATGAAACTTCAGTTGCTTGAAAAGGGGAATTCATGTTTAGACCTGTTTGAAGAAGAAGGGGAAAAGGCCATTGCTGTACCTGCGAACTCAATTTCAGCAGTTGTGTTTGTCAATTGGTCTAAGATGGATTTGAAGAGATATGATGTCACTTCGATGGAAAACATTCCAGTGGTGGTTAAGTATGCACCTCCTTTGAAAAGGACACGAGGCGAACCTCTGTCGCTCTATGCTTGCCTGGATGCTTTTTTAAGAGAAGAGCCATTAGTGCCAGAGGATATGTGGTTAGCTCCTTATTTTTCCTTTTGTTTGTCTGCTTTTTGTATTTTTGGAAGCAACAAAATTAACAAGGTCATAATCAGAAAATTGCATCAAAGTCTTAATTTCCGCTTTTTAATAAAAAGTCACGTTGCTGTTAAGAAATTTACCATTTTTGTATGGAGTTGGTGGACACAACTTTTGTATTTTCCGATAGATTATGACAAGAATGTTATATTAGAAGGGCTTAACCTTTTACGGTGTAGAAAATGTCAAAAAAAAAAAATTGCAAGAAATAGTGAGCTCAGTAAGAAAATATATATATCCTATATCAATGCTTGATACTTTGGCAATGATTATTTGATGGTCAAATTCAAGGTCCTTGCCATTCTTGTCAGTTTTTCTAAATAACCATGTCATTATTGCAAAAAGGATTTGGTGTAAAAGATCCAAGTAAAGACACAAGTTTCTCAACAAATTAGGGACATTTTGTAGTTATGGAAAATGGAGGTATCTTCTGTTATATCTTGATTATATGGGGGTCTTTTTGCTGATACACCTGTCTCTGTGATTGATAAAAGGTTTTGCCCAAGATGCAAGGAGCAGAGGCAAGCTAGCAAAAAACTCGACCTATGGAGGCTTCCAGATGTTTTGGTTATTCACTTAAAAAGATTCTCTTTCAGCCGCTCAACCAAGCACAAGTTGGAGACTTTTGTTGATTTCCCGATACACAACTTGGATTTGACAAACTATGTGGCCAATAAGAGGAGTTCCCATCGCCAGAGTTACGAGCTATATGCATTGAGCAACCACTATGGTAGTATGGCTAGTGGTCATTATACTGCACACATAAAGGTTTGCATTAACCCTTAAATATTATTTTATTCCTTTTTTTCAGCTTTATGATACTTGAGAAGTCATCAAATTTGCAACTTGTGGCCAACTTTTTTCTCTTTTAAGTTCCTTGGTCAATGTAAGTAATTCTGATTTGATTTCTAATTTTGGGCACAGCTTTTAGAGGAGAACAGGTGGTATAATTTTGATGACAGCCATGTCATGCCAATCAATGAAGATGAGGTGAAGTCTGCAGCTGCTTATGTGCTCTTTTATAGGAGGGTTAAACGAGATGATACAGCAATAAGCAATGGGAGATACCGCTTTTACAACTCTAGTCATAGATAGATCTGTGTGTTTCATTTCTTGTTTATTATTTATTACCTTCTCAACAGATGCAATTAGAGCGGGAATGTAGAGCATGGGTTTGTATTATTAAAAGCAATGGCTTTTTTTGACTTCTCAGCAGCTAGCAGAAGAGTTCTTGTAGAGTTCAGTGGGAAATTCCTCCAGTGTTGGGCTAAATTAAATTTAGTGAAATGGTCTTAGCTTCGAGATGTATTTCTGCTACATTGGGTAAAATTAAGCAGCTAGTTGATCATAGTCGGTATTATAGATATATACTAAATATACCATCAACATTCAAGACAGGGTCGCCTCCAAATGCTGAAAAGAAAACACAATGGGTGGAATTTAAACCGATTTTTTTTTTCTGTAGCATTAAAAAAAAAAGTTAAACCTACGACATCAAATCTGTGGAATTTCGAAACTTGGCACATTAGCATAAAAATGATATTTTATTTAATTTTTCAAAGTAATATTTGTTTTAGGGTGAAATGTTATTATATATCATTTTGTTTTTAGGAGTGAAACACTGTCATTGACATTGTTTTATCCTAAATAAATGTTGTTAATAATATTTAATAATGTTTTACTTCTAAACAAACATTGTTTGTGTTGTTTGTGTTATTTAATTTTTCAAAGTAATATTTGTTTTAGGGTGAAATCTTATTATATATCATTTTGTTTTTAGGAGTGAAACACTGTCATTGACATTGTTTTATCCTAAATAAATGTTGTTAATAATATATAATAATGTTTACTTCTAAACAAACATTGTTTGTGTAGTTTGTGTTGGGCTTAAAATAAACATTATTATTTCTGTGTTGAGGTAAAATATTGTCATTAACAATGTTTCAATTTCTAGAAAAACATTATCGCCATCTCAGCAGAAAAATGTAGTTAAATAGTTTGTGTTAAGTTTCAAGATTTTGCATATTTAATGCCATAGGTTTTGAGAATCTAACCTTTGGTATAGTAGCAAAAATAATGTTCTCTATATAGAAGTTCGAAATCTGAATGAAAGAATTTTTTATAGATATTAAATAGTTGAGTAGTTTGACCTCCAACCTTTATTAGTGATTGTACAATGTTGCTTATATAGCAAAAGAAAGAAGAGAGCCGTTAGAAATTCTAACGTTTGTCTAGTGTTGTACTGTTGCCTATACTATCTAAAAAAGAAAAAAAAGTTGAGTAACTTTATTGACCAAGTTTAGTTGCTTATTTTTATTCCTATAATGGCCTATGATGAATTAACTCTGAGGCTATTATTAATCCCTTAATTCTAATTATTTTCAACTATATATCCCTCTGAACCCCAAAAAGTGATCCATCGAGAAAAAAAATCTCGATCATAGTTATCTGTCTCGAGAAATCGAATTAATTGTATGCTGAAAGCAATGCGCATCGCACGGGACTCTCAGCACGCCTTGCTGGTACCCAAATTGCTCGGTCGCTTGTTCAAGCAGAGCGGCTATGAACGGTTCATTAAACAATTTGATGTGCACAAGAAATCTCTCCTCCCCTTCCCCTGCCGTGTTACCGCCGCCAACAAGAATCGGTACATAGCCTTTCGGTACTCTGTTCTTGAACCCGTCTTCGTTTGTGAGGCGTGCGTATAGCATTGAGGCATCTCTCTCCTTCCTCATCCAAACCATATTTTTTGCCTTTTGTGTTTTCTCTTTTGGTTTCTTGGAGAGTGGGGGAGAGAGAAGGGAAGTGCTTGGAGGAGATGTTCTGGTTTAGGTCTTTCAGGAGGGGAAGCTATATATTATATATATGACTCTATATATATATATATAATATAATTAGGTAGAGAGATGATGATTAGTGATAGTTCTTGGAAATAGAATCAAGATTAAACGGTCAAAGATTTGAAAGGAGGAGAAAATTTAATGAAAAGACAACATATCGACGCAGATATCGTCCCCACTCATGTCCGGGTAACCTGAAATAATTTAAATTTTGAATTTGAACCTTGACCGTTCGATCATAATTCGAATCAAAGATGGAACAAACAAGAATACAAGATCGCTTTAATATTCACATCAAAATAGATCGGGCAGTTCAGATCCAAACTCAAAATTTGAGATACTTTAGGTAGCATGATGGAACGCGCGGAGAAAACAGATCGAGCGGTCCGAATCCAAACTCAAAATTTGAGATACCTTAGGTGGTTTGAATTTAATATTACGTTCTTGCCATTTCAAGTGTGCAAAATTTTCGACTCGCTTTCAAATCTTTGACCGTTTGATTAGGGGGCTGAACAGCTAATTATGATGTAGTTGTTGGGTTATGCTTGACATTTGAGCGTTGATCGCACATTCGCACACTTATTTGGAAGCATGCAGAACAGTAAAAGCACACATGATTGAAATGTTAATAATAGGGATAATCAATTTAATAAGTTTAACTGTATAAGTCCCCTCAGACAAGAATTCGGATCACCCCGTTGTCCCACGTAGAATTACAAAATTCAGACTGTTTTTTTAACTGTAGCACAAATCTAAAAATACAGATTCTCCGTGTAAATATATATATATAAGGTTTGATCTCCGAATATTGACTGTTTCAATTTTATTTTTAAAGATCACATTTTATTGTCAAATAAAAATATACTATTTGGAAACGTATAGGAAGGGTAATTTTTTATTTTTATTTTACTATTTGAAAGAAAGACTGAAATAGAGAAGAGAGAGAAGATACTATTTTTTTGACAAGAGAGAACATACTATTTTGATGTTATATCATTTTACATTGTCAAACAAATTTAATACTATTTCGGAATACTAGCTACATCATACTTCTCTAAGTATCATATTTTTTTGCATAATTTTATGTTTTGTCAAATGACTTCTTATAGGTCCTGCTACAGGGGCGGATCCAGAATTTTCGTCAGGAGGGCAAAAAAATATCGAATCGGGTTGAAATATCTAATCGGATTTAAATTCATTAACCAATTGGGTACTCGACAAAAAATAATCTTTAACTTATAATTTTCAATGCTTTGACTTGTAATTTCTGATGCTCTGACTTATAATTCTAATTACCAATAAAGATTTAACAGATTTATTTCAACTTTAACCCTAAATTTAACTCGAATTCCAAATTAAATGTCCAGAGGGGGGCAAAAAAAAATTCCAGAGGGGGACAGAGTCGATCGAAACTGATAAATCTCCACTAAAACTCAAAATCCAGGAGGGGACAGCTGCCCCCCCCCCCCCCCCCCCCACCCCCCCTGGAATACACTGGATCCGCCCCTGTCCTGCTAGATCTAGTCAATGAGTTGTAAACGAGCAGCTTCCGTCGTTTGTTTTTTCAAAATTTACCTTAACCGTCTAATTTGAAATGGGTGGCAAGCTTAATACCGTTCCAACTTCATAAGTTAGGGAGAGGAGTCAAATTTGAATGTACAACGTCATAAAGATATTGAAGAATCAGTTTTAATCTAACGACAAAGGCTAATGTTTCTTGTGTGGAATGTTGAAAGTTGGAAATCCGATTGAAGAATTCTTGTGATATTAAAAAATGTTGGGTGTATGACTACCCACCACTTATTCTTAAAACAATGTTATAAAATATTGGAATTTCTTTCTGATTTCTAAAGACTAATTGTCAATCCGACTATGATAGTTTGAATAAGAATAAGATATTTTTCCTGAATTTATTCCCAATTTTTAAAGATGAATTGTCAATCCTACCATGATAGTTTGAATAAGAATAAGATATTTTTCTTGAATTTCTTCCTGATGTCTTTTGATAAATTGTCAATCTAACCATGATAGTTTGAATAAGAATAAGATATTTTCGCGGCCTACCGAAAACGAGCACAACATCTGGACATAAAATTACTTAAAAATAACTAAACCAAATAAAAGTGCAGCACAAATACTTCTTTCACGGTATAACATTCAAAACACTCCTCATTCCAAATATGAAAGAACTAGAAAATTTAGTTTGGGAATTAAAACATAAAATACATAATGTGTGCTAACTAAAATTTGATCTATTCATGAAATTAGGCTGAAATTAAAATAGAAATAACTAAAAATTAATTTAAAGTTATTTTCAAAACTACTAAATTCATGCAATTTATTTTGATTGTTTTTAGTGTTCTGAAATTGAAAACAAAATTCTTATACATTTCAGAAAATAATTTATGTGTTGGATGAACGAAAAAAAATATATTTATATCAACACGGGTTTCGAAAACAATTTCATTACAAAAAATCTTACTATAGTTATCATACATTTTTAAAATTTCAAATGAAATTACCACCTATAATTTAAAATTACTAATAAAATTACCACCTATGATTTAAAATTGAAACTAACCCCTCCACTTTACTTTAAATCCGTCTCCGATTACAAGTACTTCATTTCTACATCCACAACATGATAAAACAAAGTACGCTCCAAAATGTGCTAAATAAATTCATAATACATGCACAGAAGTGCGATAAAAAACAATTAAGACTTTATTTATGTTAATTTAATGATCATCACTCATGACAGTGAGTTTCGCTTAACAACAAAATACCTTAATTAAGCATAAGCACAATATGTGAGCACACACTTGATCCGCACAAATCTTAAAGTTTTTGTCTGAATCTTTATGAAAAGCGAAAAGTTCTGATTAAACATTAGACCGAATTTGATACAATGTCCATTCAACTGCTCGATTCTTAACTTAATAGTTAAAAAAAAAAAAAAACAACACGTAATGATTTCGATTATAATATCTAAAAAAATAAGTTTTATTGTAGCACAAATTCAACTTCAATTTGGATTTGGCTGGATTAACAATAAACTGCCAATGAATATCTAAAATGTGATAATCTGATTTGAAATATTGAAAAAACTAGCCATTTCAAAATGTATTATACAGTGTTCTAAATAGCGATGCTATAGTGTTTTCGGACCTTAACGCTAAGTTATGGAATAAAAATGTGTTATTTCAGCTACGACCGATGTAGCGGTACTAGCGGTCCGCTATAGCGCGTAGTGTGTAGCGCAAATAGGACACGCTATGTTACATAGGGTTTTATTTCAAAGCTCAAATTGAAAATTTCTTTTACAGATCAACTTTTTAAGGCCCAATTGCTTTTGGTTATAAATAGAAAAATATAGATAATTTATAACATGATGCTTAGGTTATTTTGAATAGAAAAAATAATTAGTTTATGTCATGATATTAGGTTATTTTGAATAAAAAAAGATAAATAGTTTATGATATTACTATAGATATTTTGAATAGGAATTTGAATTTTGCATTGGTTCAATATGAATATTATAATTTTTTAATCAATTTGGTGTTCTTTACTGCTCTAGATTTTAGATAATGTTGATAATTAGTAGAATTATATAGAGCGATGCTACAGTGCTTTGGGAAGTAAAGAGGGTGTTTTACTTCCCGCTCATATCTCCATTTTCAAAGTTCAAATAGTCGATCCGAATTTCTCAACATGATCTTCATATTAATATGTGCTTGGAGATCAAATTTTATATTTTTTTGGAAATTTTTTACTATTTGTTTAGAATTTTTTGAAAATCAGTGTTTTTAAAATTTTATTATTATTTTTTATTTAATGAAAAACTGTGATTTTCAAAAATTGTAAACAAATAGTAAAAAATTTTCAAAAAATGTAAAATTTGGTCTCCAAGCACATATTAATATGAAGATCATGTTGAGAAGTTCGGATCGACTATTTGAACTTTGAAAATAGAGATATGAGCGGGAAGTAAAACACCCTCTTTACTTCCCAAAGCACCATAGCATCACTCGAATTATATAATATAATTTGAAAAAAAAAAAACACTATGTAAAATAATTTTCGCTATAGCTACGTTATTCACGATAGTTTTTTTTTTTTAACTTTCCTGCGATGACGCGATAATCACTATTTAGAACCATGGTATTATTTTAAAAGAGAATCGGTCTTACTGATTTACATTTAAATCTAATGAAATTCAAATTGAACATTAGATACGAGTTTGATAAATAATTTAATTGAACTATAATCATATTTGTTTTAAATGTTTTAACTTAAATTATTCTCTTTTAAAATACAAATGAAAGTTTTGGTTTAAATGGATCCTTTTTTTTCAGTTGAAATGGATCGGTTTCGTTAAAATTTTGAATTATTTTAGTTTAAATAGATCGGTTCGGTTTAGACTTCTCAAAACCGACTAAATCAAACCAATTAGTTTATATTGGTTCGACTCTAATTTTATTGGTGTTATAATGATTTCATTAAACTGAACCGAACTGAACTTCAATTGTTGTGTGTGATAATGTATTTTTTTCGTTAATAATGATATCAGTAGGTTTACTTCGGTTGAACCGAACAAACCAAAATTTATTTCAGTTTGTTAGATTCGGTTCTTAATTGGTTGATAGGTTTAATCGGTTCAATTCGTTAAATCGAAGAAAAATTTAATTTAGTCATTTTACTTGGATTTCAACCGAACCGATCGTTTAAAGGACCCTACATCTCCTTAATGGTAAGTTTGTGAAACCATATCTTCTCATGTACCTGAAGAGGTATAATATTTTTTTTCGAGTCAAAAATCAATTTGATGTCTATTTAAATTACAGAGGGTTCTGTTTTGAGATTCGTTTCAGATTGAAACGGACAACTCAGATCTCATCCTTCAGGTCAGATATTGCACTGGATCTGAATTAAGTTTGTCAAAAAACCCAAGCCCAAGAGGAAATCAATTAATCGAACAAAACCAAAAGCTCCTCCGTCTCTCTATCGCGCTCGGCGCGGAGCAATGACATCCGTTCGATCCGCAGCCGCCACGACGCTACCGCCCATCCGGGCCGCTCTAGCACGGTCGAAGCGAGAATCGATCAGGCGGGAGCTGGAGTCATGCCAGATGCTTGCGGGGATATGGTGCCACGGCCTCAACGTGCGCCAGCTCCAGTCGATCCGAGCCTCGCTCCCCTCCAGTTCCAAGCTTCTCGTCGCGAAAAACTCTCTTGTGGAGAAGGCGATCGAAGGCACTAAGTGGGAGGTTCTGAAGCCCTGTGCCAAAGGTATGAATGCGTGGCTGTTTGTTCACTCCGACGAGATACCCCCAGCGATCAAGCCCTACAGGTAAAGGCAAATGTAGAATTTTGATTCTCTTATTATATGACTTTCGCTGGTTTGCTGATATTCTGATTTTCCCTCTGAACTTTCAAATGGTAGTGGGCTAGAGGCATACTGGAATTTGCATTACAAGTACTTATATCATTTCTATTTTAAAGTAATTTACTTAATTGCCTCTTGGATATGTGCTTGTTTGTTGTTATCTCGATTGGTTGTGGTATACTGGTGTTCTACCAGACTACAAGTGGGAAACTGATACCAGTCAGTAATGAATTCATCTTCCTTCGCTAAGTCTCAGGGTAGTTATAGGAATTTTGTATTTCATCTGATAGATTGTCATACTGGCTCTGTACCAGATTTACTTGTAACAGCGATGGATTCTAGTTTTATCGGTAGAGTATCAATCAGCAATGAAAACATTCTTATTGTCTTTCTATGTATATATAGCTTAAAGGATCTTTCCTGAATTGGTCCCTGAACATTCTTTTCTTCATTTCTTGTTCAACCAAGCCATGGTTTTTTTTTTTCCTGTCCAATTGATTTGTTTGTTGGTGCTAATTGATTATTATATTGCACTTAAATTATGACAAAAGAGTTCCTTAAGGTCCATGCGCCTTCCTATCCTTATCTTTTTTAAGTAGCAATTAAATTAAGAATGAAATGTTTTATCCTGGCTCACCAACATCTTTGCATACAGGGATTTCCAGAAGGAATGGAAATTAGCATTAAATGACTTCACTGGTGCAGTTTATGAGGGGAAATTGTACGGCCCCGATGATTTTCAGGCATTAGAGACAATGCCAACACGCATGGAATCGTACCTGTTCTTGCTTGGATGCTTGCAGAGCCCTGCAGTTTCTCTGCTAGGGTTGCTTCAGACAAAGAAACAAGAGGATGGCGGTGCTGAGGCTGTGGCAGCTGATGCTGAGAAGAACTAAGTGCTTGAGGTTTATTATAGATGTTCTCAGTTTTTTACTTTATAATAAAAATTATTATCATGACATATAGGATATTAGCTTGTGTTTGCCACCAGCAGTATTAGCTCCCTCCATGTTACTGTGTTCCATTTGTAGTATTTGTTAGTAATATTGTTGGTTAGTGATATATTAGTTAATGTGCAATGAATTTTCCTTTTTACTTCTGAATAGCTTCTAGCTTCCTTTTATCTCCCAGTAGATTTACTTTTGAAGGATTCCAAAGGTTTTCATCTGTTTCTTTGGTCCTATAAGTTGATGTTAAATTATTAATTATTTTGGTAGAGCCATTTTGTTTACAATCTTATTTTGTAATGCTCACAAATAAATATAAGTATACTTGGATGTTTGTTGGTGTTTTAGAAAGTGAAAAGGAAGTGGCCGTTTTAATGAGATAAAAAAATTAGAAGTATGCATGCATATCAAGTAGCCAGAGTGGTTATTGCCCTTAATGAGTCTAATTTTAGTATCTTACTGATGCATTTCGTGACAAAGAATAACCTGAGGTTGTTATTAATCCAGTATGGGATATTAATACTTCAGTTGGAACGGGATTTTGAATTATATTTATTATAATTTCATTTTCATTTCTGAAGTATTTATTTTTTTCATTGTAGGTCTATAGAAAACTATAAGGGTGGCAAAGTCAACTTCCTGCGACGCAGTTGCTGTTTGTGATTTTATTGTTAGATAGCAATTTTTTCAAGGTCTTGGCTGCTTTAAACTGAAGTAGACAAACTTTTGTAACTCGGAAAGCTCCTTTATATGTTGTTTCATCATTTTGCAATTTCTTTTTGTATTTGACTACCTGTTAGCATTTTTATTTTTCCTTTTAATAGTTAGCTTTTACTTCAATTGTCTTAAAAGAACTCTTATTTATAATAAATTGAAACAATGTAGTTCTCCAACTAAATGACTCTTGAATTTTCTTATGATTGTTTTGTTTACTTTTGGTTTCTTTATTGAACCTGCCGAATTGAGAGCTGCTGCTAAATTGCAGCTTTGCAAATAGCATCATGGTTGTAGTCTTGTAGATTTCCTCAGAACCCACTGTAGTTATCAATTATCAAACATTCCAGGGTTCAAACCCAAAAAAATAAAATAGAACTTGCTGTCATGTTTCACCAAATTGGTTCAATAATTGGCTCCGCAGCTTAATTCTAAAGAAAATACTGCAATTAAGTATTCTACACAAACTCCGCAGGTAAAATGTTTGACCATATTGGCTCAAGTGCTGCAATAATTGTAGAGAAATTCTTAAATCGATTCTTTACAAGCTTTATTTCCACTAATTGCACAAGAGGAGCAAACTCAAAAACAATAAAGTAGACACAAAGTTAGCAATGGTTTGCAAGATATGTTAATTTTTAGGCTCTGACAGAGAGATGCGAGGGACTACAACCGGTGCACCACGAACCCTTTCAAGACAAAAACTTATCCTCAGTGGCCTTCCTAGTAAAACCTGCACATAGTACATAACCAAAACAAATATTTGTTTATCTTACAAGATCAACTTTTTATCAGTTTATACATCTGCAATACAAATCAGCAGACATATGTACCCCCTTTAACAAATTGATACTAATATAGAGACCTGCAATACCAAAATGTGCAAAAATACCATGATCCTTTGTTTAAATAAGGTCAATTTTGTTACCTTTCCATTCATGACATTTTTGGCATATTTGGCATCTTCTTCATTTGAAAAGTGAACAAATCCGAATCCCCTTGACCTTCCTGAGTTCTTGTCATACATTATTTTCACTGCATCAGCCAAGCAAAATATCATTCTTATTACATATGTTTTTTCATATGTTTCTATTCTTCAATACTCATTTGTTTCTTTGCTTGTGGTACGCAAGCCTCCATCAAAGTTTGTTATTATACAGTAAAAAAAAACACTATTAGAATGCCCCACCTTCAGTTACATCACCGAAAGAGGAGAAGGCATCCAAGAGAGACCTATCATCCACCGACCATGACAAACCTTCATATAAGAACAACATAACTAACATTAAACTCTGCTATTTAATTTTTCGAGCAAATACTACTATCAAGTTGGTAAAGTAATACCAGCAATAAAGAGCTTAGAATTGGAGGTAGGCTGGGAACAGAGAAAGCGCAACTGCTGGAGAAGCGGTGCATGAGACTGTACGAATCCGAGCCTATTCACATAAGGAAGCATCTTTCTACTTCTATCTCTTAGCCTTTTGATAACTATCTGTTTTACACAAAAATGTAAAATGTGCATGAAATATACAGGAATTCAAAAGAAGGAAAGCAAGGAAATTGACCAATATCTTCAGCTAGGCATTGCTACAAACACTTGAAGTGCATGAATGTCCTGCCGCGATCAGCATGTACATAGCGCAGTTCTATACTCGAACCTGATTGGAAACAAAGCGGTGGTTACTGTGCGAGAGAAGGTGGTGGCGTTATGTACTGGCCGGTGGGACCAACTGTTATCTCTAGTCGCTGACAAAACGAGACCTATGGAGGGAGAAAAGGAACAGCAATCCTGAGCAGACAGCGAATTGGATGACGGAGACTTGAGACGGCTTCCTCCAGACTAGCACAATAATTTGAACCTGCCAATCTACGCCATTTAATTCAGATCCGACTGACCAAGATATCCAGGCCATGGTTTATGTACATTGATTCCGGAGGACAACGGATTCCTAGAGATATTGGTAAAATATTTAGTTATTAAATGGTTGATCATCCGGGGATGTAGCTCAGATGGTAGAGCGCTCGCTTAGCATGCGAGAGGTACGGGGATCGATACCCCGCATCTCCAAATATATTTTTTCTTTTTTAATTACTGGTTTCTTTCCAACAGTGTCGTCGTAGTGTGCTTCTCTTGTCTTGGCATTATGGTACCATAGCAATTTTTTAAACTCATCAGGTTTCAAATCGTCTCGGATCAGGTCGGGTTTGGGTCAGACGGATCCTTCGAGTCGGGGTCGGGTGGGTCCTTTGAGCCAGGCTTCCTTTTGCCACCTCTATTTGTAGTCAAGCATGGTGGAAATTAATTGTAGTTCAAGCATGGTGGAAATTAATTATAAGTTCAAGCATGGTAATAAATAATTTGTAGTTCAAGCATGTTCATAAAATTATAGTTGTAAAGTAAAATTAATGAAATTAAATTGCTTACTCCATGTTACTCTCTTATATTTTACAACTTGTTTGATAATTTAAGTTATATCTTAAATTAATTCACTTGGAAAAGTAAGATGTTGAAAAATGTGTCTCTATTTATGACAGTGAGTCAAACAAGTAGAGTAATTGTGGAGTAAGTTAATCCATCTAGAGGTGAAGTAAGTTACTCCGATTAACTAATTTCTTACCCCATCTACTCCTATTTTTTTACTCGTTTAACTACTTAATTGTGGATCAATATCTTTTTTTTTTGCTGTAGTGATTTTGATTATTGACTGAGACTATGGATCAATATATTTTTTCTTTTTCAAAGTCCAAACAATCGATTTAGTTAATAAAAATTTACATTTTTTAGAAACTCTTTACTATTGTTTAGATATGTAGAAATTAATTTGATTTAAAGATTCTAACTATTAAAAAATAATGATGTTTTTACCTATTTAAAAAAATTCTTAAAAAAATGTAAAATT
The DNA here is from genome assembly GCA_025461045.1 of Carex parvula. NCBI lineage: Eukaryota > Viridiplantae > Streptophyta > Magnoliopsida > Poales > Cyperaceae > Carex > Carex parvula. The sequence goes on from JAJGRW010000556.1 coordinate 1,421,054, forward strand.
TAGTTTGCAACTACATATCATGTTAAACAGTTTAGATTGATTATTTAAACTTTTAACAAAAATATTTATCTATAGTACAAACTAATCCGTGCTATGCATAGTACCGTGGCCTCATTCTTGATTATTTACCTTGTTATTTCTTAGAAGATAATAAGGGAACGGGTAAGAGAGAGCAGTGTCAAATAAAAGAAAGAGAAGCTACAAGTAATCTGGGTCGTCAGATAAATTAGAATGGTTTAAATGAAAAAAAAAAAAGCAGTTATGAAGTGATCAAATTAAACTGTCAAATATCTAATTAGACCCGTTATGAAGTGATCAAATTAAGTGTTATTTATCGGGTTTAATATGTGTCATGAGAAGTGGGGTCTTTAATGTGTAGAATGCGTATTAATAACTTTATGATTTAGTGATAGTCTAAATTATATAAAGTTTATAAATAATACAATTATGCTATTAGTTCTTGGGGAACACAATCAAATATGGCAATGTTCGGTGAATAAGAAAATACCCAATAAGACAACTTCTGAATTCAGACCCGCTAAGGATCCAATAAGAAAATAGGCTACAGTAATTAATTAATTAATTAATTGACAGCCAAGAGGCGCCTATTCATTGCCATATTCAAGCCTATTCATTTTGGCATTAAAAAGCTAATTGCTCTCTCTCAATTTGCTAACCTTTGGCATTTTCTCTATTTCTCCCTAAAAACAAAAATAACAGAGATTAAGAGAAAGGGTTTGAAAAATTAGAAAAAGGGTTTGTCGGAAAAGAACTTGTGATTCGGGTATTCTCCTTGTGTAGAACAAAGTGTTGCCGCTGCCGTCTCTCTTGCTCTCTCCATCGGATTTGAGAGAGATTACTTGGAAATCTAAAGGCTTCCGGTGATCAACGGTGCTTGTGTCTCTCTGGAAGATCATGGCTATGGATCAAGGTAACTTTAAATTTCATATTAGGGTTCACTAGAGGATCATGGTAAGACTAGAGTTTATGAATTGCGATATGGTTTTGCATGAAATAAATCTATCACGCACACTACCCCTGCGGCCTGGGTAGTTTTCGAAATCCTCCAAAATTAAAGTGTTTTGGTTTATTTTTTTATTATGGTAGAAATAAAAATTTCGGGTACATATATGCAATACAAATTAATTGATATCGGAATATCTTTCCCCATAAAATAATTATATAACAAAAGCAAAAATCTAGAATTAGCCATAATCTGACCAAAAAATAAAGGTGAAATTTCAGGTCTAAAATGAATTCAATGTTCTAGTAATATTTAATAATCAAGTCATTTGCATGAGCATGACAATATTAATTACATGCAACTTCTACACAATAACTAATTAACAAACCAAAAATCATTACTAAATAGTTAACCATGCTAAAAGAAATGTTGTATGGTTAACATGAAGGCCTACTAGTCTGCTCATCTCCGTCCTCGACATCAATGAATGCTTCATACATCAAACCTCTCGGCTTCCTTTTGTTGCGGTCGGGCGGGAACAACCATGCGGCGTATACAATAGAGTGTGCATGCATCTTCTGCCATTTGATCTTCCTCAGCCGCCTCATCATGGCTCATGACGTCTTGTGTGATGTCGAGGTTGTATGGCAACTCTTCAAATGTAGCTCCATTCTCCGGTGAGCAATTAAGCATGTCATTCTTGCTTGCTGGCATGTCTCTGGTTATATCTAGGTGCAGATTCCAGGAGCTTGCCTCTTTATGTAAGATTATTATACATTAATCAACTAATCATGATTGTTTATTGCGAAGTTAGCAGTTTGGATTAGCGGTGATTAATCCGGATGGGAATGTTTGTACCGTTCATGTGGGACGGGATAAACGGTCCCGTTTTACCTATATTTTGATTTCTCGTTGGAACAACACCCTTTTCTGATATTTTTTTATTTTATTTTCGATTAATAAAAAAATTGGGATCTACACTAAAAATAATGGGTTAATTTCTCATGTACCCTCAAAGAGTTCTTCAATTTCTTATTTACCCCTCTACTCTTTATTATATCTAATATGTCCTTTGTGGTTTCATCTGACGGTACATGAGACATTAACCTGACAATAATAGTACATCAACTTTGAGGGTGGGTTATTTCGGCGCCAACTCGGGAATAGGCGTGGGCGTAGGATCAGAAATTTTTGAACCAAATTTTACTGTGCGCGTGGGGAAAAAAATTCACTCTGAAGGTTTGTTCGGCACGTTACTGTGCCTATGGGAAAAAAATCACTCTAACTGAATTTTTTTCCCCACATGCACAATAAAATTCAGTTCAATTCCTACGCCCACGCCCATTCCCTTCTTGGCGCCGAATAGGACCTAAGTGAATTTTTTTTTTCCACGGCAACAGCAGTTGGCCGAACAGGGCCTAAGTGTAAAAAGGTGGGAATAAGTGGGAAATGAAATGGAGAAAGAATTTGATAGTTGGAGACTTGGAGGTGAGATGGAGAAAGATTTTTGATGGTGATCACCTTTTCTAAGTAATATTTTGATTCGCATGTTTTTTTCAAGGTTAATTATCTATGCGTCTCCATTTAATTTGAAGTTTATTTTGGACTGCCTTAAAAACATACTATACTATGCTGGTAGATAGACAAGACAATATGAGTAGGACTAGGGTGTTCTTAAGTTCACCAAGCCTCTTTGTGAGCTTAATTCAAAAACCATCGAATTAGTCTGTTGAAACTGATCTACTTCACGAGTGATGAGTTTACATATCGAGTTTTAAAATTTTTGAACTAATTTAATATAAAATCAAGCAGTAAAAAAATAATGAAAACTGAACACATTAAAACTAACTTATGAACTATCTTTTTTTGACCGCTTAACTTTATACTAAATTAGTTCGAAAATTTACAAATCTGACATGTAAATGCATCACTCGTGAAGTAGATCGGTTTCAATAGTTTGGATGCATCGTTTGAAGCCAATTTAATAGATTTTTGAATTAAGCTCACAAAGAGACTTGGTGAGCTTAAGAACATCCTAGTTCTACTCAGACAATATAATTGATTGAACTTTTATTTGTACTTCTAACGATTTGCTTTAAATCTATGATTTGCTAGATGTTGTTGTACAACGATTTAATAAACTTTCCAAGAAATATTTATTCAAGATCTATATTGTTGTTTTTTTTACATGTTTCTGAAGATGTTTGATTTCTCTATGTTAAATCTTTTCTACCACAAAATTTCCATTCAAACTATAAATTTTTCATTACCATAAAACAACAAACTGAACGGGTCGAAGCAGCGCGAGGCTTTGGATCTATCTCTTCTAAACCCCAATTGCTTCTACACAACTACACAAGTCTGAATACGAAAAGGGAATCTCTCTTTTCGCATAATCAGTTTTCCGAAATTTCTCCAAAATTTATTCAAATTATTGTGATCTCCTTTTTTTTCCTAAATAATGCGACTTGGGTCTGAAAAATGAGAATGGAGTAGGTCCGATGCCCATCAGACCTACTTTTAGATTCAACGAGCATGATGACCGTCCGATCTAATTTAAGATTTGTGCGCACGAAAATTGAAACACGCACGAATCTTAAAGCATTCCACACGAATTTTAAAGCAAATCAACGGTAATTAAACTCATCGAACCTACTCTCAAGTGCTGAAAAATACACACAAATCCACTCATCCGAGCGATCATACTCTTCTCCCTTGTATTATATAAGTATCGGGGAAATTTATATGAGAATTATTAATGACATCAAAATGAGAGATTATTATAAAGCTATGAAGTAAGTAGAATTCTTTATTGAATGGATAAAATTGGATAGAATTTTGTGTGTTTTGGCATGAGGAGTTGGGCGACAAAGAGCCCTTTAGTACAAAGGGTTTTTTTTGTTTTTGATAATCTGTTGTAAGTAAATGTTTCATTCAATTGAAACGGATATTTTTGCCTTTTTTTCAAAAAATAAAGTGTTTCTCCACACAGCCACACGGTTTCTCAGACAACATGTTACGTCGACAAATTGGTTAAAAATGGCGGGCATGTTAATCACATGTATTATTATTTTATTATATTTGTTAAGTATTTAACAGGGAATATAAATAAGCGTATTAAATGGAGGTGGCACGTGGCAGGTAGAAAATCAATAGTTCGGATTTGCAGTTGAAAATTCTATGTAGCTGAAGGTGTTGTATACTGGTGGACTCTATATTTCTGAAATTTTGTGAGACCCCTTGGGATAGTAATGGAACGAAGTAAACACGAATTGATATAGATTCAGACCGTCCGATCAAAATTCTGACGAATATGCTCCTTTGGTATTCGTACCAAAATAGATCTAACGATTCAGATCTAAACACAAAATTTGAACTACTTTAGGTGATATGAATTCGTAATGGGACCGTCTGCCAGTGACATACTCTGTAAGTTCCCGCACACGGTTTCTCTCTGTTTTTTTTTTTTTTCTTGAGATGCCCCACACGGTTCTTGAGATTCCCCCACACGGTTTCTTGGCCGCCATGTTTTACGAATTCAGATCCCAGTATCCCACGAAGTAACCCAATTTTTTACCTGGACACCCACCCACCCCCGGGTCCGGATTCCCCATAGTAACTCAAACTTTGGGTTTGTATTATGACCGTCCGATCAGAATTCACGGATGCCTTCATATTCGTGCAGATTCTGATCGGCGGTATGGATCTAAGCTCAAACTGTGAGTTACTTTAGGGAAACGAATCCGCCCCTCCTCCAACTCGTATATATAGACATTTGGTCATTGTTTGTAAGCGACTAGATACGCTGGTTTTTTAGATCTTTCTCTCGCAAAATCGAGATTTCAAAAATTTCAAGGTTAGCGTTACGGTCTTTATTTTTTCTCTCGATCAAGAACCGATTGTTTCATTTTATTTGATTTAATATTCTTTCGCTTATTGGCTCGTTTATTTCCTCAATGGCAGAAATTCAGAAAATTAGGAAATTAGAGGGAATTAATCTATACCCCCAGATCTCCAATGAAAAAACTTATTATACCAGTTCGCTTAAAAATCCCTCTTGTTCGAAAAGAACCCGAATTTCTCTTGACGGTCTCAATGGAATTACCAATTCCACGTACCGAATTCAGAAGCGAAAGCTATCAGAAAAAGATCCAGAACCTAATTCTAGGGTTAACCTGGGAATTACCTCCAATCTGTCCATTACTGACCCATTCCCATGCCCCCATAGCCGTAAAATTGGCGAATTTGAAAAACTGAGCAAGATTGGTGAAGGTACCTTTGGTATGGTTTACAAAGCCAGAGACAAATCTACTGGAGAACTTGTAGCCTTGAAGATGCTAAAACCAAATATTGTAAACCAAACAAAGAACCCGAGATGGAGGAGAGAGATTGATATATTAACCTCATGCCGGAACCCATCAATAATGGAGCTCAAGGAGGTACTATTCACCCCTAATGGCTGTGATAAGAGCATCTATCTAGTAATGGAGTACATAGAGAAGGATCTCCATGGTGTGATGCAAAAGAGGTGGTCACCCTTTATGGAAACCGATGTGAAATCTTTCATGAGACAGTTGCTTTCTGGGGTCAAGTATCTACATGACCGCAACATTCTGCACAGAGATTTGAAACCCTCAAACATACTGGTTCACGACAACAACACACTCAAAATTTGTGATTTTGGATCTTCACGGGTTATCGAGTCGGGGCCATACACCCAACCCGTGGTGTCCCAATGGTACCGTGCCCCAGAACTACTTCGTGGCTCAAGAAAGTACACTACTGCCATCGACATATGGTCTCTTGGTTGTATAATGGCTGAGTTGCTCTCGAAGGAAGTATTATTTCGTGGTAGCACAGAGATTGATCAATTGAAGAAGATACACGATGTTATTGCTAGGCATGGTGCATGCAATGGATTGCGCAAGATGTTTCCTGTTACAGGGTTCTCAGGTCGTCCAACCCTATCAAGTTCCGGGTTTGATCTGCTTAGAGGGCTTCTAAGTTATGAACCCGGTAAGAGGCTTACTGCTGATGCAGCGCTTAGGCATCCATGGTTTGATGAGGCTCCTTCAAGTCCTGTTCCAGTGGGTGTATTTTCTTCTTATTATGTGCCAGATGTACATAAAAAGTTTGTCATGTAGGTGAGGATGATCGTTATCCGACTTCATTTTTCTTTTTTAGGTCTAATTTAGTGGTTGTTTGAAGTGTTTAGGTGCTGTGAAAGCTTTACGCGCAGATCTGCTGATGTGATGTGAAGCATTATTTGACTACTTTGACGAGTGTAGTGATGATATATTCAGACTAAGGTCTGTTATTTGGAAGTTTAATGCAAATTTCTTTGACTGCTTTATTTTTATATTATTCTGGTGTTTCTGGTATTAACTTGGGTCTATTTCTGTATCTATGGTTTCATAGATATGAGCTAAAGTGCTGTCAGTAATTGACGGGTCATTCTCGGATGCCCCACAGTGGTGGTCTGCTCTGGTTTAAACAAAATCAGGTTCTACCTTGAATAACTTTTTTTTCCTGTGATAATGATGTTTATGATGATGCCTTGTTCAATAAGAGAATCTCATTAAAAATTAAATCAACATCTAAGAAAGAAGAAATTTTACTAAATTTCTAAGTGACAAAAGGAGATAACCAATGATAGGTACAATATTACTATAGTAAATTAGGGGTAGAAAGTACTGCAGAACTTGAGTTGTCAGATGTTATCAGTTTTCCTTTTATTGTTCTTTTTGGTAAATAACTATCCTTAATGAATCAGTTGTCTAATCACTTAGCTGATGATCATTGGTGGTGTTCTTCTGTTTTGTGTTTTATTTCTTTTGATCTCTTGTCAATATTTGGTCAATTCTCTGCCCCCCCCCCCCCCCCCCCCCCCCCCCCCCCCCCCCCCCCCCCCCGGTCCAATTTGAAGCAGGTTGAATTGTTAATTGAAACAATGTCAACTCAGCAAAAGGTGGAGCTTTTGAGATCATCTGATATGTGTTTACATATTTGGTAATTGTAAGGTACTTTATGCTTCCTGGTCTTGAGTTTAACCTCTTTGTTATTGTTCTTTAATTTATAGCAGCAAAGTATACTTTTCAGTACAAATTATGTTTATTTAACCCTAGTTGTACCAAGTCGGAGTGAACATCAAATAAACAAAAAGGTGCATTGTCAAAAACACTGCCATTTTAGTTCCATACTGAACTTCTGGCATAGTACCAGACTCAATTGCTGAAATCCTGGTTCAGACCTGATCTTCTCCTTCTGACAACTTGATGAGAATGTGCAAAGGTTAGGTCTGGATAAGTGGACTGGATGTTCTTGAGTTTAGAACTCCTTAAATTATTGTGAGTCCTTGCAGTTTACTGTACTTGTTACTCTCATTTCCTACTTAATGTTGAGATCTTCCAAGTTGGAAAACCTAATGTGTTGAGGTATTGTTGCTAATTTGTTGTGTCTGGAAAATAATATATATTCTTCTCATCTATTTGTGTATATGTTAGTTTTTTGGCATTGTGTACTTCTAACATCATTGTTTAATTTCATGATCTTACCAGAAGTTATAAAATTTTCTGTTTCTGTTCAACAGATATAGGATTTGGTGTTACAATAGGCAGTAGTATATTTTTTGTTGATCTGCTTCTGCTACAATTGGCTTTATCATGCTTCTCATTGTGGGTTGTAAAAAATTCGTAGCAGTTCGATTTGTCTACTCGTCAGGCACCAAAAGCATTGAACAAACGTGGTCCTGAGTGTTGCTTAAAAGTTCCCTTTATTTTCTTGTAAGTAGCCATTGCTTATATACTTTTTAGATTTTAATAAAACAATGTCACAGCTGAAAAAAGGAAACTGGGGAACTGCTATGGTCGGTTTTGGGGTAGTTAATTAGGGATTTAGAGCTGTAGCAGAACAGGGGTCGGTGTTTTGTTTTTAGGGAAAATTTCTAGTGTGCTCATGTAAACTTTTAAAATAGCTAATTTTCTCATCAAAACAACATAATATCCAATATACTCGTAAAATTTTACATTATTTCTTTTATCCCCGTAACTCTATTTAACTCTTTATTTAATTATTTTAAATATTTAATTGACACTCTTCATCCAGTACTTTCTCACAGCGAGTTTTCCTTGTACCCGCTTCTCTCGCGAGTCGCGACCTCCTCTCTCCAGAAAAATCTCAATCACACCATGTACCTCTCCCTCAACCTCTCTCCTGTCCTCTCCTCTTGTTGAACTCTAAATTTCCAAGCTTCTTTCCTGCCCTCTCCTCTTGCTCTCAACACCGGGTCCTCGCTCCTCTCTTCTCCCCAACCTGTACCTTTGATTTAATTCTCTAAGTATTATTTGGTCACGCTTTCCCTGCTTTTGACATCGTAAAGCTTGAACAACAAAGAAAATAAATTTAATTTTAAATGACTTGCTGTAGAAAATGCTAGCATGCTGCACAAATGTTTTCTCCACTAGCAAGAGGCTCATAACGTGTGTCATCAGAAAGTGCCTCATTCCTAAGAGGTAAAAGACTCGATCTGTAAAATGAAAACAGAAAACAAAAATGTAATTTTGCTAGGCTGTGAAAATTGTTAAAAATAAGACCACTGAACTTGTATATTACAGGTTTCCTTCTTCATGTACTTGCTCCGAGTTCATGTGGTTATGTTACTAACTGGATGGTACATAAATATATAATTGTCAACAAACATATATTATTGCGGGATTTTTATTTCAAGTTTTCAACTTTAGGTACCAAGTACTAATAAGCATTTGTTGTGAAGATGCAAAATAGTACAAAAGACCAGCGAGCCTGAGAAAGTGTTTGTACTAACAGTGAAAGGTTGCAGCTGTAATGGCACTTGAGCGGGTCCCAGCTGACATAAGGGCCCAAGGCAAGGTGGCGAGGATGAGCAATCCGGGTCTGATCAGAGAGATCAAGAATGCAGTCACCATACCCGTTATGCCGAAGGCGCGAATTGGGCATTTTGTTGAGGCACAGATCTTGGAGGCGATCGGGGTTGATTATGTGGATTAGAGTGAGGTACTGACTCTAGTGATTGAATTGCTCGTTTTACTCTGCTTAAGCAATTCTTTTCTTGATGGGATAACTAAGAAATACTGAGTGGTTTGTACTTCTTATTTTATTTTATTAGATATAGTCAGATGAGGAATAATCTGCAATCATACGTTTTTTGGACAATTTTAAATGACAGAATTTCTAGAAATCACATTTAGGTTTTGCAATTGAGGATTAGCTTTTGTTCTGTTATTTCTAGTGCTGGTTGGGTGATACTATGACGTGTAATAATATCAGCTACTTCAGAATTGCTTTTCATTAATATTGAATGGCTTTTATCCTTAAAAAAAAATAACAGTGAAAGATAGTCTCTGATGACGAAGACAAGACTGAATGTAGCTTTCTCCAATTAAAGTATAGATCATCACAAACAGAATATACAACCTAAATTTTCGAATTATTTATCTTGGTTTCTACTATAAGCATGACAAGCACGCAACCCCAGACAGTAGTTTCGATGAGTAGTGTCAGAATCTATGCAAGGTGAATGGTAAATTAAGATGAGAGAGCTATATTTGGAAACATATATTATACAAAGACTCACAATCAGATTAATACCTCAGTTGTGCGAGCAAGGTGGGAAGGTAGAGAAGAGGGGGTCAAGCTTTCAACTCTGTAGCTTTTCACTTCGTCTGTACAAGAGAGTTCTGGACGCATGCTTAGAGGGAGGGAGGGGTATTTTTGTCAATTTAATATTTAAAATAATTAAATAAAGAGTTAAATAGAAAAAAAGGAGATAGAAGATAATGTTAAGTTTTTATGGGTATATTGGATATTATGTTGTTATGATGGGGAAATTGACTATTTTAAAAGTTTGTATGGGCACACTAGAAATTTTCCCTTGTTTTTATGTCTTTTATTCAGTGTCTAGAAAAACGATAATTGAAGAAATGTGGAGCATGAACATGCATGTTTTAGTAAGACTGGCACAAGTTTAGCAGTTGCAGGACATATATATGATGCCATTAAGGAACTAGAGAAGGATATTTTAAACATGCATGTTCATGTGCAGATTTAATATAGAGAATGGGACAAATATCTTCTATTCTTTTTTTCAGCTTATATATTTCAGCTCATATATGTATATATGATATTTCTGGTACTATGCAAGTACTTCATTTATGAAAATTCATAAAAATGTAAGAATCATTTCATTATCGATCCTCGTAGTATCAATTTATACTTTTGATTAATTAGGGCTGTATTTCAAGTCTAAACCCACAATTTGATCTAAATAGCGTCCACTATTTGCATGTGAGTTATCTGCTCTTATTTTAATCAGTGTGTCAAATATTATGCAAAAAAAAAAAAATGTATTTACAGTACATTGTATACATCTATTATGTTTTTAATTAGTTTGGGCACATTTCAAGGACGACGATCATCAAAACCAGCAGAGATGATCAAAATGTTGTCCAGCATTTGACTGTGAGTTTTTACATGCACTAATTCGAATCGATTCATTCAGGGGCGGACCCACATGGTCTCCGGAGGGGGCTGGATTTTGAGTTTTAATGGTGATCTATCGGTTCTGACCGACTTTATTTCCTCTCTGAATTTTTTTTGCCCCCTCTAGATTTCTGATTTATAATTCGAGTTAAATTTAAGATTAAAATTAAAATAAATTTCTTGAATTATTATTGGTAATTAGAATTATAAGTTAGAGCATCAGAAATTATAAGTCAGAGTATTGGAAAATATAAGTTAATTAAAGCATTGTTTTTTATTGAGTACCTAATTAGTTAATGAGTTTACACCCGATTAGCTATTTAAATCCGATTCGATATTTTTTTGCCTCCTGACGAAAATTATGAATCAGCCCCTGAATGCATTTAATATTATGCAAAACAAATTGGTGAATTACGTTTATAGCACATTATGTGTGTAAAAAAATAGTGTTAGTTAATTTAGGGCTGCATATCATGTCTTCTAATGATCATCAAAATCGATCGATATACTCTAAATATTGTCATGTACATGCCCATGAGATTATATGTGCTAATTCACATCGATGTATGAAATAATATGTAAAAAAATTAATTTGTTGAGTCACATTTATAGTACAATTCCTGTTTGTAATTAATTGGAACGACATATCATGTCTGATGACCATCAAAACTGACGGATAAGGTCTACATATATCATTTATTTGCCCATGAGTTTATACACGCTAATTCAGATCGAAGCATCACATATTATGCGAGAATAAATATTGTCAAATACATTTCTTACACATTATGTGTATCTATTCCCATTTTATTTAATTGGGACTGTATTTAAAATACGATGACCATTTAAACTGATATATATATATATATATATATATATAGAGAGAGAGAATGGCTAATATACAAACGTTTGTTTCTGGACTCAGAAACAAACGGTTCGGTTCTCCGATTTTCAAAGTCCAAACAGTCGATCCAAACCGTTAGATATTCAATCTATATTAGAATGTGCTTGGAGACCAAATTTTATATTTTTTAGAATTTTTTTACTATTTATTAAACTGGTTTGAAAACCGTTGTTTTACATTTGTTTTTCAATGGTTTGAAAACCGCTGTTTGAAAACTTTGTTTTACTCCACGTCTCACCATAGCTCATCTCTATATGTGTGTGTATGTGTGTGTGTGTATAGAGAGAGATGAGCTATGGTGAGACATGGAGTAAAACCAAGTTTTTACTCCATGGCACTATATTTTCATTTTGAAAATCCAAAAAACTAATCCGAACCGCTCAACATGTTCTCTATATTGAAATGTGCTTGGAGACCAAATTTTATATTTTTGGAATTTTTTTACTATTTATTAAGCCACTTTGAAAATTGCTGATCCAGTGGTTCAGAAATTTTTACTGTTCACAGTGGATCAGTGATTTTCAAAGTGGCTTAGTAAATAGTAAAAAAATTCCAAAAAATGTAAAATTTAGTCTCCAAGCACATTTCAATATAGAGAACATGTTGAGCGTTCGGATCGGTTGTTTGGATTTTCAAAATGAAAATATGATGTGGAGTACAAACTTAATTACTAACAAATGTTTGTTGATCTGACAAACTAATATTAAAACCTACGAGTAAAGTTAGCGTGTGTTGTGCTCACCAAGAGAACTTGGCGAGTATGACTCCAAAATTTATCGGATTGGCTGCAAACGAGAAATTCAAACCATTGAAACTAATCTAATTCACAAGTGATGCGAGTGGATGGAAAATATATTTTGAAGAAAATATTATTGCACCTCATATTCTATACATTTTCATTTGCACTCTAAAAAGAGTAGAACCTTCTAGAGTAGAACTAGGGTGTTCTAAGTTCACCAAGCTCCTTTGTGAACTCAACTCTAAAACTTATCGAATTGACTTCAAATAACGAATATGAACCGTTCAAACTCATCTACCTTACAAGTGATGCGTCTACATGCGAAAAATTTTAACTTTCAAATTAATTTAGTATAAAGTGAAGCGGGCAAAATTAGAAGGTTTTAAATTAATTTTAATGCATTCATTTTTTGAACATTTTTTTTATCACTTGACTCTATACAAAATTAATTTGAAAATTTAAAATTTTCGCATCTAGATGCATCACTCGTAAGGTAGATGCGTTTCAACGGTTCGGATTTAACATTGGAAGCCAATCCGATAGGTTTTAGAGTTGAGTTCACAAAAAGGCTTGGTGAACTTAAGAACACCCTAGTCCTAATCCTCTAAAAATATTAAACTTAACCTTAAAAAATATATTAATACTTAGTATGCAAAATAGTAGAAAAGATAATTAAAAAAAATACAATTTTTAGAATTTTTATTTTTAATATAGTAAGATATAAGAGGAGGGATCAAGTACAACAATTTTGAGTTACAACAAAGTTACCACAACCATTTTCTACATTTTGAAATTCTAAATTGTCGATACCAAACCGTTCAACATGATCTCCCAATGAAATGTGCTTCCAGATCAAATTTTACATTTTTTTAAATTTTTTTACTATTTATTAAGATGGGTACAAAATTCAATGGTCTGAATTTGACTAGTTTTTATAAAATACTTAATAAATAGTATAAAAATTCAAAAAATGTAAAATTTGATATGGAAGCATATTTTATTGTGGAGATCATGTTGAATGGTTTGGATCGACGATTTGAAATTTCAAAATGTAGAAAATAGTTGTGGTAACTTTGTTGTAACTCAAAATTGTTGTAACTGGATCCCTCCTCAAGATATAAATACTTTTATCATCAAGTATGATTTATTTAAAAATATATATATAAATATATTTTAAATGTAAAAAAAGGATGCATATCAGATGTGTATTTATCACTCCTTTTTAAATAGAGATCAAAACATATTATCCGAATCACTTGACCAATTTTGGTATAAATTAGCAATGCTCTTATTATGTTTTTATATAGTCATTAGATTTTAATGAAACCGCGACCCAGCTTCTGACACGTTGACTTTGAAACCTCAAAGTCTTCTCCTATGGAAAACAACATGGCAATTTAATAAATACAATAATAGTTTCCAGCTTAAAGAACAAATCAAACATGATAAGGGATCCATATCCTCGACGGTACCGTAAAAGATTCCCTTTTACAATTAGCTATTTACGGTTTGATATTAACTCTCAGCCGGTTTGGGATTCGGGCTGACTGAGGGGGCAGTATTATTGGGCTTTAAGATTCGTGCCAAGTTAAAAAGAACGGTCCAGATTAAGTAATTGTAAAAGATTTCCTATTACGGTACCGGGGAGGATGTGAATTCCATGATAAGGTCACAGAAAAATTGTAAAAGTCAATTAATCGTGTGAATTTGCTTTTTATTGATTTCAATTGATCGCGTGCTCGGTCAGACTTGACCATTCTAATCGAGTAGCTGAATTTCATCTCTTCGGTCGTGGAGCACATGTCATCTTAGAAATTATTCTCAAGCAATTTCTCGATTTTTTTTTTTCTTTTTGCCTCATCTTAGAAATAGAATTTTAATTATGTTCCATTCGAGCAGATTACTGCATGCCTATTACACGGTTTGGAAGCACAAACTACTTATTGATAAGAATACAATTGATAAGACTATAAGAGTGAGACTGATAATTTGCTATGCACAGATTGTTCTGTATTATGAATTCATATCTCTTTTTAAGAATTTTGATAGTGACTACTAAAAACTGTTTCGAAAATTTAAATAGTTAATCTGAACTGATCAATATGATTTTTCGTACGAAAATGTACTTTGAGACAAAATTTGTCTATCTTTCTTTTAGAATTATGAGGAGGGCTCAAATGCTCCATTGCTTCATGCCTCAATCGTACTCCAACATTTTTATCTCCGATTTCCAAGTCCAAACAAAAGATTGGAACCGCTCAACATGATATTCACATTAAAATGTGCTTAGAGATCAAATTTTATATTTTTTGAAAATATTTTACTATTTTCTAAGATAGATACAAAATCAATGTTTTTCAGAAAATTATGGACCATCTAAAAACATTGATTTTATACCTACCTTAAAAAATAGAAAAAAAATTTCAAAAAATATAAAATTTGATCTCTAAGCATATTTTAACGTGGATATCATGTTGAGCGGTTCAGATCTTTTGTATGGAGTTTGAAATCGAAGATAAAGATGTTGAGATACGATTGGGGCATGAAGCAATGGGGCATTTGAGCTCTCCTCTAAAATTATTTACTTTTTAGATAGGTAGAAGTGATTTTCTATCTAAAAGTTTTATAAAATACAAAATTCAATCCTAATTATATTTTTAATATGAAGATCATGTTCAACGATTTGGATTAACTGTTTGAACTTTGAAAAAATAAATATGAATAAGGCACATACTTGTGTACGCATTGCAAAGTAACATATCCTCTCTCAAATAATTATGCAATAGTTCTATTACAATAATAAATAAGCGTACAGAAGTATCCATGAAATTATATATTTTTGTGAGATGTCCTTTTCTAGTTACCATTTCAGCATATATTTGCACACGCTACTAAGAAGAGGAATTCAAACACAGAGATAGCATAATACCCTGTCAATGGTAATATCTCCTCTCTCATCTCTTTCATTTCTTCTATAATCATCTGCCTTCAAAAGAAACCAAGGGGCAAGGGACAAAGCAAAGTCAAGTCGTTTTGAAGAACCAAATTAATCACCTGGCATCTCGTTTTGAAGAATCAAATTACATATCATATGGCTGTAAGTTATCACTTCGATCATTTTTTTTAAATTAATTGTCATATTCCAGTTAATTAATTTCAAATGATCAAAATAAATTAAGAGATTCACAGTGCCATATGGTATTCTTTTACAGGTTTGTTCAATTAGATTATTAAGAAACAATGCAATTAATCTCCCTTTCTCAATAAAAAAAAATGCAATTAATCTCCTAGATATTAGATGATCTTTCGAAAGATAGAGGAGATTACTGAATCGTACTTTTTGGTCTTGTTTGAAATGAACTCTGACCTTAATTAAGTGGACTACATTTATCTTTCTTTTCCTTTAAAAAATATCTTACTTTTCAATTTGGATTACTTTCTGTAAAATTTTAGATATATCTTCCAGAGAAGACCAAAGAATTCTTGGAACTTGAAATCTCTGATTTCTAATGTTAGACTTGGTTAATCTCTACCAGTCTATATCATATCATATCATATCATATCATATCAGTGGAAACAGTATCATAGCTGGTTCAATACCAGACCCAAAATCAGTTGAAACAGTATCATAGCTGGTTCAATACCAGTCTATATAATATCATATCAAATCAGTTGAAACATTATCATAGCTGGTTCAATAGCAGTCTATCATATCATATCAGTTGAAACAATATCATAGCTTGTTCAATAGCAGACCCCAAAAACAGTATCATTGCTTTCTTTCTATAATCTCAGTCAAGCAATAAATAAGTACTGATGTACAGACCGTTTTGAATAAACATGCACCTTATATGCAGAATCGTAAACATGCGAACATACCCAAGTTTGGTGAGTGGAAGGATGGCGGTGGCAGCAGCACACCATACACTGTCGTCTTTGATCATGCTCGGATGAAGAAAACAAACCCGAATGTGAACCCTAACGACCCTAGCCAATTTCAAGAAGTCTTCAGGGATCAGAGACCGGCAGCTCCTAAGCCAAATGCTGCACCACCTCGACCAATGAAAGGCGGCGGGGGAGAGCGAAGAGAGGAGAGAAGGCATTCACCGACTACGCCCCCGCAAGTCCATGGACGTGTAAGGCTTTTTTTTTGTGTGTTCATGTCATGTACCAGTGCATTAGTAGTACTTACTGTACTGGTTGGTCATGATACAGAATGAAAAAAGAGATTATTTTTTTGGATGTTTTCTTCAACCTGGCACAGCTTATTAATAGTAATTTGTTCTGGTACAAGCAGACTTCATGATTGCAGATCCGGTACGGTAAAATTTATATTGCAGTGCCCTTTTAATTGTGTCCAACAGAGAGGTTTGGTTTTTGAAGTTGGTGTTCAGTTTTTTCTTTTTCTTTCATTGGAAATATTCAGAAATTTCTGTTATACTCAATTTTGTGGAGATTAGTCCTCAAGCTAAATAAATTCAAAAAAGATGGAAAAAAATTGAATATAAACTAACTGAGGTTGAACCAGTGCCTAGCCCGAATGGGTCAGTTACCAGCACATTCAAGCCGGTACAATGCCCGATCATTGTGCAATTTAGTTAAGCAACAGCTATAACATGTTTCAAAACATGCATAATTTTGTTTTTTGTTTTTTTTACGATACAGCCAAGTGAAGATGTAATGGTACCAAAATTCGGTGTTTGGAACGATGCAAGTACCGGTACCGGCCATGATTACACGGGCCAATTTCAGAGAGTAGGAGAACAGAGGAATCGCGAGAGGGACCCCGGTGCGGCCCCACCAACGCGCTATGATCAGGCATACAATTCCCCTTATGAAACTGGAATAGGTTCACATCAAACTTCCAGAAGAAAACATCGCAGTTGTGTAATCTTATAATGTGCTCATCAGCTGCCCTTTATGAGAATGTCTTTTTAGTTATTGTGTGATTTCTTTTCTGTGTGTGTTTTTTTTTTTAATAATGGAGAACGCTTAGAAGTGGTTTTGTGATACCTTGGATTTGGTTTTTTGAGGCGTTTGTTAAAACCAGCAGCTCAAGTACTATATATATATATATATAACACCAACTTCAAAACCTATCAAATCGACTTCAAATGGCGAATCCAAACTGTTCAAACCGATCTACTTCATTAGTTGTGTATTTACATGCAAAAATTATAATTTTTCGAATTTAATTAGTATCAAATCAAGTGGTCCAATGTGAGAGTTTTTAAATTAATTTTAATATATTTATTGTTTAACATTTTTAACCGCTTGACTTAGTACTAAAATAACTCAAAAAAAATATAAATTTTGCATGTAAATGCATCACTCATACAGTAAATCGGTTTGAACAATTTAGATCTGTTGTTGAAGTCTATCCAATAAATTTTGAAGTTGATATCATATGACATTACACCGATGGTATACTAGTATTGAATATCTGCTTCTTATTAAATAATGTCATATAATCTTTTCAAGTGTCAACAACTTTTAGAATTTTTTTTCTCTCTCAGTTTTTTATATCTTTAATAACAATATCGTTGTTTTAAAAAATTTAACATCTCTTGTGTTTAGTAATTTTAAATGAACCCATGCATTCATATAGCTAAAAAGATGCTGAATTTTTTTTTTCCATGTGCGTCGTTTACAATTCATTCTAAAACACATACATTCAAAATCCTTGGATTCAGTCTGATTGTTTTTGTACTTGGAAAAAATGTTCAGCATTTTTAAAATTTATTTGAACGTTTGAATTCGACATAACTTGTGAACGAATGCATGTCAAAGATAAAAATTGAATTTCCAAAAACTTTAACATAAAATTTTATTATTGTTAAAATTTTAAAAGCTGAGATGTGCAAAAAAGAAAATACAATTTTAATAATCTGCTAATGAGATGTTTTCACAATGTAAGTACACAGCACAGGTGACAGAAAGGTTAGCATAGTGATACCAATACTGACAAGTCAGTTTGCAAGGGGAAATTACTGACAAATCATACTGAACAACTCGCAACAACAGATCAGAAGAGTGCAAACGGTTATGTCTTTTGTAATATGGAGGGAGAGATGTGAGCTGAATATATTCAGGGAGGAGAAGAAAATGTCAGCAATTCTTGCAATGGAAATATTACATGAATATCTTAGTTGGTTCGATATAAATTAGAGAGAATATAATACTGACATGAATGATATGATTTTGTTAATTTCTATTTTATTATGTTATTTAATCTGCTAATGACCTCTACTGTGTAGTATCCGCACTGCTCGGAATACAAAAAAAAAAAATTCTGGTGGTGATGCTGATCTGACAATGCATTTAGCTATTTAGTGTGGTTTTTTCTCAATGCAAAATCTTTTTTTTTTCCAAATTAAAGTGCAGGCGTGTCCCTGGAAATTATCAACGAGTGATTCGAGGAGATAGATCAGTCTACCTAAAATAGCAGTAAGTTGTGTTAATATTTTCAGAAGTGCTGATTGTTGCTAAGGAAATTTCGTCTATATTTCGTCCGTTTTGCTATAAAATTCGTGCCGAATTCATTTTTTATATGTAAAATTCTGAACGAAATCAGGTGATGTTTCGTGTGGAGTCCGCATCTTCTGCATTAACTCAAAATGTATATTTTGAGTTTAATGCATCTCAGCCGTTTGATTAGGATCGGAGCTAATTTGGTCCATGCCTATGACGCATGGGGCCCTTTAATATTAGTGCGGATCTCAATCGGACGGTCCAAATCTATTAACGAACGTTCTATTAATGCAGAGGATACGAATTCTTTCGTGAGCGAGCAAAGACATTATTCTTTTAATTTGATAGTATGGATATTGAAAAATGGGAAATTTTATGTATATCCCTTGAAAACATCGAAATTACGTATCTTTCCTTCTAAACTTTAAAATTATGTATTTTCTCTCTTTTAAACTTCCAAAACTCACAAATTTATCAATTTTATTGTCTTTTATGTTAAAGTTCATTTTAAATTTATAAAATATCTATTTACCTTTATTAAAAGCATAAAAAAT
This sequence comes from Carex parvula, assembly GCA_025461045.1. Classification (NCBI taxonomy): domain Eukaryota; kingdom Viridiplantae; phylum Streptophyta; class Magnoliopsida; order Poales; family Cyperaceae; genus Carex; species Carex parvula. Next base: position 1,440,202 of record JAJGRW010000556.1, read on the forward strand.
TGTAACTTGTTTACGAAAAATGTCGATAGCTCCATTACTAGTGTAGTTTTGACAATTCCTCCAATTCACTTTGACAATTATTCCGTCATAATTATGCATCTTTTTACTACACCTTGGAGGAAATAATCTATTGTAATTCCACATAATCGCAGGAATTATGTTATTCTAAATCTATTCGTTCATTTTTTCATGCACGAATCCCAAAAATATATGTTTTTTATGTCCGAATCTTAAAACAGATGAACGAAAGGATTTGAAATAACAGGGTCATGTAATTCTTTGGAATCGCAGCAGATCTATTTTCTACCTTGGGGCTTGTTTGGTTGTCATGTATCGTGCAGATGAGATTTTACTGATTCGGAAACACACGATTCAATTTGAGAATCCATTCTCATGTGTATGCGTTGAAATAGTTATAAGAACATGTTGAACTAATCATGTTCGGTTGTATTATGGAAATAATTGTAGAAAATTTAGATCCATTTTGAGAATATGTACATTTATTTCAAATTTTCTTATTTATATTGGGGTCGTTCGGCAACACAAGTAGGTTTAAATCTTAATTTGCGCTAAAGAGCTCATGTTCAATTGTCTTAATGCGTGAATAAAAGCTAAGGAGGCTTAATCCAGAGGTAAGGGCACTTTAAGATCCGGACAAGAGATTAAGATTTTGACAAAATGAGATTAAAGGAGGTGATTGTTATCCTCACTGAAAAACCGATGTTCAAAAGGATTAAATGACTAAGAAAGTTAAATGAAGCTAAAAGAGTTCCAAGATAGCTTAATCCTAAGTTGTTGAACCGAACAACACCGTTAACACTAATCAAAATTAAATAAATAAAATTAAATCAGGTTCATAAAAATGGAACTTACAAAGGTAAATGTTAATTTGATATAAGTAGGGGTGTTTGAACGGTCGTTTCGGTTGAAACAAAAATAAATTAAACAAGCTGAATTTCTTTTTCAGTTTTCAAAAGCAAACCGAATCAATCGAATAACAACCGAACTGTTTAACTATAATTAAATTTCGGTTTGTTCAGTTGAACCGAATAAGAGAAATTAAATTTCAAAAAGTCAAAACTCAATACATACACCAATACAGTAATTTCATAGAAATAAATATCAAGGTAATATTACACACGTTGTTCAATTCATATATAATATGTAGATATTCTAAAATATCCAATCAAAATAAAAAAACAAGCGATGATTAAACCAAATGAAATATAAACCATACTTGAACTATTATAATTTGGTCGGTTCGGTTTTATCGGTTTTGAACGTCCAAACCGAACCGATAAATATAAGCCGAAATAATTTAAATTTTTAACCAAACCAATTCATTTAAACCGAAAAATCAATTCATTTAAATTGAAATTTTTCTGTTCGGTTGAAAACCAATCAAACCAAACTGTTTGAACAGATATAAGTATAGAGTATTGAATTTTCTTGTATTTGTTATGGATTCCGTCGCATAAGAATATGTCTCTACTAACTATAAAATATAAACTTAAATTTTTTTTATCTTACTTAATGATATTTTGTGCAGAAAAAGAAAATGGTGCTTAGTTGGTCAGACTCAAATTTTTTTCTCTAACTTTTTAACTTGCAATAATGAGAATTTTGTTTGAAAATAAATTCAATTGAGAAATGAGAAAAAAAATATAGGCCGAACACAATTTGAAAAAATCTATCCAATAGATCGTGAAACCCAAGAAATATCGGGGGATTTATTTTAGCGAACAAGCCCTAAATGCTTAATTTCCAACAGGCCTAATAAGGCCTAACGAGTGGATCACTGACTAAGACACTAACAGGCCGAACGAGGCTTAATCTGAATTTGTGAAAATGTATGTACTGGAGGGGACCCATACGGTACCAGACCGTACACAAAACTCCCGGCCAGACCAAAGTCATCTCCGTATCTATTTCGATTTTAGAATATAAGAGGTCCGTTTTGAGATTTGTGCTGGATTAAAACGAACTGGAGGGGGTCAACCCTTTTAAATGCTTAGTGTTCAAGCATGAGACTTAAACTCATCTGGATACAGTTTAAGAAACTAAACAAAAGGATATACCCAACTATTTAATATCTATATAATATTGTTTTTTCCGGATTTCGAACCTGCGATCTTCTATACAGAGAGAAAATGAAAAAAAAATTGAGAAATATAGTCAAATAATCACCAATGAATAAAAATAGAGAAATAATACTATCTCAAATATTTGTGCGATCAACTCTAAAAATAGAGAAATAATATTATATATGTTTCATTGATTTCATTGTAGAAGTGAAACAAGAGTTTTTAAAACAAACATGTGCAAACTCTTTGACTTTTTTGAGCAATGGGTTGCTTGTATCAGTGGAGTTGTAAATTTATGTAAACAAGATCAAAATTCCTGTCATTTAATATATTCTTTATGAACTAAAGGGTTTTAATTGATTTTAGCGAGCTTTCAATAACTGAATTCATATCCAGTGCAATACTGGACTGAATAGAATGAGATACAAGTCGATCGTCAGTTTTAATCTGGCACAAATATCAAAACAGACCACTTGTATCTAAATTATAAATGAGGAGGGTTCAAATGCACTCAAATTTCTATGCTCCCAAATGCACCATCTCCTTTATCTCTATTTTTAAAGTCTGAATAGTCGATCCAAACCGCTCAACATGATCTTCATAATAAATTATGCTTGGAGACCAAATTTTATATTTTTTAGAATTTTTTTACTATTTTTTATGATAGATACAAAATCACTTTATCGGATGGTCCAGAATCTCCTTAAAACAATGATTTTGTACCTATCTTAAAAAATAGTAAACAAATTCTAATAAATATAAAATTTGGTCTGCAAGCATAATTTATTATGAAGATCATGTTGAGCGGTTTGAATCGACTGTTCAGACTTTAAAAATAGAGATAAAGGAGATAAAGAATTGGGTGTATTTAGGAGCAAAGAAATTTGGATGCATTTGAACCCTCCTTAATTGCTCAGCTGAAAGTTTGCCAATACATATTGTACTCAGTCCAATATTTGAGAGGATACAGATTCTCAATAACTTTGTTGATATTTGTTACAGACATTTTAATTATCTCAGACTATAACAAACCATCTTAATTTTCAACCCAGTATGTGTGATGATACTGCAAATACTAATACTAATACTGTACTGTGGCATCCCAAGTCTGACATTAATTTTAATATATTTATTTTTTATCATTGTTTGACAATTTAATTTTATACTAAATTAATTTCAAAATTCATAATTTTTGTATTTAAATGCTTCACTTTTAAAGTAGATTAATTTTAACAGTTTGAATTAAATATTTGAAATCAATTTAATAGATTTTAATTCTAAGTTCACAAAAAAAAACTCAATGAGATTAAGAACATCCTACTTCTTTTGTATCTCAATTTAAAATGTAAATTTGTTTTTCCTCCTTGAAATACATTGCTTCTATTCCAATCTCCTCCTTGGACTGATAAGATCTTCTGAATTCGACCGCACAAATCAGCAATACATGTATTAATACTTGAGCAGAAGTTTCTTAACCTACAAGGCTATATAACCCCCGGGTCCCGAAAACAGCGAGCGTTCATTGCAAGAGCTTCAGACAAACGGGTCCCACATATCAGCGAGACAACACACTGGAGCACGGGCGTGTTACGTGTTGGAGGGTTCTCGCCTCCTCGCCCCGACGAGTGACGACTCTTCTCTCTTCCACTTTCCCCCAAAAACAAACAATTCTATTTCTACCGACCTATCTTTCCTCTTCTTAAATCACTCGTCTCGTTCTCTCTCTCACGCTCGCTCGCTCTTTCTCCACTATCTCCTTCTCTCTCTATCTCTGCTTTATACCTCTCCTTCTCACTGAATCGCTCGATGCATACACCCCGCTCTCTTTCTCAATCGTTGTTCTTCTTCTCGCACCTCAAGTCCGATAAGTATTGATATATCTCTCAACCTTGTTTTTCTATTTTTTGATCTTTAAAAATAGGGTTCTATTTTGGGCGAGTTTCCTTATTTATGCGATTTTTAGGGTTTTGATCGTTTCGTATTTCGTTTATAGTTTCGTGAGATAGAAGAAAGGGTTTCCCTTGAGCAGAGATGGCGGCTCATAGGTCGAGCTTTCCTCTCCGCCTACAACAACTCCTAACCGGCGGACGGTCCATTTCACCCTCTCTGAAGCTTGAATCCGAGCCGGTAAGCCTGAAGGTTTTATTTTTCATAGGTTGATCCCTTTAGGTTTAGGTCGTCTTATATTTATTTGATGATCGATATTGCTTATTTTTTTTTTTCATATGGTAGATTCTGAGTAAGGAGATTTACATTTAGAGTGCATCCTTTGTCTAATTTTATAATCTCTGTGTTTTGTATGGGCAAAACATGATTCGATGTGAATGATAGTGTTTTGGTTGCTGGCTCTTCTGAGTCACATAAAATACAGCATCCTTTGTCTAATTTAACATTTTCTGTGTTTTGTACGGGTAAACATGATTCGATGTGAATGATTGTATTGTGGTTGCTGGTGCTCTGAGTCAGATAAAATACAGCATTCAAAGTTATTATTTTTCAAGAAATTAGGGTTTATCAGTTGTGTGATGCTGATTTGATGTATTTTCCATATAGACCTGTTGGAACTGTTTTTAGTGCTTAATCGCCTAACTTATAGCTTTTAAAATTTGGCATCTAGTGTGACTTCATTCCATTCATGTGATGTTCAAGCTTGTTAGTGTAAATGATCAATGTTCTTTCATGTTTGCACCTTAAAAAATGTTGTCTGGTGCTAAAAAGGCTTTTGTTCTATTCACAATGTTATCCATCTGCGGTTTGGGTTAGGAGAACAGTATAGTCTGTAAGGGTGTATGGAAACAATTCTGAATTGCCTTTCATCTCAGCTTCATCATCTAGAATCACATTTACCAGAACTTTATGAGTACATATACATGTTAGATTATTGCTACGAAATGAAGCTTACAATATCTTTTTTCATCTTTCATTTTATTAAGTGGAATGCTAATTGTTTGCCATGTGATAATTGCAGCCACCTAAAGTAAAGGCGTTTATTGATCGAGTCATCAATTGCCCTTTAAATGATATTGCCATACCCCTTTCCGGCTTCCGGTGGGAGTATAAAAAGGTACGACCCTTTTCCATATTTCCTAACCCTTACACTAATTCTAATCATGCTGAGAATCCTAATTCTATTCTTTGCCATGAATTAGTACACTCCAGCGATGTAACTGGGTTATCAGTTTGCTGTAAAGCCCCTTGTTGGGTAATTGCATTTGGTCAATCCCATGAAGTATGCATATTTATCTTTGTAGAAACCTGACCATGTAAATTTTTTTATGAAATGATATCAACCACTGGATTGCTTGAAGACGCAAGTATCTGTACCTTAATATCCTTGAGCAGCTAACAAATAATATTTAGATAATTTTATAGATGGGTACATTTAATGTTTCTTTGTCATATATGATCACAGGGTAATTTCCACCACTGGAGGCCACTGTTTTTGCATTTTGAGACGTTTTTGAAGACATACATTGCCTCTAGAAATGATCTCCTTTTATTGGATAGCTTCTCAGCAGAAGATCCTTTACCGAAGAACACTCTTATACAGATCTTGAGAGTTATGCAAATTATTTTAGAAAATTGCCATAACAAGGCGTCTTTCCCTGGCCTTGAGGTAAGCTAGAATTTATTTTTATGTTGAGCTTGATCATATCTTTTTCTCAGGAGTCTGCAAAGGTCCCTTTACACTAAGCACCTCAAATTCAGAAAGTCTTTGTCCTCAAGCTTTGTAAGGATTGTCCTTCTTTAAATATACCTGTGGCCATATTGTTGCTAGAAGATTAGATTCAAGCCATATTGTTGCTGTTACTAACAAGCTTGTAATAATTGCTATATCAAAGTGGGCTACTTTGTGAACTTATAAGTGTTGATTTGTACTATTGGTTGGTTTTGTAAGAGGCCTCAGGTCTGTACTAGAGTATCAAAGTTGAAACATAATAATGGGAGAATGAAAACCATATGGGTGCCCAGAGTACTGGCAGGTCCCTGTGGAAGTGTACCCAATACTATACTAGTTTATTTCTCTAATCTTTACTCAGAACATGTATTGTTTTTTTTTTTTAATCTTCTTAGTGGTTTCTTAGGTGTTAAAGCAGAAAATTGAAATAAAAACTAATTGCTGCAGTCCTCCTTGGCACTTCAATTCTGAATTGTACTTACTGTCGTTTTTCTTTCTCAGCACCTCAAGCTGCTTCTTGCATCAACTGATCCTGAGATTCTCATTGCCACTTTAGAAGCCCTATGCGCTTTGGTGAGAGTCAATCCCTCCAAAATACACGTCAGTGGAAAATTGATTGGCTGCGGGTCTATTAACAGCCATCTACTGTCTTTAGCCCAAGGCTGGGGTAGCAAAGAAGAAGGCCTCGGGCTTTATTCATGTGTGGTCTCCAATGAACGGACTCAACCTGGTGGCTTATCACTTTTTCCTTCTGACTCAGAAAACAAGTCTGACACCACCCAATACCGTCTTGGCTCAACCCTACATTTTGAGTGTAACTTACCAGCTGACCAAGCCAAATCATGTGGAATGTGTGTAATAGACATACCTGACCTGCACCTTCGTAAAGAAGATGACCTAACCATCTTGAAGCAGTGTGTAGAAAGATACAATGTGCCACCCGAACACAGGTTCTCTCTCCTCACAAGGATCCGATATGCCCGTGCCTTTTCTTCCTCTAGAACCAGCCGAACTTACACCAAAATAAGCCTTCTTGCATTTATTGTCCTGGTTCAGTCCAATGATGCTGGTGACGAACTTGTTTCATTCTTCACTAATGAGCCGGAGTATACTAACGAATTAATCCGGCTGGTACGATCTGAAGACGCATCGGTACCTGGTTCAATCCGTGCGCTTGCCATGCTGGCACTTGGTGCTCAGCTAGCGGCCTATGCCTCATCCCATGAACGGGCTCGGATACTCAGTGGATCCACCATAATATCTGCTGGGGGAAACCGGATGGTGCTTTTAGGGGTTCTTCAAAAGGCTATATTGACTTTGAACAACCCTACCGATCCCTCTTCTCCAGTCTTTGTGGATGCTCTCCTCCGGTTTTTTCTCTTTCATGTCATGTCCACCTCTAGCTCTGGTGGGTCGGTTCGTGCTTCGGGTCTGGTCCCTTCACTATTGCCCCTTTTGCAAGACTCTGACCCAGCCCACATGCATCTTGTTTGTCTTGCTGTAAAAATATTACAGAAGCTGTTGGAGTATAGCACCCCGGCTGTTGCATTGTTCAAAGACTTGGGCGGGGTCCAGCTGTTGGCCCAAAGACTGCATGTAGAGATCGAGAGGGTTATTGGCACTTCAGATGAGGCCAGTGCCAGTGCCAGTGCCAGTGCCAGTTCCAGTGCCATGGTTATCTCTGACGCAGCAAAGTCTGATGAAGATCATCTTCACTCACAGAAGCGGCTTATCAAAGCTTTGCTAAAGGCACTGGGAACTGCTACCTATTCTCCTGCGAACCCTGCACGGGGTCAGAACTCACAAGATAACAGCAATAACTCTCTCTCTGGTTCTCTCTCCCTGATATTTCGCCAGATGGACCGGTTTGGTGGAGATATTTACTTCTCAGCTGTTTCTCTTATGAGTGAGATGATACACAAGGACCCTACTTGCTTTCCTGTTTTGCAAGAACAAGGGCTACCTGATGCATTTTTATCGTCTGTTCTGGCCGGTGTGGTCCCTTCATCTAAAGCTCTCATCTCTATACCTAATGGGCTTGGTGCAATATGTCTTAACACACGGGGGCTTGAGTCTGTCAGAGAGTCCTCTGCACTGCGCTTTCTGATAGACCTTTTCACAACCAGGAAGTATCTTATAGCAATGAATGAAGGTGTGGTTTTATTGGCGAACGCAATGGAGGAACTGCTCCGCCACCAGTCTTCTCTTAGGAGCTCTGGTGTGGAGATTATTATAGAAATTCTTAATAAGCTCTCTTTGATGGGGGAAGAAAGGGAGAAAACTGGTGCAGAACCTTCTGGGAGCTCTGATGGAGTTGCTGACATGGAGACCGACAGGGAAATTAAGGCAGCTCCAGAGGGGCATGACTTGATGGGTGGTGTTGGGTCAGGCTCGGGCACTGACGGCATCACGGACAACCAATTCATCCACCTTTGTGTGTTTCATGCAATGGTGCTTGTTCATCGCACGATGGAGAACTCGGAAAGTTGCAGGCTGTTTGTAGAGAAGGGGGGTATTGAGATTTTGTTAAAGCTACTTCTTCGACCGAGTATTACACAATCATCAGAAGGGATGCCTATTGCCTTGCACAGCACTGTAGTCTTCAAAGGCTTCACACAACATCACTCGGCTCCACTTGCACGTGCCTTCTCATCCTCCCTGAGGGAGCATCTGGCGAAAGCCTTGACTGAATTAACCCTGGACCCAACTTCTGACAACCATTCCACACCTTCTCTTTTTGTGGTGGAGTTCCTACTCTTCCTGGCTGCCTCAAAAGATAACAGGTGGATAAATGCATTGCTGGTGGAATTTGCTGATGCGGGGAAGGATGTGTTGGAAAATATTGGTCGGGCTCATAGGGAGGCATTATGGCAGATAGCACTTCTAGAAGATTGCAAGGTATTGGATGGGGATGCAGAGAGTTCTAATGTGTCCACTAGTGATGCCCAGCGGTTGGATTCTGAGATTGACGATGCCCGGTTAGGCTCTTTACGGCAGTATATTGATCCTTTGTTGAGGCGTAGGGGTTCTTCTTGGAGCATAGAGTCACAGGTTTCTGATCTCATCAACATATACCGTGATATCAGCCGGGTTTCTGGTGCCCGTACTGATCGATACTTGAGTTCCCTCGAACGTTCTTCAAGTTCTTCAGACCGCACCCCTCGTTCGTCAGATTCCAATCCTAGCTCCGGTGGTAGCACTTCTGGGGCCAGAACAGTTGAGGAAAACAAGAAACTTTCTTATTCTTCATATCACGACATGTTAACCTCTCTTTCATACCACATTGATCATCTTTTCATGGAACTCGGTAAGGCAATGCTACTATCCTCACGGCGGGAGAACAACCCAGTGAACCTCTCTCCTTCAGTTGTATCTGTTGCTGGTACAATTGCCTCTATTGTGTCAGAGCACTTGAATTTTGGGGGGCATGCGCGCCCTAGTGAGAGTGAAGTCTCTGTGACTACTAAGTGCCGGTATCTTGGCAAGGTGCTATATTTTATTGATGGCATTCTGCTGGACCGGCCAGACTCGTGCAACCCGGTCATACTGAACTGTTTCTACAGCCGAGGTGTCATTCAATTAATTTTAACTACTTTTGAAGCCACAAGCCAATTACTTTTCACAGTTACAAACCGCTTGCCAGCCTCTCCCATGGAGACTGAGGATTCCAAAGGCAGTTCTGAAAAGGAGGATTCAGATAGCATGTGGATACATGGCCCGCTTGCGAGCTATGGTGCTGTCTTGGATCACCTGGTCACATCTTCATTCATCCTCTCCAGCTCTACGAGGCAGTTACTTGAACAACCTATAGGCACTGGAAGCATCCAATTCCCCCAGGATGCAGAGGCATTTGTTAAAACGCTTCAGTCTAAAGTCTTGAAGGTCGTGCTTCCAATATGGACCCACCCCCACTTTGCTGAGTGCAACTTGGAATTTGTTAGTGCATTGACATCTATCATGAGGCATGTGTACTCTGGGGTTGAAGTGAAAAACACAGGGACTGGTAATGTTGGTTCTCGTTTGGTGGGTCCACCACCTGATGAGTCTGCAATTGCTTTGATAGTTGAAATGGGTTTCTCCCGTGCAAGGGCAGAAGAAGCTCTGAGACAGGTTGGCACAAACAGTGTGGAGATTGCAACTGACTGGCTGTTCTCACATCCGGAGGAGCCAGAAGAGGATGATGACCTTGCACGTGCACTGGCCATGTCTTTGGGTAACTCAGATTCACCACCTAAAGAAGAGGGGAAGAATGAGCCAGAGATTGAGGTAGAAGAAGAAACAATGCAGCTACCACCGGTAGATGAGATGCTGACCTCTTGCATAAGACTTCTGCAAATGAAGGAATCGCTTGCTTTCCCAGTCCGAGACATGCTTGTCACAATCTGTTCACAGAATGATGGTCAGTTTCGGCCGAAGGTTCTCACTTTTATTATTGATCGGGTAAGAGAAATCTGTGCCGTGCCCATTCTAACCGGAAACTCTGAAATCTCAGCTTTGTTCCATGTACTCGCACTTATCCTGCACGATGACACTGCAGCACGCCAGGCTGCCTTGAAGGCTGGTCTGCCCAAGATCGCTCTTGACCTTCTATCAGGTTGGGATGGGGAATCATCAGTAAAGAGTGAGTCAAATGGAGTTCCAAAGTGGGTCACATCCTGCTTCCTGTCAATCGATCAAATGTTGCAAGTGGAGCCAAAGTTGCCTGATATCACCGAGCTTGAATTAGGAAAAGATGACAAGGAGAAATCAACAGGTCAGGCATCAGTTGTTATCGACCAATCATGTAAAGAAACAGAGGCCGCACCAGAGGCTGCTGGGTTGTTGGACACAGCGGATCAGAAGAGACTCTTGGAGTTGTGCTGTAGATGTATGCAGAACCATGTGCCATCCGACACCATGCATGTGGTCCTCCAGCTGTGCGCTACTTTGACTAAGGTCCATCCTATAGCTGTTACCTTTCTTGAAGTTGGTGGTTTGAATGCTTTGCTTAGTCTACCGGTTGGTTGTTTGTTTCCTGGGTTTAATGCTGTTGCTGCTTCTATCATACGGCATATTTTGGAGGACCCCCACACTCTCCAGCAAGCAATGGAGCTGGAGATACGCCACTGTCTTATCACTGCTGCAAACAGAAATGGAAACCCTAGAGTTACCCCACGTAACTTTGTACAGAGTCTATCTGATGTTATTTCCCGGGACCCAGTGGTCTTTATGCGGGCTGCTCGGAATGTGTGTCAAATAGACATGGTTGGTGATCGGCCATACATCGTGCAGTTGAAGGAACGTGATAAGGAGAAGAGCAAGGAGAGAGAGAAGGATAAGTCAGCTGAGAAAGACAAGGCTGACAAGTTGCCTTCTGATCAGGCAAAACAGCTGGATTCAAACACAAAGATTGCAAAGGCACACAGAAAATCCCCCCAGAGCTTTGTAACAGTAATAGAGCATCTGTTGGACTTAGTAGTAACTTTTGTGCCTCCCCCTCTCCCTAGAACTGAAGATCAAGCCGATTCAGGTGTGCCTGTCAGTTCGTCAGCTTCTGACATGGACATCGATACATCTGCTTCAGCCAAGGGAAAAGGGAAGGCTGTAGCCAACTCACCTGAAGAGAGCAAAACAGCTTTACAAGAGGCCACTGCCTCTGTTGCCAAGATGTCCTTTTTACTGAAGCTCTTAACTGATGTTCTCCTGACCTATGCCTCATCAATCAATGTTCTTCTCCGCCGGGATGCAGAACTCAGCTTACGTGGGCCCATCCATGCTAGTGGATCTGGAGGTGTTTTTAGTCACATTGTTCGCCAGTTCCTATCTAGTTCCCCTGCAAAACCAAAGAAGGACAAGAAATCTGAGGGTGACTGGAGATACAAAATGGCAACACGTTCTAGCCAGTTTCTGGTTGCTTCAGCTATTCGTTCGGCCGAAGCAAGGAAAAGGATATTCTCTGAAATTTCAAGCATGCTAGCTGAGTTTGTGGACTCCTCGAATGGGTGCAAGGCACCAGATTTGAGCATGAATGCATATATCGACCTCCTTAACGAGATACTTGCGGCCCGCTCACCAACCGGTTCCTACATATCTGCTGAAGCTTCCTCTACATTTATTGATGTTGGCTTGGTCCACGTGCTAACACGTACACTTGAAGTATTGGATCTAGACAACTCTGAGTCATCAAAGGTTGTTACAGGCATAGTTAAAGCACTTGAACTAGTCACAAAGGAGCAGGTGCACTTGTCCGATGTGAAGGGAGAGAGAAAAGCCAGCTCCGATCCAAATCAGGTAGACTCATCTGCTGGGGCTGACAGATTGCAGCCCACTGAAGCTGGTGGCCAGACTGAGACAGCTGGTGGTGCTGCCTCACAAGGTGATGCATCAAACTCTGTGTGGGCACAAGGTGATGCATCGAACTCTGTAACTGATGAAATGGAGCACGACTATGATGGTGAAGATGATTTCATGCAGGATGTTGTGGCAGAAGATCGTCCTGAGAACAATGATGGCATTTCAAGTGTAGAAATCACCTTTAATATCCGGCATGATGATGCGGACCGGATGGTTGATGACAATGATGATGATGATGTGGATGACGAGGATGAGAGTGATCGAGATGGCAATGATGATGATATGTCAGGGGATGATGATGGAGATGATGATGAGCGTGATGAGGATGACGAGGATGAAGATGTTGATGATGATGAGGATGATGGAGAGCATGATGGTTTGGAGGAGGAAGAGGATATGCATCACATGCACCATCCGGACACTGACCCTGATGACCATGAGATGGATGAAGAGGAGTTTGATGAGGACATGCTAGAGGAGGATGAGGATGAAGACGAGGAAGATGAGGAGGGAGTTATACTGCGACTGGAGGAGGGGATTAATGGAATTAATGTTTTTGATCATATTGAGGTGCTTAGTGGGGGTGGGGGCACTGGCGACACCTTGCGTGTTATGCCATTGGATATTTTTGGGACCAGAAGACATGGACAGAGTGGGCGTACCACATCAATCTATAATCTCCTGGGAGGCAGATCTGGTGCTGATCAAGGTGGCCGTGCTGAGCACCCACTGCTTGAGGAGCCGACTGCCCTTCGACTGCTCGCCCAACACAGACAGTCAGGTTAGTGGTTATGTTACTGCTAGTTTCTGGTAGTCAGTTTTCTAAGGGGTGCTCCTTTGGAATGCTTCTCAAACTAATATATCGAATAAGTGCATTCAAAACCAAATTCAGTCATTCCTAAAGATTGAAATGAAATGAAAAATAGCACTCAAAAAAGGAATGATATTGTTAGGTTATCACCTGTATAATAGGGTTTTGATAATTTATGGAGTTCTAAAAGTTCACCACTTCAGTTATATTTCTCTCTTATTGTTTGATCATTGCAGATTTTTTTTTTTTTTTCAAATACATGTGTAATTTGTGTTAGTTTCTTGCAAAGTACCTGCTCTTGTTTGTTCATTGGGATCATTTAAGAATTTTACCTTTCTCCTTTATGCAGATAGCACAGTCGATTTAGCTTTCTCTGATAGAAATCAGGAGAACAACTCCTCCCGTCTGGATGCAATTTTCCGGACTCTAAGAAGCAGTCGGCAAGGAAACCGATTCAATATCTGGTTGGATGAAAACCATCCACGTGGGGGGTCCACAGCTCCAGCTGTGCCACAGGGATTGGAGGACCTGATCATCTCTCAGTTGAGACGGCCTACACCTGAGCAACGATCTGATCCAAGTGCGCCAGCAATCCAGCCAGAAGGTACAGACGAGCCCAACAATTTACAAGGGTCTGAATCTGGAACCAGGGAGCAAGCACAAGCTGGACTTGCAGAAGGAACTGAAAATGCTAATGAGACTGCTCCATCTGAGGGTGCATCTCTCCAAGGAGACGCATCAAATGCTAGTGAACAGGCAACTGACATGCAGTACGAGCGCTCTGATGCAGCATCAACCCGGGACCGTGATGGGGAGGCTATCAGCCAGGCAAGCAGTGAAAGTGGTGCTACCATTGGGGAGTCCTTGCGTAGCCTAGAGGTTGAAATTGGAAGTGTAGATGGACATGATGATTCGGTGAGAAGGCCGCCAGGTGGAGGAACGGTCCCTTCCAGTGTATTGGAGAGAGTGAGTGAAGTACCGCAAAGCGCAAGTGAAGAGGGTGGACAGACCGACTCAGGCCTGCAAGAGGGACAGCAAGCAAGTAACAGAAATGGAGAAGGTGATTCATCGATTGACCCGACATTTTTGGAGGCTCTGCCAGAGGATTTACGTGCTGAGGTGATTTCCTCTCAACAGAACCAGGCTGATGCACAAGGGTCATCTGGAGAGCGGGCCCAACATAATGATGGGGAGATTGATCCAGAGTTTTTGGCTGCGCTTCCACCAGATATTCGTGAGGAGGTATTGGCTCAACAGCGGGCCCAGCGACTACAGCAGTCGCAAGAGCTGGAGGGACAACCTGTGGAGATGGATCCTGTCTCCATTATCGCAACTTTCCCTTCTGAGATTCGTGAAGAGGTGGGATGACTACTGCATTACTGATACTTAATGGTTATTCAATTTGTAGTTTTCTTTACTGCAGGTGCACTAATTAGGACCCATGGCAAAAGGATCATCTTAGTATTGATGCTGATTCCATTGCTTATTTGAGCTCTGTCATTTTATTTTAGGTTCTCCTGACATCACCAGATACTCTCCTTGCCACTCTGACACCTGCATTGGTAGCTGAAGCAAACATGCTGAGAGAGAGGTTTGCTCATCGGTATCACAGTGGAACACTGTTTGGTATGGGATCAAGAAGCAGGAGAGGTGAGTCATCAAGATTGTTGCCGCATGGTGAAGGTGGGTCCCGTCAGACATCTAGTAAGGTTGTAGAAGCTGATGGTACTCCTCTTGTTGATAAGAATGCCCTCAAAGCTCTCATTAGATTGCTCCGAATTGTCCAGGTACTTGTAATTCTTTTTGCAATCTCGACAATTTTTGTTGCTTAAGTGCACATGGATACATGCATTAACCAAACTAGAATATTGGAATATTTGCGGCTCTCGTTGATTTTTGTGCTTTATTGGTTACATAGACACATTTTACTTTGTTCTATCATTTATCTTATTCTGTTGATTTCCAGAATGTTGTTGGTTCCCAGCTATTGGTAAAAGCCCAAAAGGAAAAGTAAGGAAAAGTGGACAAAAACATTCAATTATGAAACACCAAATGAACAAAACTGTTTAGGCAAAAATAAAAGAGCCTTGTATGCATTCCTACTTGTATCATTTTTAATCATGTGCTATCTTCTGAACAGCCATTGTACAAGGGTCAGCTACAGAGACTTCTTTTCAACCTCTGTGCGCACCGAGAAACAAGGGCATGCTTGGTGCAAATCTTGGTGGATATGCTTATGCTTGACCTTCAAGCCTCCACGAGCAAGCCAAACAGCTCGGTGGAACCACCTTTCAGGCTGTATGGTTGCCAGAGTTCCATCACATACTCTAGGCCCCAACACTCTGATGGTAAGCATGTTTCTTCTTTTGTACCTATCTCTGAAAAGGTAAAATAATTAAATGAGTACTCAAAATTCCAAGTTGAATTACAAAAAATGCTTTTAGTTTAACAAGAAGTGGGTCACTGCAGGTACAAAACCATAACATACTGATATATTCTAACAGAACATATTTAATACTGAATCACACTGATATCCCTTTGGTATACTTATCAGGAGTACCTCCTCTGGTATCTCGCCGCATTCTAGAGACTCTAACATACCTGGCCAGGAATCATCCCAATGTGGCAAAACTTCTGTTGTATCTTGAGCTCACCCGACCCACTGGAACTGAAGCCCGTGATGTGGGCCGTGGCAAGGCCGTACTCATGGAGGAAGATAAACCTGAAAATGACAAGGCTTATGCAATAGTCTTACTTCTTACTCTGCTGAACCAGCCATTGTATATGAGGAGTGTGGCTCATCTTGAACAGGTTCAATTTCTGATTAAAATAAAGAACTGATCAAGTATCATCATTTGGTCTTGGCCTTTAATGGGTTTTTACTCATTCTTAGGCTGGTTTTAAATGTTCAGCCTATTTTAAGCACCCTTATACTCTGATTTCTCCGACAGAATAGATGAAAAAATAAAACCTTCAAAACCAGTAATACTGAATCTGTGGGGCCATATTTCTCTTTTTCCTGAACTTGATACTTGGTACCACAAGATAGAACATTTTTCTAAACCCTGTTTTTATAACAGCTATTGAACCTTCTTGAAGTCATCATGGTAAATGTGGATCATGAGACTGAACAATCTGAAAAGACAGCAGAAGAGAAACCACCGGGTTCTGATAGCACTATGCAGGAAGCTGCTCAAAATAGTAATACTGCCACTGTCGGTGCTTCTAGTTCAATAGGACCAGATACCAGTGGTACAGGGGAGACAAAAACAGAGCAGCCTCTGAATGATGTCTTACAGAGCCTGCCTCATCCTGAGCTTCGCCTTCTGTGTTCATTGCTTGCACGTGAAGGGTACGCATGCATTTTTATTGACACTCTGTTATATACTAAGATGTATTTCATTCATATTGATCCATTTGCTGATTGCACCTGCCCTTCTAAAATGGAAACTACTTTATATAGTGGGACTAAAATGGAATAATGGAGTATGCACTATCTTTATCTTTATAGCATGGAATAAGGTTCGGAGGTACTCAGCTGTCTAAATTGGGAATAAAAGAAAAATCCAATTTACCAGAACTGCCTTTTACCAAAGACATCTTCAAAATGGTTATTCTTATCTGTTCTGTGTCAGATGCTTGCTTATTTTAATTTGTTGGATTTTCTCATGACATGTAGTTTCTTTCTTTCTTTTATAGGTTGTCAGACAATGCATATCTCCTTGTGGCGGAGGTTTTGAAGAAGGTAGTTGCACTGGCTGCCAGTTATTGCAGCTTGTTCATTACAGAGCTGGCCCACTCAATGCAAAACCTCACCCAGGGTGCAATGAACGAGCTCCGTTCATATGGTGAAAATAGCGAAAATGCACTTCTCAGTGCATCATCCACCAATGGGACTGCTGTACTAAGGGTCTTGCAGGCATTGAGTTCTTTAGTGTCCATGCTGCAAGAGAGAAAAGAAAAGGAAATTGATGCACTTGGTCAGATAGCTGACATAAATTCATCTCTTGATTCTCTGTGGCTCGAGCTGAGCAACTGCATAAGCAAGATCGAGAGCTCACCAGATTATCCTGCTGACCAGCTGAGCTCACCTTCTGCCAGCGCTGGACCTATGGGCAACTCTAATTCGTCACCACCTCTACCAGCCGGTACACAAAACATACTTCCTTACATCGAATCATTCTTTGTGACATGCGAGAAGTTGCGTCCCAGCCCCTCGAGCCAGTCAGAAACACCACCTCAGGATAGTGCATCAACTACCTCTGACACTGATGATAACACCAAGCACAATGCACTGGTTAAATTCTCAGAGAAACACAGAAAGTTGCTGAATGCATTCATTCGTCAGAACCCCGGCCTCCTCGAGAAATCCTTCTCTCTAATGCTAAAGATCCCACGCTTGATTGATTTTGATAACAAGAGAGCATATTTCAGGTCAAAAATAAAGCACCAACATGACCACCACCACCACAGCCCAGTCAGAATATCGGTCAGGAGAAATTATATATTAGAAGATTCTTATAACCAGCTGAGAATGAGATCACCACAGGATTTGAAGGGGAGACTAACTGTGCACTTCCAAGGGGAGGAAGGCATAGATGCTGGTGGTCTCACAAGAGAGTGGTATCAACAGTTGTCAAGAGTGATTTTTGATAAAGGTGCACTGCTTTTCACTACAGTTGGAAATGATTCGACGTTCCAGCCGAACCCGAACTCGGTGTACCAGACTGAGCATCTCTCATACTTCAAATTTGTTGGCAGGGTGGTGAGTATCTATAAAATAATCTTGAAAAATTAACTGTACAGTCCTTTAGAAAATGTATTGTCATATCTAATGACTGCATTTTACTTTTGTGTTAGGTTGGCAAGGCTCTCTTTGACAGCCAACTTCTTGATGTGCACTTCACCAGATCGTTCTACAAGCATATACTCGGTGTGAAAGTCACATATCATGATATCGAAGCCATTGATCCTGGTTACTACAAGAACCTCAAGTGGATGCTTGAGGTGATCCTCACCTCTCTCTTTCAACCTATGTGTATTTACTTTTTCGATTTCTGTCACTATTATTACCAAAACTCTCGACTTCCCTTAATTATTATTTGTTGAATTGTAGAATGACATCAGTGAAATGTTGGACCTCACGTTCAGTGTGGATGCAGATGAAGAAAAGCTCATCTTGTATGAGAAGAATGAGGTACCATCTGTTCTTGTATTCTTCTGGCAATTTAGACTTCTGTTTATATTGTTTCTTGCTGTTGGATCAGCTTTTGTAATTTGTATGACATCTTGTAATAATTTGCAGGTAACAGATTATGAACTGATTCCTGGTGGGCGTAACATCAGGGTAACAGAAGAGAACAAGCACGAGTACGTGGACCGAATTGTTGAGCATAGGCTAACCACAGCAATCAGGCCTCAGATCAATGCATTCTTGGAAGGGTTCAATGAGCTGATCCCAAAAGATCTAATTTCCATTTTCAATGACAAGGAGCTTGAGCTGCTAATTAGTGGCCTTCCTGACATAGATTGTGAGTACCAGCCCAGCCTTGTACTCTTTTCGATGTTAATCCTGTAAATTGCTTTTGAAGTACCCTAACATGTTACATTTCCCTTTTTATGCAGTGGATGATTTAAGGGCAAACACAGAATATTCAGGATATAGCATTGCCTCACCAGTAATTCAGTGGTTCTGGGAGGTTGTTCAAGGCTTCAGCAAGGAGGATAAAGCTCGCTTCCTCCAGTTTGTCACCGGAACTTCTAAGGTATTCTTCTCTTTTACCTTTCCTTTCTTTATTATATTTCTTTTGGTTGGAAGATCTACATACAGTGTGATTTGATTCTGTTGATGCTATTATTAATATTACATTTTTTTTTTCATTTATAGGTGCCTCTAGAAGGATTCAGTGCACTACAAGGGATATCAGGCCCACAGAAGTTCCAGATACACAAAGCTTATGGCAGCATCCAACATCTACCTTCTGCCCATACATGGTATATGCCTTTTTCTTCATTCAATGCAAATATAATAATCTTTAGTTTTAGTAAGATCATCTATTCCCGGTGATCATTTGTGATCCTCTCTTAGGACAGAGACCATGTAGTATGAAACCAAGACATTAATAGATTTGGATGCCGCTATTATCTGTTATTTTATCTACTTGTGCTATCATCTGTTATTTTGTGTAATCGTATTTGTCAATTTGTGTTCTTGCTGCAGTTTCAACCAACTTGACCTGCCAGAGTACACCTCCAAAGAACAACTGCAAGAAAGGCTGCTTCTCGCCATTCATGAGGCGAATGAAGGGTTTGGTTTTGGTTAATAGTTACAGTTGTTATGAACTGTACAGACTCTAGTTACAAGAGATCACTGATTTGTTCAAGACAGGTACATCTAGTTAGCACACTGATGAAAAGAGTATGGAAATCTGAGGTTTTGGGGTGGTTGGTTGGAGATTAGTGGGCAAATTTTGGATCTGATGTACTTAAAGGGCGATTATTTATGGTGTTTATAACCTGTTACTCCGGGATGCATTACCCCCTCTCTTTTTTTTTTTTTTTTTTCATAAACTCAGGAAGAGAGGATTTGTCCATCACAATATGTTTTTTTGTGGAGGGCTTTTCTGGATTCATGAGATGTTGGTGGACTCTGTCAATTAATATAATGAGAATCTGTTGATTTTAATTTTGGTGGTTTTATATTTAGTATTAGTTATATTAGTTTATATTAGTTGAATATCATTTGTTAGCTAGATTTGTTATATTGGACCAGATCAATATTTGGAAGTTTTGGCCATTGTGTTAAACCTGAATTTGTATAGGTCCTAATGGTGTGCTCCTGAGGTGAATGGTGGAGGGGATGGGAGAGGAAATGAAGTTCGTTTTCCTTAATTTTTTTTTCTTTTCTTCACTCAGGAGCACTCTCAATTGTAACGGATGTCAGATTTCATCCAACCCAATAGGTAACGGTTTAGGTGATTCGTACTGTGCCGTGTGATTTTACTAGCGGATTAAATTGGAGAGAAGGGAAGTGAGAATAATTTGTGCCAGAGTCAAACAACAATTGATTTATGAATTGTTCCTCAGGTGCTTGGAGTAATGCGGATTCACATCAAGTGGTCAGAGGTGAATCTACAGAAGTGAAGAGTATCAATTGACCTTTATTTATTTTCAAAATTTCTTTACGGGTTATTTTAAACAAGTACATGATGCTGCATTGTTTTTAATCGGCCTAAAAAATGCGATCTATGTTTGTTCTTTTATATATGCATGCGGGATTGATTCGTAAGTTGAGGTAACCAAAATTTAATGCATGCTTGTGCGATACGTTGCCAAAAATTATAATAGATTTGAGACAAGAAATATTTTAGAAAATCGTTAATAGAATATCATATTTTTATGATAGATCGTAGAATTCCAATATTATTTTAATATTTAAAGTTTTTTAATGTGTTTTTCGTTGTTTTTGTCTTCAGTGACTTTATTTTAATAATTATTTTTCTTATTAATATATCTTAAAAATATAATTGCAAAAATAATATCGCTGCAACGTACAAATTAAACGCTCGATATCTGTTGCATCATTGAGGGACTTGGGATGTAAATTGATCAGTAGCAGTCAATTTCTCGTGTTTTTCATAACAACAGCTGTATAGAAACCTATTTTTCTTTCACAATGTTTTGCCAAAAAGGAGATAGATTTGTATTTCTCTTCATATATTTATATAAATAATAGTTTTCCAGGGGTTGTTATAAGAAGGATCTCTACAATTAAGCACATTGAGATTGATAGGTTCTTTGCTTTCACCCTGTCATCATTATAAACTAATTTTGCAATGGTCGTCTTGCCTAGACCTCCCAAACCAACAATTGGAATAATTGAGATTCTTCTTCATCTCCTGTTTCTAATACCAATCGAATCAATTCTTCCTTCTCTTCCTCTCTAGCAATAATTGTGGTCTCGTAGTTCTTATCAAGTTCTGAAAATGTTTCTCTCCTGCCGAGCTCCAATTGCTCATCAGAGCCGGGGCCCACACTGAAATGGAATTTGCTTCTCTGTGCTGCTATCTTGTCTACTCTCTTCTTTATTTCCTTCATTTTACGGCTAACCACAAAGCGAGAGAGTGCGGGATTGGATGAGGAGGACGGGGAGAATAACAGAAAAACTTGCAATCCACAAGAAAGAATTGTAAATAAATCAATAATAACGTATTTACAATTCTACTTAGGTTGTAAACTTTCCTTTCATTAATACATATTGTTAGTTGGCATTTCACCCCCTGACCTTAATTTTTTTTTTTCCTAATCAGTAACATGCAAAACAGAATGCTTTGACCAGTTAGGGTACTTCATATGCATGATTTAGTGTATGACCTTGCAAGATCTGTTGCCGGAGATGATATCCTTGTTCTTAATACCATTAACAGGACGAATGCCGATCTTGGAAGACATCATTGTCGATATGCATTTGTCGGTTTCTACGACTGCGACAGAGACTCTTCCTCAAAGAGCTTCAAGGCATTACCCAGCAAGTTGAGGGCACTTCACCTTAAGGTTCGCTCGAAGAAACATCTTCCAAAAAACATATTCACTCTTTCCAAATGTTTGCGTGTTTTGGACCTGAGTGGGTCCTCCATTGAAGAGTTGCCCATTTCCATTACCCAGTTAAAGCAATTGAATTACCTCAATGCTTCAAAATTACTGATAAAAACATTGCCAGTTTCTTTTGGTGACTTGATAAACCTACAGATATTGAACCTTTCAGAGACCTTGCTCGAGATGTTGCCCGTCTCGGTGTGCAAACATCGAAAGCTTTGTCATCTGAACCTACAAGGCTGTTCTCAGCTACGCTCATTGTGTGAATCCATCAACAAACTCCAACTCTTGCAAAAGCTAAATCTATCCAATACAACAAGTTTTCAAGAGCTACCCTCAACGTTTGGAGACCTTTGTAAACTTGTTCGCAGATTAAGAAATTGCCTGAATCAACTGGCAACTTGAACAAGCTTATTTACCTAGATTTATCTGGTTGTTCTCAACAAGCTTATTTTCGTTCACACATGAGACTAAATTTTCTAGATTTGCCAGACTGTGAAAACCTAAAGGAATTGCCGGATTCAGTCGGTAACCTTACTGAACTTGAGATATTGAATATAGAAAACTGCAGAAGTCTATCTTGCCTGCCCAGTGGTGTATGTAAGATGACCAACCTCAAGCAAATTAAGGGTCATGATGGAATTTGGGAAACTTTTCCTTTGGGTATTGAGCACCTGGTTCACTTACAAACACTTCCCATATATGTTGTGAGAACAAAGGCCAGAGAAAATGGCACCACATGCAGTAGCATTGTCGAGCTTGAACTTCTAAACCAATTACACAGGAAGCTAGAGATTCTAGGTCTTGAGATTGTTCAGTCTCCAGAGGATGCAGAGAGAGCAAAGTTATACAATAAAGCAGAGCTACGTCTTTTGATACTGCAATGGTCCGAGTGCGCAGTCAGACATGAAGAGAATGTGGTGATTGATGAGGCTATTTTGGACAAGCTACGACCTCATGGAAACCTGAGATATATTCAATGTGAAGGGTACAGGGGCAGATGTTTCCCTAAATGGGTGATTGATTTACCATCTTCTCTTCCAAATCTTGTGCAGGTGAAATTATGCAATTTGCCTAACTGTGTTGGACTCCCTTTACTTGGCCAACTTTCAAATCTAGAAATCCTAGAGATACATATGGCACCGAGCATAAGCAAAGTGGACTTGGATTTTTCAAGAGGGGGTTTCCAAAAGCTCCGAGAGCTGAGTTTGTCTGATATGGTGAACCTGGAAGGATGGTCAGTATTACAATTGAGTCCTGATGAGAAGCATCTCATATTCCCTAATCTTCGAAAAACATGCATAAGCAGATGCCCTAAATTGTTTTTTGAGCCCTCTTTTCCTAGAAGTAGAGAGTGGATTATAGTTGAAAGTAGTCGAGTACTCTCATCTAATGCAATGAGCCCAGTATTCCCAGATTCTCAATTTTCTAAAATGTATGTGAGAGGTTGCAGTGTCAATTTGGATGGCTGGAACATTTCCGAAATCTGAGTACTCAGGAGAGTCTGGTGATTGAGCATTGCAAAGATTTGATCACATTGCCGAAGGGCTTGCAAGGCCTAACGTCGCGCTCAAATCACTCTCAATTCTCAATTGCACAAATTTTGTTGCATTGCCAGAATGGATGGGACAGCTCGCCTCATTGAAGGAACTGTATATTCGTGATTGTTGGACGTTGAGGTCATTGTCGCAATGCATGCAACAACTCACTGCATTGAAGACATTGAGAATCATCAATTGCAGCAAGGAATTGCTGAAACAATGCTCGAACAATGAGCATAGCAAGATTGCTCACATCAGGAATATTGTGATTGAAAGGTATGCTTATTCCCTACTTAATAGATTGCTTATTCAGTTAGATTTACATGGTTCAAGTTGGAGGTACCATTGTTGCTTGTGCATATTCCAGCTGATGGAAGATTAGCCTTCTGTAGAAACCAAAATCTATACATCTATGGTGGTCTATTTGATGTGAAAACAGCCCTACATGATACAAGCTTGTTTGCTAGCAGTTTTGGATAGCTCTGTAAAATGCAATTAGGTTTTGTTCCTATTTTAATGTACTAACAGTAGAAACCTTTTGCTTTTTCTCCTATACCAGGATGGAATCACGCGGAATGATGGAAATGGTCAAGGAATTGGGCATTATAGAAGGAACAGGGATGGAATCAGAATCCAGCTCTGGGGGGGCTGGTCCGTTACATACCAGTGAAATATAGTTTAAAACTTGATATGCAAGACTCTTATATGCAAGTCAAATGACACTGATGATTACGACTTCCATTTGGTAACAGCATCTGTTCAATATATTAATATGGTCTGTAGTGCTATAGTTCAGTATGACAGTATCGTGTTGGTTTCTGGGTATGGATTTTCTAGTTTTTTCAGATAGTTCGAAAATTTTAACGGCTTACTCAAATATTTAAAAGAATTTAGTAAGCCTTGACTGTATCATATTACGGAAATATTATCATTTTTATAGTAGTAATACCGGTTGGAAAATAAAAGCGAACTTGCAATCAGAAAGTGGACATACAATTCAACTGCCCAATCACATGCCACTGAAATTATCATCTCTATGGAAACGATGAAAATCAACTTTGATCAAAGTGCCTGAATGAGCAAACATGAATTCCATAAATAGTGTAATCAAGAACTTAACTTGGATTCATCCAAGAAACATGAATTCCACTGAAATTATCATCTCTATGGAAACGATGAAAATCAACTTTGATCAAAGTGCTTGTGCATATTCCAGCTGGTGGAAGATTAGCACATTTCTTATCATCCCTTTTGGATGTATTTAATCTACTTTTCCCAAGTTAAAAACTTGTCATCAACCATCGGCAAGCACTCTGCTTGAATTGCTAAGTTCTTTAGTACCCCTCGGCATGGATCCCCAAACATCGAGTTTGAAACAATAACTGTGCAGTTGTTTTTTCCCACACATGCCTGCCAAAAAGAGGAGGCAATGAATCAATACCAATTTGTATATATAAATGTAAAAGCCTGTACTGAATGCCTTTGCACTAACCTCAGTTACCAAGGACGGAGAATTTGCAGCATGACATCTGCCTTGAGAGAACTGTTGGCAACTGCCACTAGGAGTTCCATAGCTTGCAAAAGTAATGCTTGATATTACATGTCCATCATCACAGTGCAAGTACGCTTGTGGTGGGATGCTACTTACACTAACCTCTTCATTTAGTATATTTCGATCAGACCATGCAGAAAGAGGCGGGTAATCATTTTCTGATACTTGAGAACATACAGTTTTGGTGTAGTGTAATTCGAGTGAAATCTTGGTAGGATCCCCTCCGGCTTCCTCGAATAGCACAAGCAGGTTGTCAGTTGATTTCAACCATTCTCTTGGGATGTGATACCTATTATCAAGCAAATTTAGAGTAATAGTATCACAAATGTAAAGGTCAATTGATATAATCTTATGAATAGCCATTTGTGAGTTCTTAACTTCTCATAACAACAGAAATTAGTATAGCATCCAATTTTTTCAAATGTTGGAATCCTGCAGCCATGTATCCGAGACAATAAAACATCTACTTATAATAAATATTTATGGAAAATGATTTATGACACAACGCATGACCAATCTTCCCAGTGTACAGTGCTTGTAATCCTTTGTTTTTTTTTAGTTTAACATTCCTTCTTATTCCAATGACTGTTTCCAAGGCTATACCTTTATTTTTCTAGTTGCAGAGCTTAACAATAACTTTATCTTGGGGCACCTATTAGCCTCGAAAATGGAGATTGCAAAACTTATAACCCGTAGTGATATATATAGCATACCAATTCAGATATACTATGCAACAAATTGTGTATATACCTTCCTGACCTGATAAACCTATTTTAACTTTGTGAATTATTTTCCAGTCAACTAGCAGACACCTATTGGAGGCATTACTAAAACCTTCTTTGAGAAGAACAGTTAGCAGACACCTATTTGAGCCATTATTAAAACCTTCACTGAAAAGAATAGGTACCAGCTTTGAGTGGGCAGTCCACAGTTTGTTGAACACTTGTCCTCATGATAAGCACCTCGATAGTCACAATAGTTGGTGCAACCGCCTTTTGGGGAGACCAGTGACCAGTAGCGGCCAATTGCACGGCCATTGACCCAAGCCTGTCCTTTCCCCATACTTCCCAGGTCAAGTGCAATGGGGTCGGTGCCTTCGGGTGCATCAAATAAGTCTGCACAGAAATAATAAAATTGCAACGGTCTGGTAAACTAAAACCCCCAATAAGATTTATCGGTATTCGATGGATCGTGAACCTACCTTGTACCATGTAAAGGGGCACGGGATACTATTGAGATCTATTTCGTTCCAGTCAGCATTTTGCTCACCTTCTAGAGTGTATATTTCAAAGTACTCTCCCTTCAGTCCCACCTAAATGTGTAAATAGTTATTTCCATTACAAGGATTTCTGTCAAAAAATGAACAAATGGAAAGAAAAAGGCATTAAAAATTGCCTGCTGCAGAGATTTTACCTGATACGTCCAAACTAACTCAGAGAGGTCGAAATCACCATATTTCAACCCAGTTAGTTTTATTTGACCTCTGAAACCGGCTCCATCCTTCTCAAGGAAGGCACCATAGTTCTACACAAGAAATATAACACTCATATTACATCCCTCTCAACTAATTGTTTTTTATAAGGCAATTAAAGTTTTGTAATATTTTTGGTACCTGCAATCCAACAGTTACTGACAACAAGGCCACTTCATTGTATCCTTCAACCAATGTAACGTTCTGGTGAACTGGGACCCAGTCACCCACCTTACTACCTATAGTTTTTAAAAGCATGAAATAGAGATGCAAGAAGGAAATATATTAATTCTATATTATTGTAATCCTAATATTTCGATAAGCTAGCATTGAACTACTGCACTCTATTTGGTTCAACATGCTTTTGAGAATTAAATGGTCCTCACATTATCAATAAATCGAAAGCAAGTGTCCCTTTTCAGCATTTGCAAGAAGACCCCTGAGGTGTTAGTAAAATACAACTAAATTCCTACCATTTGTCAGCCTTGATTAGTGACTGTTAGACTGTTATGCAATGCTTCAATAACATGATGGATAATACAATCTGGAATTCATACATCCCACTAGAGTTATGGTCAATTGTGTCACTATAACATTCTTAGAACCTTTGTTAATGAATAAGACAGTTTTAGGGGATAATACAGAGTGGTCTTTTAACTTATTGAACATGTATGCTCTTTTTTAGCAAATACAAAAAAGGCAGTAGCTCTGTTGTAATTTATAAATAACAGAAGGACTCTTTGCAAATTTAATTTTACTGAACAGTGTTATTGTACCTCAAAAATTTTGGCACACTCGAAAGAGATTAAATATATCTCTTACAGGTATTCCCGTATTAGCACAGCAATTTTTACAGGTAACAATGCAAGCAAAATCACAATAATAAAATTTAAAGATAAACATAATACAAAGGTCACAAGGCAGAAGAAGTTACCAGCATAGTGACCATTCACAAAAATGCGAACTATATCTCTACATTTGCCTATAGAAAGAGAGGGGGAAGTGCCATTCTGCTTCCAATATTCAACATCCTCGTTAGAAATATTAAACCTGAATTTGACCTCAAGTTAGGTTGCAACAGATTAAACATAAATTTGGTTCATCAGTACCTCGGATCTACCTTGTTATGTACCATAGGTAGTCAGAGGCATCCTTTGTCACATTCAAGTGCTCCAGTATGCCTTCAGCAGTAAAGCTATCATCGCCCCACGCACCAATTGGTTCTTTATAAGACACCCAATTATTAGAAAAGTAATCCTTTCCATCTTTTAGGGCCAAATAGTTAAATTCTGTCACATTTGCATAACCAGGAGGAGACCCGGACTCAACAGACTTTATTGAAGTTTGTGCAACAACCTAAAGAAAAGAAAAAAACTTCAAATTTTCAAATCATCGCTATTGGGCCTTTCTTATTATTTAATTCTGATAGTGTGCAGGCTAGTAAGGATTAATTGAGGATTAGTTTCCAATTTCTGGTTAAAACTAGAGGCACTACCAGTACTGATTAGTAGCAATTAAAGACCAAGCATTTATCTTCATGGGAAATTCTTAATAATAAAAAGCATGATGAGTATCTTTAAAATAAGCAACACTAGACTGTACAAGCTAAAATGGTATATCATGATTCCACAGAAGACAGAAGTTATACATACAATAAAAGGAATAGTGGTACAAAGGGTATGCTAGGTCAGTTTTGCACAATTCTTTTCTCACAAGGAAAATGATAAATATAAAACAACTATGACCACCTTAGCAGTGTTATAAGCGACAGTTTTACAGTCTGGCAATATGCTGACTGACCATGGGGGCAGACTGTATGTTTTCCCAAATATTCGAACTGAGACTGTTTTCTGTTCATCAATATTGGCTAGAAATAGTGAACATATACTGACGTCTTCTGGAAGAGTTATGTTTGGATTTACATGCTCACTGGCATATATATGTGCCTGCAAATTGAAAAGAAAATAACAATAAAAAGCCCAAAACATAATTTTTGGCAAATATTGCTGGTATGCTTTTGCTTTCTAGCAAAGTTAAAACTGATATAAATATGTATAAGACAAAAAAATGACTCATTCATGACAGCTCATTTTTAAATTGGTAATCAGTTTACTTTTTTTAAAGCAATTAATATGATAAGTTAATAAACATAGAAATATAAAAAGAGCAATAAATAAAAAAGAACACTCAGTAGCAGTATGGTTTTCTATTGGCTAGCGTTTGCTGGTATCAGAACAAGTTTTGGTTGTCAATTACATTATCCAAAAAATGTCACTTTTACAAAAAGAATAAATAAAAAATAAAACAAATAAAACAAAGAAGAGTAAACATAAAATGCTAAAAAGAAGAACAACGAGAATCAGTTGCATTGAATACAGTGAGGCTTGGGCTGGCTGCCATTTGCTGGTTTCATAACATTAAGGTGGCACTATGCATCCCTTTAGTCATTTGATGTTCAGTTTTGATTACAACAGCACACATTAACAAAGATTTGTGATAAACAATAACCAATCATAAAAGAAAAGAACCTCTTGCATTGGACCCAGTTTTACATACTGTGGTGACCCATCAACAGTTACAAGAGCAGGCTCGCAGAGTCTAATAGCTGTGTGAAGGTCCCTTAGGTGGCCCCACTTAGGCTCAGTTATTACACCTGTTATTACTCATCTTAACAACATGACAAGCAAATTTGTTTTGATATGCAGAGTCAAGCTTAACGTACCATATTCATCAATAGGGGCATCATAGTCATAACTTGTTATATAATTGGGGCCCCCAGATGTCCTCCCGAAGTTTGTACCACCAAAGAACTGGGAGAAGATTTTAAAAGCATGAAGAGACAGGAATGAAAAGCTGACGGAAGATATGAGACTGGCCATATTATATAATTAGAGTAAAAATTACCATATAGTAATTATGGAAGCTACCTCCCCGTTGGAAAAACCGAGCAACAGCAAATGAATTGTCTTTAACGGGTCTATGAGGCACCCGCCCACCCCAATAAGCAAACCTACAGTAAAAGAATTTATAGTGTTTGTTCTTTATTGACCAAAAGACCAATTCAGGCTAGCTAAAGTGAAACAACTTAAACAAATGTATTGCAAAACAAACAAATAAGCAACCATCCATTCCAATCTTCAGTCCAAAAAGTTGGCTTCCCGTAAGAATTTGGCTTGAAACCGTCACAGTAAAATCCGTTACAGGAGTTAATCTGCAGAACCAAACAAAAAAATTATAGGTACAATGAAGAGAATAATAATGAACAAACAACGAAAAACATGGAAAAGGAAGTATAAGCGAGGTGTGAGCACTTACAATTTTTTCTGGTGCATCAGACTGCTGACACATTACCCAGGGTACACCAGCACCAAGCCCAAGTGCCATGCCAGCAGCCCATTTTACATATGATTTGCCACCTTCTCCATAGCTTGATTCAATATTTCCGTACTCATTTTCTATCTACAAAATACTCTTTTTCAATCAATGATGATATAAATAAAAAGTTAATAATGAATATATACGACAGAGAGCTTTCAACAGGTGCTAAGATACATAAATACTAAATAGTTGAACAATAGGTTCAATGTTCTACCTGTGCTAATATAATGGGACCACCTTGCCATGAAAAAAGCCTCTCTTCTAACATTATATCCACTATTTTTTTCACAAACTTCTCCATTTCCTCCTAAGAAATTGAGGTATATAACAAAGGCAGATTATCATAACCAAGAATATACAAGTTAAACAATGACCAAAACAATAGCATACTCTAACATTGTATTACAGAAATCAAGTCCAATCCTACATGAGATTAGGTATGCACCTTGAATGGCTCGTTATCAGTACGAAATTCAATGCCAGGAATATCTCTCAACCAAACTGGGAACCCCCTGCAAAAAGTTGAAGGCAAGTACCTTAGATATTATAAACTAGCCTACATATAGGGAAAAGGAGCACAATCTTATTGCAGAAAATTATAAAAAAAAAATGAAAAGGGAAAAAAAAAAGTAAATCCCATACCACTAAATACAATAAACTAGTACACAAATTGAAAAAGAGAAGCAGAATCTTATTGTAGAGACTAGAGAATTAAAAAAATGGAAATGGAGAGAATAAATCTCAATTTAAAAAAAAAACTTTTTTAAGGTCATCCCAATTTCATTCAGAGCGAAAACAAAGGTAAACTCACACAACATAATGTTTAGACATGAAGTTCGAATTAAATGAAAAAAATCTTAAGATAAAATTGGCATACCCAAAGTTCCATTCTGCACAAACATATGGTCCAATTCGAAGGTGCAGATACAGCCCTTGTTCAGCAACCAACTTTGAAAACTTCACAAGGTCAAACCTTCCTTCAAAATAATACTGTCCAAATAAAAGGAAAAAAG
The DNA here is from genome assembly GCA_025461045.1 of Carex parvula. NCBI lineage: Eukaryota > Viridiplantae > Streptophyta > Magnoliopsida > Poales > Cyperaceae > Carex > Carex parvula. The sequence goes on from JAJGRW010000556.1 coordinate 1,470,659, forward strand.
GGTTAGAAAACTATGTTCTTGCCATGTTGGATTTACTGATCAGTACTACTGCCATAGCAATGCTAGATTTTATGGTTATGGGTACACCACGCAGCAGTCCATTATACAAACCTGACCTCTTGCTGGTTCATGCCCATTCCAAAAGACGTATGTTTGTACCAGATCAACACCCGCTGCCTTACTATTTGCAATTATGCTTGGCCACATCTATTTAGACAGAGAAAAAGAATAAATCAGTAAATTCCACCAAATTAAAAAAATTGATTGAACTTTTTGGCTGCTTGATTATAACACTGTAGAGAAATGAGTATCATTTTGACCATCTTCATTGGGCATGGTTATGATTAAGTACTAAGAAAAAGGCAGCTTAGAACTACTAGTACACATTTGGTGCCAAATGAGATTTACAAGAGATTTACAAATTCACCATTGAAGTTTGACAATAAATCCAACAACTCAAAACATTTTCGTCCCAAATATAGAACTTCAATGTTCAGCAAGGCTATGCAATATTTAATAACCGACGATTTCTACTTACGGCTTATGAGAAAGAAGCAAAAATACTTCGAGATTAGCACAAGTTCTCCATTCAATTACCAGTAATAATCAAAAAAATTAATTCAAGCTGGATAAAGACTTGAATGCCATACCTGAGGAGTAGCACGGGGGTAGTGAATTCCGGCTGAAATCAGCATTCTTCGCTCGCCACCAAGTACGAGCGCTCGATGATCATAGCTCACATTGAACGGCTCGAAGTAGGTCGCCGAGACTCCCACCGCCACCGCTAGATGCAGCGTCGCCATCACGACGGCGGCGGTGGTTAGACAGAGCCTTCGACGAGATCGTATGCTCTTTTCTGGCATCTCTCTTGAATCTGCGCTAGCTCTCAGTTGGAGACGATAGCAAAGAAGAAGACTATAAAAACGGAAACTTGTAAGTCTTTTTCTTTTTTTTTTCTTTTTTTGAGATGAGGAAACTTGTAAGTTTGACTGTTGGTGGGACAGTGAAAGTGATATAATATCTGACAGGAGAATTTCATGAAAATCCCTCAAAAATTGAATTATTATCCGGGGTGAGGCTATGGTTAATATCTGCTAAGGCTGTGCTTCACAAAATGGAGATGAAATCTCATTAATGGAAAGAGAAGGGAGGTGAACGATGCCATTTCACTTCGTTTTTTAAATATTTGGGGTAAAGGATTTCGTCAAAACTCAACATAGCGTTCTCCTCCGCACAGTGTTGCTCCCCTTCCGCTCCCTCTCCATTTTCACTTCTTCTGGAGCAGGTGAACCACTCGATCAGACGCGGTCTAGTGAAATCTCCACTCCGTACAGTGAATTTCGCCTCCCTCCCTCTGCATACCCCCAACGGGAGCAAGCTCTAAATGGAATTATTACATGGAGTGAGGTTGTGGTAATATGCATATAATCTGAAGTGAGGTTACGGATATATTTTTTATTTTAGAGTTTAGACAGTCAATCTAAATCATTAAATATGTTCAACACTTGAAGAGAAACATCTCAGCCTTTAACCATTTATCAAAATAATACATCCTCAACATCATCGTTAAGCCTTCCCCCAAACCTAGCTATGACCAGTGTCATTATAATATCAGCAGTTCAGCACCACATTACTAGGGACGTATTTAAGGGAGCCCCTCTGTAAATACAAATTAACAATTTCATCATTTATCCTTTTATAATTTATACAAATATTTATATGGTTCAACAACCACACATAATACTTTTTACATTTCAGCCTCCTCAATCTAAATTTTTTAATTCCGACTCTACTGGGACGGAACTAGAAAATTTTGATAGGGTTGGCTAAAAATTAAAATGTACAATTGTGATGAATGAGATTTAAACTCAAGACCTTTCAACCATAAAATAAAGCTTTAACCACTAAACTACAACTAAACATATGTTATTTATTGATAGCTAGACTATATAGAAAGTTAAAAAAAAGATAAAATTTAATTAAATTTCTATATGTATAATTAAAATTTTAATAGAGGTGGCTTAGCCACCTTTGGCTAAGCCTTAGATCCGCCCCGGACTCTACACATTGCAGTATAACATACGAATCATAACATTTTGACATCATACGCAAAAAGCACAAAAACTCGTCAGAGGGATTTTTTTTAAAAACAGTAATTAAAATAATAAAAGTTAAAGAAACGACATGATTGCTTCGTTTGTTATAAAAACAGCAAAAACCGAATCCCGGATTCGGTTAAGTTATTTTTTTACTTCACCGAATACGCTATTCGGTTAAGCTGATGGTTTTAACAGGGGATACAGTGGGTTGCCGACGGGTTGCCACAGAAGATCGGTGAAGCCATTTTTTTGGCTTAACCGAATAGGGGATTCGGTGAAGTGGATTTTTTTGCTTTTTTGGCTTAACCGAATCCCGGATTTGGTGAAGCCGATATTTTTGCTTTTTTGGGTTAAACGAATAGGGGATTCATAGTATTATAAAGTGATTTTGCTTTTTTGGCAAAACCATAATATATTTGGACGCTCCTCATTAAATGAATACTTATTTTATTACATACTATTTTATCCGTGATTTTTATTTTTACCCAAAAAAAAATATTTTAATATAAATGATCACGTTTTTAAAAGAATTTTATTTCTACCCAAAACCGCAAGGAATATACGCGGCTTGAATTGTGAATTCAAACCGCATATATTATTTGCGGCTTGAATTGTTAATTCAAACCGCAAATAATATATGCGGTTTGAATCGCATTTATAAAAATCGGTTAACCAATCACCATTTCATTTATTATTTTATTAAATGGTAATTTTTCACCGATAACCCTAGAAATTTATTCACCGATAACCCTAAAGTTATTTTTATTACAAAGAATTATATTATAAAAACTTATCAATAATATAAAATTTCATTTATTATTTTATTAAATGGTAATTTTTCACCGATAACCCTAGAAATTTATTCACCGATAACCCTAAAGTTATTTTTATTACAAAGAATTATATTATAAAAACTTATCAATAATATAAATGGAAATGGTATTTTATAAATGGAAATGGTATTTTATGAGGTAGTTTATTTTATATTATTGATAAGTTTTTATAATATAATTCTTTGTAATAAAAATAACTTTAGGGTTATCGGTGAATAAATTTCTAGGGTTATCGGTGAAAAATTACCATTTAATAAAATAATAAATGAAATTTTATATTATTGATAAGTTTTTATAATATAATTCTTTGTAATAAAAATAACTTTAGGGTTATCGGTGAATAATTTCTAGGGTTATCGGTGAAAAATTACCATTTAATAAAATAATAAATGAAATTTTATATTATTGATAAGTTTTTATAATATAATTCTTTGTAATAAAAATAACTTTAGGGTTATTGGTGAAAAATTACCATTTAATAAAATAATAAATGAAATTTTATATTATTGATAAGTTTTTATAATATAATTCTTTGTAATAAAAATAACTTTAGGGTTATCGGTGAATAAACTTCTAGGGTTATCGGTGAAAAATTACCATTTAATAAAATAATAAATGAAATTTTATATTATTGATAAGTTTTTATAATATAATTCTTTGTAATAAAAATAACTTTAGGGTTATCGGTGAATAAATTTCTAAGATTATCGGTGAAAAATTACCATTTAATAAAATAATAAATGAAATGGTGATTGGTTAACGATTTTTATAAATGCGATTCAAACCGCATATATTAAAATTTAATAATTTAATAATAAATGCGATTCCAAAACATAAATTTAATAATAAATGCGATTCCAAAACATAAATTCCCCAAGTTCAATTGTCGTAAATTTCGGTTAACAATAAAAAATAAAAATAAAAATCCAAACCGAATACCCTATTCGGTTTATAATAAAAAATAAAAAAATAATGTAAACCGAATTGGCTATTCGGTTTACATTAAAAAATCAAAAAATAATCTAAACCGAATAGCCAATTCGGTTAATGGTGGGTGTTACACGGTCCGGGATCTGTTCTGTGAAAATATGCTTAACCGAATAGCCAATTCGGTTAAGCAAAAAAAAATAACTTAACCGATTCCCGGATTCGGTTTTTGCTGTTTTTATAACAAACGAAGCAATCATGTCGTTTCTTTAACTTTTATTATTTTATTTACTGTTTTTAAAAAAAATCCCAGAACAAAGCCATGACAGAAATATTCATCATCTACATTTTAATACCCACAAACCAAACCTGAATAAAGAAAAGTAAGTGTAAACTGAATTCGCATCCTCTGCGATGATATCTCATATTTTGCATGATTTTTTGGAAAATCTCAACCGTGAAAATAAGTTATGTACGAATCTCAAAGCTCAAATAATATTGGTTCCCACGCTACCCCCGAATAGGCACCGAACAAGTCGGTCACTGCAAAATATGAGATATCTCAGAGGATACGCACTCGTGTAAACTTGTTTTTTTTTTTTTTTTTTGCAATGGCAGATTAAATACATGAATATAGCAATGGCATCATTCATTCCACTCAAGTGCTGATTTGTCAGAATCATAATTTTTTGTATTTAAATCTTGATTTCACGGAAAATTGTACCGAAGTCATACTAGTAGCCAACAGATTGCTGGTGGCAGCTTCAAATCAAGTCCGTATATCCATCACAAATCAGAATAAGCACTAATTCGAAATGTATATTAAGGTTTAGATTGTAATCAAAGGTACCGGTTAGCTTAGACTTACAACTCGGGATTGCACCTAAATCTGACAGGATCTATGCGCAGTTTAACAAAAATCACTTCGCAATTGGCAAGCAATGAGTCAGCGACTGTTTTTTTTTTACGCCTCAAATAATTGATCAGAAAAGCAAGAACGTCAGCATTGCAACTCAAGTGCAAACCACAGTAGCAATCTTATCTCAGCTTTTAATGGCTGAATCAAGAAAATGAGGAGCAAAGTAACAAGAGAAAGAGAAGCAAGGGACTTGTCATTGATGGCGACAGTGCAGAGGATTGAATTTTTGAGGTGGGAATCCACAGCGCTTTCGCTCGTCTTTTTGGTCGGGAAAGAGGAATTCACATCCTCTCCATTACTGAAAAGGGAATCTTTTATAATTAGTGGATCCTAACCGTTCTTCTTAAATTGGCACGAATCTCAAAGCTCAATAATACTGCCCTGCGCTACCCGAATCTCAAATCAGCTGAGATTTAATCTTAAACCATAAAGTGAGAGGGAATCCTCTACAGTACCTGAGAGGATACAAATACAGAAAAGAGTGTGTCGAGAAATGAAAAGCACATGTACAGACATTTTAAGTCATGAATTTACTTTTTTTTTTAATATGAGTAACGGAGTCAACCGGTCAAGCCACTCAAGATTTTTCTATCTGAATTTCGAACTTATTTCGAACTTATGATCTCTTATTGTGTATTTGTTCCTATACTAAAAGCTAGTTCTTATATTATGAATTTACTTATACCTCACGGTTCGGCAATGCCACACACATCACGTGTGGATCATCGCATGTGATTCGTGTATCGTATGATGAATTTCTTTTCGATTAAAAATAATATAGTATGGTATGTCACACAAACTAACTCAATCACATCACCACATTATTTTTTTATTTTAAATTACTGTGCAATAGTTATTAGAGTTAATTTTCTGTATACCCTTCAAAATTTCTTCAGTTTTCTATCAACTCTTACATTCTTTATTATATCTAATATACCTCTTAACTTTGTTTATCTTTTTTGTTGTAAGAATATAAATTTTTCCATTTTATCCTTGCTTTTCCTTTTGATCTCTTTTATAAGATCACATTTAAATGGAAGTATATTTAGTTGCAAGTATTTAATTTCTTAGAGGCTCTCCTCTGAAAAGCTAGCTAGCATCACCTGCCGTGATTTTTATTAGTGGGGAATTCACGTATACCCCTGAAAAATTTTAAAATTACATAATCCCCCGTCTAAACTTTAAAATTACGTATTTCCCCCCTCTAAACTTCAAAAACTCACAAATTTATCCATTTTATTGTCTTTTATATTAAAACTCATTCTAAAATTTTAAAATACCCATTTTATACTTTATTAAAAGCATATAAAAGTCCATCAGACTCAAATTTGAACATGAAGGGTTCCTCTACCGTCCAATCCGCGCGCATCGCATTAAGGTTTGTGCAGATCGCTTTAATATCCGTGTTGATCTAGCATGCACGGTCTTAAAGCAATTCTGATCCACGCACATCGCTTTGAGATCTGTGCATGTCACTTCAATATGCGTGTGTGTTCACATCGAGATTTGTGCCGATCTTGCGCGCACATATCTAAAAGCAGTTCAGACGACAAATGAACCGTTCAGATTCAAATTTGAGTTTGATGGGCTTTATATGTTTTTAATAAAGGTAAAATGGGTATTTTATAAATTTAGAATGAGTTTTAATATAAAAGACAATAAAATGCGTAAATTTGTGAGTATTTGAAGTTTAGAGGGAGAATTATGTAATTTTAAATTTTAGAGAAGGAAATATGTAATTTTGAAGTTTTTTAGGGGTATACGTGAAGTTCCCCCTTTTTATTAATACCCTCTAAAAATAAAAAATTAGCAAATATGCCCTCGATTTTTTTTTTAAAAAAAACGCTTTGACCGCCCCACGTTTGGGCGGTCCACTATTCATATCAAACCGCCCCACGTTTGGGCGGTCACCTATGCATACCAGACAGCCCCACTGTGAGGCGGTTTGGTGTTTAATTTTTTTTTTTTAGAGACAATATGAATAGCAATATGTTGAAATCTAACACTAAAATTCAAATTTTTTTTATATTTGTTAGATTACTTCATTTGATGTATAATTAACATATTTATACTAAAATACACTAAATTAATTGAAATTATGTTAAATTACGTTGAATTACACTAAATTACGTTAAATTACGCTAAATTACAATAATTTCGCTAATTATACTGAAATACGCAAAATTACGCTAAACTAAATTAGGCCGATTTTGTGCATCTTTCATAAATCATAAAAAATAGTAAAAAAATTCAAAAATAGTAAAAATTGGTATTCTACAAGTTTATTATATAACTAATTTACTAAGCTACTTAGATTGAATAATAGAAATGAAAATCTTAATTGGAAACCTCAACTCAAGTTTTGAACCTCTTCCCTTTGTTTTTTGGCAATTCTGAATTTTGAAAAATGACAAAGCCATCAATGACGCGTGCGTATTTTCGCAAGCTTCTGAAAAGTGGTCATTTGCTGAAATCGGACACTCGAGCGCCGTTATATGGTAATTTGAAGTTTCGTCGTCGTTTTTCGCCTTCTCAGTGAAGATATCGTCCCTATTCATATGTAATTTAGCGTTATTTACTGTATTTTAGCGTAATTTAATGTAATTTAGCGTAATTTAACATAATTTAGTATAATTCAGTGTAATTTAGCATAATTTCAAGTAATTTAGCGTATTTTAGTATAAATGCTAATTATACATCAAGTAATCTAACAAATATTAAAAAATATTTCGAATTTTTAGTGTTAGATTTCAACATCTTGCTATTCATATTGGTATGAATAGGTGACCGCCCAAACGTGAGGTGGTTTGGTATATATAGTGGACCGTCCAAACGTGGGGCGGTCAGGGCGTTTTTAAAAAAAAAAAATCGAGGGCATATTTGCTAATTTTTTATTTTTGGAGGGTATTAATAAAAATCACGGCATCACCCGATCGAGTCAAGTAACTAAGGAGACGTAAACTTTGGATCAGGTGAGGGGTGAGTAAATGATAGATTAGCCAATACGGTAGATATTGATTTGAATTTTTATGCAAGGATCACCATCTTCTCAAATTGAACCTGGAGCTGCTTTGGAGAAACCTTTTTTTTGCTCCGTACTATATTTTCCTCTTTAATTAGCAGGTCTAGTGAATTGAAAACAGAGCTGGTCGGTCCCGTCCGGTCCAAACTCCCCGGTTCACGGGTCCGGCGGGTTGGACGGGTCCACGGGTCCTTTTTTAGAGGCCGACCTCAGCCCGTGATCAAACCACAGGTCCGGCGGTTCCACGGTCCGGGCTGGTCCGGTCCACGGGTCCGGGGGGCCACGGTCCAGTCCGGTCCACGGTTTTTTTTTTTCCAATTCAATAAGTTTGTTTGAACTGAACAATTTTTGTTATAATAAGACGAACAATTTATATTACAAAAATTCGATTTTGATATTACAAAAATTCATTAAATCAATTGCTTTAGGAAAAAAAATTTGATATTAATACTTGATACATGAACTATTCATACTTGCATTACGAGGTCTGAATACTTGCAATACTTGATATTAATACTTTCAGACATCATCCAGTGCCATATGGAAAAAAATGATATAATTTGTTAGACACAAACACTTGATACATAAACTATTCACATTTGCATGATAAGGTATGAATACTTGCAATACTTGATATTAAATTTTCATACTTTCAGACATCATCTAGTGTTATATGAAAAAAAAATTAAAAGAATTTGTTAGATATAAATACTTGATACATGAACCATTCACACTTGCACGACGAAGTATGAATATTTACTCAATAAGATATGAATACTTGCATGACGAGATATGAATACTTGCGCGACGGACAATCCGAAAGTATGTCATCATGGATCTCATTTGAAAGAGAAAATTGCGTAGAAGACGTTCGTGGTTTTAGATTCGTAAAATTCCTCACAGGTCGTCAAAAATATTGGCGAGATTGAACGGAAAAAAAAAACCCACGTCTAAAAACGTGTAAAAAGATGGGTGTGTGATGTATCCAGTTTTTTTTTGAAATACTTGGTATCTTAGATATAAATACCTGATATATTATATATTAATACTTGCGAGCATATGTATCCATATTTGCACGCGCCAGTTGTAAAATCTTTCAAATAATAGGCGGTCCCCAAGATAGTTAGTGGTCCCCCAATGTAGTTAGTGGTTCTTCAAGTAGTTAATGCTTGATAGCAGCGAACTAGAAAATTGAGATAAAGAGGCTAGATAAATATACATCATATAATTTCATTTTAGGAGGGAGGCTAACGGTATTAATTTTTATAAAATTTCAAAATTTTAAAGGATAAAAATGAAATTTTTTAATTGATAGAGGTGGCTTAGTCATTCAATTACACTATGTTCCGCCACTGTACTTTAGGGACAAAATGAGATATTGTTACAGAAAGACCTCCCAAAGTTAAATCTACCAAAATTGTAGTGTCATACAATAAAACCGCAACATGTATGGAAAATAAAAATAAGAGAGGAGTTTAATAACCAACCATAGCCTTACGGCTTCTCTTGTTCGAGTTGGGCCAAGTTTCAATTTGGGCCTACAAACAGTTACCCCGGTAAAAAAAACAGAGGATCCCAGTTCCGGTCATTTCCACGGTAAATATATTAAGGAAATATGTTATTGCTGGAAGAATTTAAGATTGAAGGAAACAATATGATTAGTGTTTCATTTCGCCTGTTCCTGCCGATTTGACCGGAAGTATAAGCAAAAGTTTTAACAAAATTTGCAAATTGGCAATTTCCGCTAAGCAAACTGGAAAGATCGTGGAACCGGGTTCGCACCCGCTATAGAAGGGTCTGATCCGGTATAGTGACTAAAGTAGTAACTCAAAACTTGAGTTTGGATTCGGACCGTCTGATCACAATCCGGGCCATTCCAGAGTGCTGTAGAATTCCCGAGATCCCTTTAATATACGTGTAGATTCTGATCGAACGGTCCAGATCAAAACTCAAATTTGAGTTACCGTAGACTGATATATATTGAGTCCCTGATTTAACCTCTGAGTTCTTAACTTTGCTGCGGGACCCACATGTCAAGGTAGGAAATGGTATGGAAATTGGAAACCTGTTCATATTTGATTTACCCTTGGATCCCAATTTCTCGCCAAAAGTTCTTCTGTAAAATCCCTTGTTTTAAACCAAAGAGGAAGTAGGGTCTTGCTTATGCGGCTTTTCCTATCCAAGACTCGTCATCTCGACCTTGGAAATTAAGGTGCGATCGATATCTATTTCTCCTCCTTTTCTTATCATTGTTTTTAGTTCTTTTTTTATAAATTTTTGTGGGTTGATTTAAAAACAATCATTCTACTACTGGCTGCATCGATCACTATAGAGTTTTGCATCAGATCAACAGTTTTTTTTTTATTTTTGCAAAAAAAAACTGGTTCGATTCCCGGTAATTTATTTTCTTTTAGTCGCAAGAAAGGGTTTCCATTGTTTTCTCTGAAGTATCCATATGTGATAAGTATAGAGTTGCCTTAGACCTGATTTTTGTTTTCATAAAATTTGGGTTTGGGCTTCATTCGTTGCAATTAATGCAAATTTTAGTTATTGGTTACTTGCAAGTGGGAATTGCTTGGAGTATATGTTGGAATATCTTATCATCAATCTAAAAGTTCAGGACAATTTGCTGAGGATTTGTTGTTATGGTAGTGTTATGGTGTCACTTAAACTTTGAATTTGTCACATATCAAATACTTTGCTGATAAGTATTCTACCCCTGTAATCTACTTATATATAAGCCAATTTCTCTATATAATGCTCTGTGCAATTATGCTGGTATGAATGGACATTACATACAGTTTGTAATGTATCAAAAATCAAGGCAAAAGTGGGTTCCTACCTATGACATCTATATTATTTGGATTTTTAATATCAATTCCTTTGATATATCTCATAAAATGGTTAACTTTATTGAATTTAGTTTAACCTTCCAGTGAAAATATGAATTACAATTTGCAAATTTTCCTTTTTTAATGGGTTCCTCATAAAACCTGATAAACAGGAATTGTTATGGGCTAGCACCATACCAGTCATAGTATGGATTGACCTGGTATAGATCGGCACCTATCAATAATACTACAGGAATAGTTTAAGGAATTGTATATAGATAGATTTTGGGATCTTTTCTTATCAGTAATGCAAATTAAAAAAAAATTTAGAGAAAATGATCGCAAGGACAGATTCATCATTTAATATTTTCAGTCAGTGATCAAATTAAATTTACCTAAGTTTTGACCATTTTATGGCAAAATATTAAAGGAAATGAGATTTTTATTGATAATTTTCTAATTTGAAGGTTTTGATGAGTAAATATTCAACTAGTGAAGGTAATATGGGATACACCCAACTTAGCCCAAAATCAAAGTCATATTTGTCATCTGGTCATGATTTGTTTTTCAATTGTCAACCAACTGTTTAACTATTTTCTGATCTAACTAGCCTGAGGTTTCCCTATTACTGGGTCCAGATAAATCTAATAGTATCACTATATAAGTAACTTGTTGGTTTGGTGAATCTATTGTGTGCCATGAATTTACATTTTCTCCTGAATTCAGAATGCCGCGTGAAAACTCAAATTGTTCAAGGAGTACAGCCTCATCTGGCAATGGCCGTGGTAGAAGAAGAGTACAACCAGTCGAAGTTGAGCCTCCATTTATTGATGTTGATGCCATTGATGTTGATGATGATGATGATGATGATGATGATGTCATTATTGTATCACCTTCTCGAACTCGTGCTCCGGTATATCTTTTTTAATTCAGTTTATTTACCATTTTTATTCCTATGTTATTATCATTGTGCTACAGTAGGATTAATTTTGTTTAGTGTAGCAGTACTGTTGTTTAAGTGAGCATTATTTTGTTACTAATGCACTACTAAAGGAGTGTTCGCCTTTTGTTATGCTTTGGAATATAGTTCATATTGTTAGTTAATTGTACTGTCAGATCAATTATCTGCAGTAGTTGTACTTAAGATAATGCAAGTACTTTAGAAGGGTTACTTACTTGCGACTAATGACCGATATTTTGTCTTCTTTTCAAATGATAATATCCACAAATTTTATATTTACAAAATATCAACTACTTGCTAGACTCTTGCAGCTGGCAATGATCCGTTAGCTTAGCACGATGGTTTAGGGTTTAGCCAGCAATGATCTGTTAGCAACATCAACTACTTTTTTTCAAAAAAAATGCAAGTTAAATATGTTAAAAGCAAAGCATAGTTGAATTAATGTTGCAGCTATTATTCTATATTGTAGTTTTATTTTAGAATTTTGTTATATATTTGGATTACAATGGTAATATGAACTGTTGTTTTATCTAATATATGTTGTTTGTAAGTAGTTCTCCTAATCTTCAAGAACGAAATATTGTGTTTTTCTGATTTACACGAATTTATTATCAATAATTGCTTGGTTGGCATTTTGACATGAAAAATTGGGCTAATTAGTTATTGTTTGCTACAGTCAAGCTTGCTTCCTGTGTTTGTATTTTATTTGCAACTAAGACGAAAAATGACAGGCTTCAATACATTAGCGTATATGAACATTTTTCTCTGCACTTCTAATTTATATTTGTAATGCTTATTGGGTGCAAAAGTTGCTTCTTATTACTTGTTAGGCATATTACATATCTGAACATTTTTCCGTTCAAAACACATTTCCTTTTTTTGTTAAATTTTGATTGTGTTAAAAGTCACTACTTGCTGCATTTTTAGACTTCAATATTTTAATTGTTTACTTCAAATATCTAACAGGCTAGTAATGTGTCCAGACGGAGACCTGTTGTGTTACTTGATGATGTTGTTGTTGTGGAGGAAGTGAATCCCAGGCCATCAGGTATCCTCATTACTTGTCCAAATACTAATTTCAACCTCGCTCATTATTTTCTGATTGGACTATTAATTTGTTTGTCATTATGCTATACTATCTAATTTATCATGCAATTTAGGGGTTGCAATAGAGGAAGAGGTCAGTATAGTATCAGGCAACAACCACAACAAGCGTGTCAGGATTTCACCAAGTGCTGGTGGCTCTGGTAACAAGAACAATCGGCAGACCAGGCAAAAGGTAACCGCTCAACTGAATCAACTGTTACAGTACATGAAACGTTCCAGAATTTTTGGTTGATTTTAATATATTAATGGCTTTTTGTTCCTCACAAATTGCTTTTAGTTTTATTGTACCATTTTCTGTTATGGTACTGTATTGTATTGATGCAGCATACCAGTTAGTGCCTGTAATAGGCTTCTAATAAGGACATACATATTGTATATTGGTATATAAAATAACCTTTCTAATGATTAAATGTAATAAGCACTGAGATTCTCATTAAAGATGATGGTGCAACTTATCTGAACACCTAATTTATATGTTACCAAAATATGATTTCAGAGAACTAAGGTCATAGAGATTCAGCCTGAGCCGCCTCAACCCGTACCAGTGGAGGTTCCACCACCACCACCTAAAGAACCTACATTTAGCTGCCCAATTTGCTTGAACCAATTGACAGAGCCATGCTCTACAACATGTGGCCATGTGTTCTGTCAGAGCTGCATCAAGGCCTCAATCCAAGCTCAGAAGAAATGCCCCACTTGCCGAAAGAAACTCAATAAGAATAGTTTCCATCGGTTGTACCTTCCTAATACTGTGAATTAGGGAAATAGAAGAAGTGAGTATACATTACCTGGCTCATATCTCTGAGGTGTGTACTTGTTTGTTCAGCGATAGATGGTCTCCCAGTATGTTATTGGCAGGAAATGTGTTGGCTGGTTCGTCGTATGTACTATATTGTCGACAGGAAAAAGAATTAGCTGGTTTTACAGTTGTACTTGTACTCAGTTCTATATTTATTTATAAAAAGAAATTGATAGATTTGGAGATTTTTCTGTTCATTACATGATTTATTTCTTCTTGATGCTGTTGGCTGGCTTTCCAGGTGAATCCCAAATGCAATGTCAGAAACACGTCTATTTGTCTAATTCTGTAGAAAAAAGAGGCTTTATGTGGCTTCTGCTATAAAAATATACATAGCAGATTCATAGTGCAAGTGTTACATTAGCAGATGTGTCGTGTATCTCTGCTTATTACTTGCCGCGTTTCCAGTTAAGTAGGTTATCGTCTCGGTTTTACTTAGAAACAGATTGATCTACATATTGATCTAAATGTATGGATTTCTTTAGATTATTTTCCTAATAGAATTGCTTTATGCTATTAACCCTTTTGAGTCGTATTCGGGATATTGGCATATGATCGGACAATTGGGCTTAAGCCTCGTCTAGTTACAGACTTACAGTTGGGATGAGATCTTTTGTCATGCCATGTCGTTTGGACCAGGTCTGGTATTGCTATCCAATCCCAACCGTTACAACGACATACGCATATTGGATCGGAGAATCGTAGGTCTTGTCACTTGTGTCCAAAGCGTAGTTTTTATTTAATGGCGTATTATTTTTTGTGGAAATTTGTGAAAGGGTGAGATTTATACTATGAAGTGTGTTTAGTGGTCTTTCGATAATGAAAAAATTATTTACAGAAAATAAATAGGAATCCAATTTATACACAAATGCTGAGAAAAGAAAACACGTAATTGAACTTTTTTTTTTTCCACATGTCATCTCTTGTTCATTATTCTTTGCATCTAATTAAGTTTTTTTTTTTATTATTTTCATGACAAGTGCATTTTATTTAGTTATAAATTATTTTTTTCACTTTTATTTTTTTCGCAACTAATTTCTTAATTTTTTTCATGACAATTTTTTATTTTATTTTCCTAAATATATCAATATTTTAGTTATTAGATTTTATATTATTAGAATTTATAAAAATTTATCAACAATTATTAATCCAAAAATTATTATTGACAACAAGTCTTTAAAAAAATATATATAATTTTTATAAAAATATTTCTCACAAATTAAGATTTTTCACAACTATTTTTATAGTATAATAAAATATTTATTTCAACACATTTTTAGAATTATTTTCGAACATATTGAAGAGTATGAATTTCTCTCCGTTATTTTTTTGGTTTGTTTCGAACATCCAAAACTCGGTTACTGCTAGAGTGGAGAAATCATGTCGTGCTATGCCGTGACTAACATGTCGTGACTTTGGTCTCGTGTCGTGCCATGATCAAATTAATTTTTCACATGTTGTGTCGTGCCGTGACCAAACTATCAAGGGGTGGTCACGGCACGTGAATGGTCACGTCACGTGAGTCATGCCGTGATCAAACGTGACTCGCGTGACTCACGTGATCATTTAATCATAATTTAGGTTAGTTTATTCAAGATTCACCATTTGATCAAGATCTAACGGTCCTAATTACACGACTCGTGTGACCACGTACCGTGTCGTGCTGTGACTAGATCTTTCGCATGACGTGCCGTGTCGTGTCAAATTTTCTAAAGATGGTCACGGCACGGGACACACGGGTCATGGCACGTAACCGACACGCGTGTCGTGCCGTTTCGTGACGGAGCCGGCTCCGCCGTGCCATTTTTCTCACTCTGGTTAATGCTTCGGCTTTGGGAATATAGATGCAGTGCAATACCTGACTGAGTAGAATGAGATCTGAGTCGTCAGTTTTAACGTGGCACGAATCTCAAAACAGTCCTTAGGTATCAAATTCCAATCGCTCGGCTGGGAGCTCATTGTACTCAGTCAGCTACCTGGGAGGATACGGATTCTCGGCCCTGGAGCCTATCGCCGGATCGCCATTGTACTCGATCGCTTCACGGTCCTTCGCCTAAGAAAACTGTTTTGACACTTGGAAGCATCTTGCCACGGTGTTCGCGCCATGCTTCGGCCTCCTCCTCTCGCTTCCTCCTCCGATAATCGCTTTCTTCTTCGCACTACCTCCTCCTTCAATCCCTCTAATCGATTACCCCGTCCTCTCTCAGATAATTTCAATTTACCCTTGAAACCTCAAACTAACCACCGGTTCCTTCCATCCCTCTCCGTTGCTTCTCGCCGTGTTTCCTTTCCATTGTCCTATTGTACTCGGTCCTCTAGACGATCTGATGAGTTGGTGACTGTGAAAGAAGTGACTGATGAAGGTGAAGTTATGAAGGCTGAGGAGGTTGTTGGGGTCTCCAATGTAGATGGAAATTTAGAATCCATGCGTGTGGGAGTTGGAAATCCTAGCTTGGTTGGGCGTGTTGGATTGATACGCATGAGTTTAGGAGATCAGGCTTTCTTCCTTATGGCATTCGTTGCCGTCACAGTATGTACTTCCTCTTTGTATATTTCAGAGACATTGGGAGTTTCCAGTTGATATCATAAATTCACGTTACAGGGGGTTTTGTTGGCTGGGGGAATACAGATAGCTACCTATTGTGGTTACCATATGGGGTATTTTGTAATGAAATGGCAGGAAACTAAATACACTTGACCAATGCGTTATGAAATTGCCCAAAAAAGTCACATTCAACATTATGTTCTGAGGCTGGTGCAATGTGCTATGCCAGATATTTTAGTTCTTTAGATGCACATGTTCAATGTGTTGGTGGAATTTTGTATGAACAATTGATCTTGGTAACGGAAGCACAAGCTATACCGGACCTGGCCAGTACTGGAACTTGTAGGGACATTTTAATACACTGATTATTATAAGTCAGTCACTGAACCTAATTGATCCACTATATTTTGATACATGGAATAGGCATGCACCAATACCAGAACATTTTTATGAAATGGTGAAGTACAAATACCAGAAGACAATATCTGTAACTTAAGCCCTTCTTTTCTTATTTAGTCTTTCTACTATTTTGATGACAAGTTATGTTTCTCCTTTACAGACTTCAATAGCTTTCACAAGCCTTGTGGCGGTAGCTATTCCGACATTGTTTGTAAGTGAGCTTAATCCATCTGACATTTCTTAGTGGTCAGCTTTTCCGTCTTTTGTCATATCTTTTGTTTCATTTGAGCTCATCAAAGCGTGTTATATGGAGTAATGTACTAATAGCTCTAGTTCAGTCTTTATATTTTGTTGATATAAGTGTTATTTGATCAATGCAACATCTTTCTTTAGAATTCCTTTGAGAAGAGTACTTAAATTGGACACTCGGGAACTTGGATTTAGGAAGGTTGTACTGGGAATTTTGGGTTATTTTATTTGAGTGAAATTTCACCTTATTGTTATGTTGATTATGCATGAAAAAAACAGACAATTTTGATTGTTTTTCCTATTATTCAGGCTTTGAAGAGAACGGCAAAATCTCTAGCGAAGCTGGCTGACACTGCTTGTGTGGAGCTACCAAGCACTATGGCGGCTATTAGGCTGTCCGGCCTAGAAATCAGTGATCTCACCCTTGAACTAAGTGATCTAAGGTATTCATTCAGTAGAGCTTCATTTTTGTATATTTTCTACTTCATTTATATTAATTCAAAAAATCTGAAAAAAAAGTTCGAGTACATATGAGTACTTGGTGCCACTGAACGAGTTTCTGACTAAGGATTATTTCTAGGACACAAGATCATAATCACCCTCCATTAAAATTCACTTATGTCTCTCTCTTTCACATCCACACAGCCAAGAGATAGCGGGCAGTGTTAGCAAATCAACACAAGCTGTAAAAGCTGCAGGAGCAGGAATTAAGCAGATAGGTGTTGTTGCTCAACAGAAGACCATGTGTATGTTTTTTTTTTTTTTGATCAAACAAGGGAAAAAAGCACACCCCTCCTATGGCATAGCCATCAGAGGAGTATACCTCCCATTTTATTGAACATAATTAAACAAGTTATTACAATTTGCACCTAATACATCCGCACAATATAGATTATTTATAAAATGAGGAATAAAATTTAAGGATCTAAAAATATTGCCACTTGAAAGTGCATTTTTTGCTAATAGATCAGCACAACCATTCCATTCTCTCGGTTCGCATGATCTTCACCTCCCAGTCTTTGGCCAACATCACCCGAATTTGCTCCAAAGTGCCATTCTCAGCTTCCTCTCTTTCACTCTGTAAAAGCTGGAAAATTTCTATAGAATCGGTCTCCACAATCATCTTGCCAAACCCCTTTTCCCACGCCATTTGAAGTCCAAGTTGGACAGCTTTGAGTTCAGCATTTAGAATTGAAATCGAGCCTAATGATGCTTGAAATCCTCCCATCCAAAAGCCATGCTCGTCTCGTATTAGACCTCCAGCAGCAGCATTACCCGTTAGACCATGTGTATGTTTATGTGAATGCTCATAACTAAATATTATAAAAGTTATATCTCTGTATCTTTTTTTTGTAAATGACGATCAATACAAATTTTCATTACATTTCAGCAATTATAGAAGAACGGGCGAACTTGCCTGAAATGCCTATTGAGCCTTTTGTAGCTGGAGCTGCGAGAAAGACTTCTCATGCTTTTGGGCAGGTTGCAAATAATTTGATGAGTTTTATATCTGGTAATGTTGAGTCAAGTAGGAAGCAAAAACCTAGTAATAGTTTGTCGAGAAAAGGAAAATCTAGTATTCGTTCATCCAAAAAGGAAAAACCTAAACCTAAACCTAGTACTATTGTTGAATCCTAAAAAAGAGAGGCGGATGGTCTTTGGGTCTGTGATGTGGCACCTCTCACTGGTTCAGTATTGCCCTCTTGAATTTTGGTGATCTTGTACTTTGTAACTCTCATTTCCATCGTTTTCTTTTACTTTGAAATCTCTGTAAAGAAAAAAAACCAATGGAAGAAATAAGCAATGCAATTTTGCAAGCTCTAGCTTTTTTCTTTATTTATACTGTTGTTATTATTATTTACATAATAAAACCAAGAAGTCTGTATCTGTTTGTATTGGTCCAAGGTATCTTAATTCACCACTGTCCCCCATATGAGTCAATTTCAGATTCGTGTAAATGTCATTTGATCATTTAGTAATAAATACTTTGGCATCCGGTCAGGTTTGAGGAATTCATATCACCCGAGTTGACTCAAATGTTGAGTTTAGATCCGGACTGTTCGATGAGACAGTCTGGATTTTGATGAGACTGTCCGGATTTAAACTCAAAATTTGAGTTACTTGGGGATCTGGAATCCAGGTTGAGGGGGTAACTCAGGCCGAAATTTTTATTAATAGAAAATAAAATAAATAAATATTGATATTGAAGAACGATTTGGCAGAAATTCAAGATCTAACAAAGACGTTATGGACCATAACGGCCAGATTAGCACCTAACTACCTGTGTTAGTATAACAAAAATACGGGCCGTTATGATCCATAACGGCCAGGAACGCGTTGGAAAAAAAAAAAATCAGGCCATTATGGTCCATAACGTCCAGTTACAATGATTTTTTTTTCAAAAATCGCAATTGAAGCAAACAAGCCAGCACAAAAAAAAAAAAAAAAAAACACTGTAGCTGGACGTTATGGACCATAACGTCCAGCTACAGTGTTTTTTGTTAATTGGAGATAATTAGTGATCAGATTAACTGGACGTTATGGTCCATAACGTCCAGCTACAGTGCCTAGATGTTATGGACCATAACGTCCAGCTACATTTCGAATTTTCACCAAATCGTTCTTCAATGTCGATATTTATTTATTTATTTTCTATTAATAAAAATTTCGTAACTCAGATGGAAACCAGTTCTAGTCAGCTCTAACATAATATCTTTGATTAGAAAATTAATTATTATTGTTTCTCCCATACAGTGCCTGTATATCATCTCTTTGATTTTCTATCTACAAGAATTCTATCTGTAATTCTAAACTTCTATGCTTTTAGTTTTGAAAATTTCTTGGTTACGGTTTCATCCAGTTCGTAGATAAATAAAGAATGGGAATGTTTTGGGAAAAAAATTATCGTTTAAAAAAAAAATAACTGAGAAAAATGAGAATATTATTTACATTGCATAAAGTTCACTACTCATAAAATCAACTCTTTAATACAGCTGAAAATGGTCAAGTAGAATGTTGGGGGTTCAACTGCAAGGAAAACAATCTTTGTGTAAATAACGGCAGAAACTTTTAATAATCATTGAAAAGAAATCGGATTGAACCTGATCATCTCTATCAGGATTTCTAAAAAAGAAAAGAAACCGGATTGTAAATGTTTCTCAATAAAAAAAATAACAAGATTGAGAAAAGAAAATTAATATTTTCAGGGAAAAAAATGTAATTACTTGCGAAGAATCCGCTGACAAAGATGGCTTTCAAAAAGATGGAATTAATAAACGAGCATTTGTTACTGTTTGTATGTGGGACTAAAAGAGTTCTTATATAAAAACTAATGAAAAAGCCCCTTAATTATCGTATATATAAATGGGAAGGAGTTGCTTGACAATTACAAAAAATAACGTTTACATTTTAAATCCGATAATATTGATATTATCTATATGGGTAAAGAATCATATCTATGAAAAATAATGAAATGTAGAGATGTCTTATCATTCGTCAAGTGATTATATATTTCAACGATTCAAAATTAATGGTTTTTAATGCACCACTAAAATAACACTTACTGTGTAAAATTGAATTGGTATTATTTCTCTATATACAATAATAAACTTACAAATTTGGAAGGATTTTCAATATTCATGCAGATCTTAAAACAAATCAAATGGTCGAAATTCATTAACTCAGAATATTCCCTTTTTGAGTTAACGCAGAGGATACGAATTCGCGTCTATAGGCGCTTTTCTTCGGCTAAGGCGCACCATGTGGTTTGTTAGTTTTTTTTTTTCCGATTATTTTACCTATTAACTTAAAATAAATTAAACAAAAAATCATATGTACCATCATTTGATTCATTTCCCTAAAATCGAAATCTATCATGAGTCATGACCACCGGTAAAGTCATCGGGTCAAAACTTGTCCACCCGCAAAATAAATTAGAGGACAAAAGTGTAATATGTATGATTTGAAAAAAAATAATAATCTTTTTTGGGTAAATAATTCTCTTTTTTTTTTCTACAGATCTATAATTGATTCAGATTGGACAAAATGACAATTAATTATTGCATACTAATGCAATATTCAAATAGTCATTCTAAAAAATTTAATGTGATTTCAATTTATTTAATAGTTTCTCATCATACATCTATTTTGTGGTGACTAGATGTGGATTCCATCGTAAGATGAATATGCTCACTACTTTGGACAAATAGTCTGCATGAACCGAATGAGATGGCTACCCACTCTTTTGTCTTTTCTTCCTCACACGATACACCATCCGAATTTTTTTTTTCTTACGATCTTCGCGAAAACAATAAATAGAAGGAAAAATTAGTTATATGCCACCTCAAAATAAGGAAATTATGAATTTTTCATCCAACCTAAAAAATGAATGATTAGTACCCCCAAATTTGTCCCCAGAATAAACAAGGTGCATATTTAAAATTTTGAGCAAAAACAATTATAACTGGTATGATCAAACCTGAACTGCTGACCTGGAATATTTGAAAATAAAAGGTCACAACAGAAGTTACGTACAGGCTGGTTTATGAGCGAAAGGTGGGAGCAATCCATTCAAGAGTGGTATACGAAATCTCGAACCTCTAATCTAGAATACCTAGATCTCTCAGAGACAACCATAACTACCAAACACCTAGCCAACAACATTTCTGTCATATATGACAGATTAAACCTGTTAAGCCGAGTAAGCTTAAAGAATTTTAAGCAAATCCAAGAACAAATTCACTTCCTGGACCAGAAAATCCAAAAACTTGAACAAAACTTGAAAAACCTCACAATCCTATTAACAGAAAACCGCCCTTTAACAACGTCAGAAGTCAAAACTTTGGTGACAGAGGTCACAAAGCAACCCAAACTTATTGAAACAGAAGCCCTAAAAATTTCTGAAGAACTCAACCAGAAACTCGAAAGAGTAGAAGCTGTCCTCAAAAGAGTGGAAACCTGGGTTAGTTCATGAGTAATTACACACTCACTCAAAACACCCAATTCTACAAACAAGCAGTTCAAGCAACAGACTCCATCGAGTCACCCGCAGTAGGCTTTGTAAAACCTTCTGACCATTGTGGTGGCATCTCAGGCACGACCGCATTAATTAAGCAGAACAATACCCAAATCCAGCTGCTGGTACAAGCACTAGAAGCAATCTGAAACCTTGAAGCAGAGGTTAAAATCCTTAGAGACCAAATTCAGAAACAGAAGGGTGTGAACCTGCCAAGCGAAATAACTGACGAACTATCAGCCAGACTAGCCAAACTATCAATCGAACCCTCCAAACAAAAGGAAAAGAAAGGGGTTTTAAGAGTTTTCAAAGACCCCTTTGTTATCCTCCAAGAAGAAAAACAAAAACTTAAATGATGAAAACATCAGGAAGACCCAGTGTAACCCAAACCCAAACAATAAACCCTGATGCACCACTATTTGAAGATCAGGTTCGCGAATACAGAAAAGGGCAAAGAAGGAGATATAATACTCAAAGAAACCTGAGGAATCTTACCCGAACTATAACGGGTAGGAACCCCTACCAGATGACCCTGGAAGAGCAGGTGGACCCAGATACTCAGCTCAGAAGATCCCTGAGAGATCGAGCTTCCATAGTACCTGCTGAAGTGCTATACAATTCCAGAAGGGATGACAACAACCACCGTGTCTATAACCATCTCTCTGAAGAGGCAATTCTCTGCACGACAACCAACAAATCGATAGACCATTCATACAACCCGAAAGCTATGCAGCCCTTCGACAAAGTGGGATGCAATTTATCCACATAGGGGTCGCTCAAGTAAGAATACAAATCCTGCACAGGCAAGATGAAGGCACCTCGGCGTTGGTTGTTTTTAGAGACAACAGGTGGCAAGGAGATCAGTCCATATTCGATACAGCAGAAATCGACCTAACAAGAGGAAGCCAGCTAGTATATGTTATACCGGATACTATGCAAACAATCGGGGATTTCTATAGAAATTTCCAGATATCAATCCTGACGAGAGGGTACCAAAACTGGCAGAATGGTGAGGCTAACCTCCTAAATCACTAGAGGTTTAGTAGGACGACTTTCCAATACATCGAATGTTGGATTCGCTTACCAAATAAGCAATGTTTCTGAATATTTGGTAAGCAGGGGAATACGAGCACTCCCGGGTAGGCGATACTCAGCGCAAGAAAATCAAGGGAGAAACTGGGTAGTAAGGCCGTCGCGAGTTGATATTCCTATGATACCTACAGAATTGCAGACCAGTAACCTCCTCGATGGCAGAATCTCTATATCATTCCAGAATTATGTCCCAGCCCCTGATCACGTGAGCGATATACCTGATGATGATGAAGATGAAGTTAGGAGTGAAACAATTCTTACTCTAACTGAGGGGGAAAGAGATACCGAAGAAACTGATAGTGATGAAGAGAACGACTGGTAGTACATACAGTACCTTGCTAACCAGTCTGCACAACCACCTGATATTCCCCAACAAGAAGATTCTGGTCCTATTTGGGATACGGATCATGAAGGTGGCGCTGATGATGCTGACAAGGATTGGATCAATCCTTTTTCGACGCGTGGTGGGGATGTGGATACCATTTTCTTGGATACCATTTTCGTGATGAACAATAATAACACAGAAGAAGCATTTGATTACCCGCAATTCAAAAACCTATCCACAACATTAAACGAGCATGCTTTTATGTCCAGTTCTTCTGCGATATCTCATTACCAACCACCACAGGACCAGTCAATGAACATGCCCAGCTACCCTCCTGCAAGGGGTACAAATGAAGCAAGGCCAATTCCCACTTTTAACGAACGAGTGCCCAGGGCAGGAC
Organism: Carex parvula; assembly: GCA_025461045.1. Taxonomy (NCBI): domain Eukaryota; kingdom Viridiplantae; phylum Streptophyta; class Magnoliopsida; order Poales; family Cyperaceae; genus Carex; species Carex parvula. The sequence goes on from JAJGRW010000556.1 coordinate 1,494,181, forward strand.
GATTCCGCGGGGGCTACAACAATGAGATGTGGACACTACCATCGGCGCAGCAACAGCAAGGCGCCATGTTTGTAATCCCTGATCAACTGGGGTTGTTTCATGATGCATTTTCAAGATGGGAGTCGATTACTCGAAACCATGTGGCTGAAAAAGGATTTACAGACCCCAGGGATAAAATAGAATATATGGAAAATCTCTTGGGAGAAGTAGAGAAATTAACATGGGTTCAATGAAGAATGCAATTCCTTACTGAGTATGAGGCGTTGATAGCAGTGGCGGATGGCCGGGAAGGTACACAAAACATACTTTCCCAAATGAGGAGAGTGTTTTCACTAGAAGACCCTGCCCAAGGATCAACAGTTCTCCAAGATCAAGCCTACAAAGATCTGGAGCGCCTCACCTGCGACAACGTTAAATATCTCATTCAGTATATGAACGAGTATTTGCGATTAGCGGCAAAATCTGGGCGAATGTACATTAGCCCAGAGCTCTCAGAAAAATTCTGGCTAAAAATGCCTGGTGACCTCGGAACCAGAATAAAAATGATGTTTGAGGAAAAATACCCTGGTCTCACGGTGGGGGTAATTCCGAGGGTACTGTTTGCCTATAAATATCTTGAGGGCGAGTGCAAGGATGCTGCTTTCAAACGATCACTCAATGACCTCTTCTTTTGTAGCCAGATCCCAATTCCTGGCTATTACCATAAACCAGAAAAGAGATATGGCCTAAGAAGATCAAGAACCTATAAAGGCAAACCCCATGAATCTCACGCTCGAATTGAAAAGAGAAAGCACCTTGTTAGAAACAAAAGGTGTAAATGCTACCTATGCGGGCAAGAAGGTCACTTTGCGCGAGAATGCCCCAATGATAGAAGAAATATTAAGCGGGCAGCAATCTTTGAAGGGCTCGATATACCAGAAGATTGTGACATAATATCAGTACAAGAAGGGGAGGGCCAGAGCGATGCTATATTTAGCATTTCTGAAGGAGAAGATGGGGAAATAGAGGTGCAACAAGGAGTACAAACCCTGCAACTAAACTCTCTCTTTATGCTCGGAGAGGAGAATTCAGGCTACAGACCTAGAATAAAATTACCAGAGAAAACAAATGGGTTGCCAACACCAATGGCTTCATAATCAAGTCATCGAGCAACCATTCAAAACAACCTGTTCCTGTTGCGCCAGAGAGACTATAATCCGTGCTAGAATACATTGTTCAGATTGCGGAGTAACAGCATGCAACCTGTGCGGCCCGTTCTACTTCAAAGAAAAAGTACCAGTTACCCCAGCAACCGCACCAGCACAAATCAACCTCAGAACACTAGCCCAAGAGCAGAGAGACTACATTGTATGGTGTGAGGCTGAGATGGAAAGGCTGCAAAAGGAGGTTGACCATTACAAGAAGAGGTACGAAGACCTCCTTGAAGAACACCTGAAGGAAGAATTCAACAACCTAAACCCAGATAAAAAGGAAAAGGGCGTTAAGATCAATGAAAACGCGAACGTCCTCAATGGAGAAACAGTCTATAACACTAGCAGTAATCCATCCGCTGGAAGAATTATCAAAAATATACTATATAACCTAGAAGTGGAGCTCGATATTCCTGGAGTTCAAAAACTCAAAATAAGAGCAATCCTAGACACTGGTGCCACAACCTGCTGCATAGATCAAGGGTCAGTACCAAAAGAAGCTCTTGAAGAAAATACCTTTGTAGTACAATTTACAGGGGTAAACTCCACTCAAACCGCCAACATGAAGTTAAAATATGGAAGAATGATTATTGGTGAAAACCAGTTCCGCATACCATACACCTATGCATTCCCAATGAAGTTAGGGGGGGAAATACAAATGATCATCGGGTGCAATTTTATACGCTCTATGCATGGGGGTCTGAGGATAGAGGGTGATACAATTACCTTCTACAAAAACCTGACAGTCATCAACACACAACCACAAGCAAAGATCCTGACCATAGAAGAAATAGACCTTCAAGATCTGGAGTACATACAACTCCAAGAAATGGTCCATTACAATTTTGGGCAAACATCATCAAACTTTATTACAAAGTTTGATCAAATACTAAGAAGGCTAAAGGAGGCCGGGTTCATTGGCGAAAATCCTTTGCAACATTGGAATAAAAATAAGATCGTCTGCATGCTAGATATCAAAAATCCAGACTTCATCATTGAAGATAAACCCTTAAAGCAGATCACGCCACTGATGAAACAAACCTTCAGCAAACATGTTGAGGCTCTGCTGAAACTCGGAGTAATACGACCCAGCAAGAGCAGGCACCGGACAACGGCGATTATTGTTAATTTCGGTACATCAATAGATCCGAAAACCGGGAAGGAGGTAAAAGGCAAAGAACGTATGGTATTTAATTACAGGAGGCTTAATGATATAACTGAAAAAGATCAATATAGCCTTCCTGGTATTAATACCATCATGAGGAAAGTAGCTAATAGTAAAATCTACTCTAAATTCGATTTGAAGAGTGGATTTCACCAAGTAGCTATGCACCCAAATTCAATTGAATGGACGGCATTCTGGGTGCCTGATGGGTTATATGAATGGCTAGTAATGCCGTTTGGATTAAAAAATACCCCAGCAGTGTTCCAAAGAAAGATGGATCATTGCTTCAAAGGCACTGAGAATTTTATTGCAGTTTATATTGATGATATTCTGGTATTTTCTCAGTCAGAAAGAGAGCATGCAGAGCATTTAAAAATAACGCTCTCAAAATGTGAAGAGCATGGCCTTGTCCTAAGCCCAACAAAAATGAAGATAGCCGTTCATCAAATAGAATTCTTAGGGGCAGTGATAGGCAAGGGTACTATCCGGTTACAACCGAATATTATCATAAAAATTGAAGAATTCAAAGAAGATGATCTCACTCAGAAGTCTGGTATGAGATCTTGGCTAGGGCTCCTCAATTATGCCAGAAGTTATATCCCTAACCTCGGGAAACTTTTAAGCCCTTTATATGCAAAAACCAGTCCAACCGGCGATAAACGATTGAATAAGCAAGATTAGGAGCTAATTCGCACAATAAAACATCAGGTCCGAAACCTGCCTGATCTCTGCATACCCCCAGAAGAATGCTTCATTATAATAGAAACAGACGGGTGCATGGATGGATGGGGAGGTGTATGCAAGTGGAAGCCAAGGAGGTATGATCCAAAGAGTACAGAGAAACCGTGCGCCTATGCAAGTGGCAAGTTCAACCCGCCTAAATCCACAATAGACGCAGAAATCTTCGCGGTCATGAATAGCCTGGAGGCATTAAAGATCTACTACCTCGACAGAAATGAATTATTGATACGCACTGATTGTCAGGCTATCATTAGTTTCTTTAATAAATCTAACATTAATAAACCGTCAAGAGTGCGTTGGATCTCGTTTACAGACTTTGTAACGGGATTGGGGATTAATGTTCAGTTCGAGCACATAGATGGGAAGGAGAACCTTTTGGCTGACTCCCTATCACGGTTAATTAGTGTTTTAATTGATGCAGGATGGCCCAATCAGGAAGCATTAGATGTTCTGGACAATCTAGCCGGGGCTCTTCACGAGAACAAGGAGCATCCCAACCAGAAGGTTCAGGAGAAAATGTCTCAAATAATCCTGCAAATCAGCCACTCGTTTGCCAGTACAGGGATCTACTACGGCAATCTGACAAAATCCATACCTTGGAAAGACGAAATGAGCTTAGGCTCCAACTTCGAGCGATAGAAAACAAAATAATTTCAAGAGCACTTGAAGGGATTAGTGATTTAATAAAAATACAACAAATGAAGGAATCCCAGAGTTCTAAATTCGCAACGAAGGACAATTACTGGGGAGATTGGTTGCCTCAAGTCCAGCAAACTCTTGCTAGGCTTCAAAAGGCTTACCGAGAGTTTAAACAGCTAATCCGTGAGGTGAAAGTATTCCATATGTAAGTATGTGTTCTGGACCCTACCATGATAGGGTCTGTATCATGAGGTGTGTTTTAGTGTGTTTTACTTTTTAGGCCTGCTTGTATTGGCCTCTGCTTTTTCTTTAAGTTTGGGCCAATAATTGGCCAGAATATTTACTTTCGGTGCATTATAAGCATCTTTATTTTAGTGGGAGACAAAAGTTTGTGGAAATCCTTTAATCACATGCGATGGGGCCCAATGAGTACCCGATGTGATAATTGAGATTCCATCCTTAGTCTCTATATAAGTTTGAGTTTTCAGAGTTGAAAAACAAGCTGAGAACCAGCAAGTTTTACTTCTCTCTCTTTCCTTGTAACATTCCACTTAATAATAAATTTCCGCTTGTGTGCCTTCTTTCTTCCCGTGTTCATAGTAGCCCGTTAAAGGTTGAAGGCTCAAACTGATCCGCACCTTGGTATCAGAGCAAGGTTTGTTTTTCTTCATGGCTTTCTAAGTTTCTTTGTATTCAAGGACGGTAGTTAGGGGGAGATCATACCAAAATAAAAAAAATAAAAAAAAATGTTCAAAATCTAAGTATAATTATACAATTTAAAGGCTTTTTCTTCAAGTACTAGTCAAACAATATTAACCCAAGGGTATTAGCTTATAGGGCTTGATTTTCGAGAAATATAGCCATACCAAAAGAATCATCCTGCCGTACAGTACCCTAAGAAGTGGGGAAGATTACGGATTAACACGATGAGGTGAGGTGTAGCTAAATTTAGTAGAAAATATCGCCCCAAAGTTAAGAGCAAAGGTTGATAAAAAAAAGAAAGAAAAAAAATTATTATTATCATCTGGGTGCAAAGATTGGGGATATTGTATCATTAATCTTAAGGAATATTCTCTCAGATTGGCAAAAATCCAATTTTGGAGTTTTTGAGTGGCATAAAACGAAGAGCCCCTAAATAGAATTAGAGGCAGGTTCAAATGTCTTTATTTTTTGTGCCTCTACTAGTTTTTTATTTCTAAAAACTTTAATAAATTAAAATTTAAAAGTCAAAATAAAACCGTTGAATATGATCTATATCATTTTATCTATACACGTGTAAAAAATTATGACATTTCAATTTTATTTTGATTGTCATCAAGAGCTTATAAAAAACGTACTAATTCGGATAATTTCTAGACGTTGATTTTTCAACTTATTGATTAACATAAAAACAAAATCGAAATGTGACAATTTTTTATGAGCACATAGAGAAAATAAAATATATCATATATAACGGTTTTATTTTGACTTTTTAAGTTTTAAATTTTGAGTTATTAAAGTTTTTAAAAATGAAGGCATGGTGGAGGCACAAAAAATAAAGACATTTGAACCCTCCTTATAGAATTAACATTGTTTTCATAAAAATTATATTTTTACCAGGAGCACAAATTAAATATACGCTGTCATTTTGAGAAAAATAGTCACAAATTGCACTTTTTGTGTCTTTAAAGGAGTGCAGATTTATTTTGCGTCCCACATAGAAGAGACGCATATTAAATCTGCTCTCCTAATAAAATAGATTTTTTTTATGAAAATCTTGTCAATTCTGTTTATTGTTATTGAGAGGATATGAAAAAAAAATCAGGTACACCACTCGTGATAGAATTTGAAATTTTAAGAAAATGATGATACAAATAAAATTCGTTTTTACTTTATGTTTTAGATAAAAAAAATCGATCATTATTTTAATAATAATAGATTCTCATTAAAAACTAAAACTGAGATTCTCCATTAAAAATTAGAACGATGAGAGTTCCAAATTTTCAATTTTTTCATCAAAACTTCAAAATATTTTATTTCACCGTTAAAATAATGTTTTTTTTCTACCTTCAGTTACTCCACTATGAACCATTTATTAAACAAATTGACGTTTTTAACCCTTTTCAGCTTTTCTACGATATAGTTCAAATATTGATCGTTTACCCGTTTCATGAAATTGATGATCTTACGATAAAAATTATTCCAAATTTCAAATAATCTCATCCTTAAGAAGGATTTTTAAACATTTTCTAAAGCGTAATGTTACATAGAGGTTAAGTTCACGTGTATCCCTCAAAAATCTCAAAATTACATATTTTCTCCTCTAAAATTTATAATATCATATTTACCCTTCTAAATTTCAAAACTGACAAATTTACACAATTCTGCGTTTTAATTAAAATTCATTTTAAATTTATAACATTCTCATTTTAGTCTTTATTAGAAAAATAAATATATGTACTGTGTAAGAAAAATATTCAATCTTCTCATCTGTAAGTTTTGAGGGCAAATAATTCATTTCTCTACTTTTGGCGCATACACAGTAGCATTTATGCATATGTCTGTGTGTGAATCACAAGTAAATAATGATGAACCATTTGTCTTCACAATTGGTCAATTAGAAGACTGAACATTTCTCTTAAACAATCTATCTATTTTTTTATTTTTTAATAAAGAATAAATAGAATACTTTATAAATTTAATACAAGTTTTTATAATAAGCAATAAATTTGATAAATTTGTGAGTTTTTGAAATTTAGAAGAATATTATATTAAAATTTTGGAAGAGAGAATATAAAATTTTGAAGTTTTTGAAAGGTATATATAAAAATTTCCATAATAATAGATGGTGCAATATTGAAACAAATATCCGACATTTCTATTAATATCCAAAGTTTAATATTAATTAATTAATATACTCAGATTCGTAGAAAAGTTATAAAAATATCTGTACCGGTCATTTTCTGGCCGGTACCCAATTCAGTACCGGCCAGAAAATGACCGGTACCCAATTTTTTTTATATTTATATTTTATTTTTTGCAACAGTACCGGCCATTTTCTGGCCGGTACTTAATTTTTTTATTTTTAAAATTTTTTTTTTTTAAGGATGGGCATAGCATAGTTGGCTAGAAGAAAAAGTCGTAGGAAACTCGGATTGAAATACCGATGTTTTTTTTTACAGTGTCGTATGACACTAAAGTTTATTGTTTGCATGCAGCAAGTGAATTTAATTTGACAATAACCAGCATTCTAAAATTGAGTACCGATGCTTTATGCACGGCCTAACGACGACAAAAGTGCATCGATGTTTCATTGCAAAAACATCAGCGACGCACCGATGTTTTTAGAACTACTCTAGTCCAATAAAACATCAGTGACGCACCGATGTTTTTTTTAGCACTACCCGGCTATACATCAATGTTTCATTGCAAAAACATCGATGATGCACCGATACATGCAACAAATTTAACACACGCATCCAACCAAATGCATTTGGTTGATCTTAGCCAAACCGAGTGCAAACTTCAATCTGAGTTTCCTACGACTTTCTCTTCTAGCCAACTATGCTATGCCCATCCTTAAAAAAAAAAATTAAGTACTAGCTAGAAAATGACGTTAGTGTTGCAAAAAAAAAAAAAAAAAAATTTGTATACCTGCTATTTTTGGACCGGTACTGAATTAATTGGGTACTGGCCAGAAAATAACCGGTACAGATATTTTATAACTTTTTAGTTAATCTGAGTATATTAATTAATTTCTACTAAACTTTGGATATTAATAAAAATGTCGGAACAAATATGGACCTCATTGAGGATAAAAAAAACACTAAACTAGATATTTGTATAATGGAAACTTCGGTATAAGTTGCTCTGGAAGGCGGCTAGTGGCTACTACCTACTATATTGCCTGTGCTTCAGAGGAAGTGAAATATCATTCATTAAAGGGAAGAGAAGGGAGCGGAGGTGGAATCCAGAAGAGAAAAATCGAAGAGAAAGCGGAGGAGAGCGGAGGAGAGAGAAGTTGAGTTTGCGGAGAAGAGCGGAGCGGAGTGAAATTAGCGCTGATCCCTCCCTTTCCCTTCCGTTTCTTCCCTCTACGCGGAGGTTTCTGGAGCACAGCCTAACTATATACCACCGGGTAAAACTTGCATTGTACCTACCAGTGGCGACTGAGGAGAAGCGATCGGCATCGTCGGAGGAGAAGATCCGCCTTTTTGAGCTCAAGTTTCTCGAGGTAATTGGTGAGTCTCTCTCTCTCTCTCTCGCTTTCTCTCACTCCCTTGATTGGCCTTTTTTCATTACCAGCAGCCGGTTCTCTTCGTGCTGGAGATCTCCAGTTGTGTCCTTTCTAAGAACCCATTCAATCCATGTTCGTTCGAAGTTGTGACTTATTATCTGCTTCAAAATTGCTCTATCTGATATAAATTTATTTTGATCTGCTTCTTTTCTTTTGATCCTTTTGTTGGAAGTTAGGTAAGAGATTACAGGAGAATAAAAAAAATGAATTACCTGTGTGAAAAAATTGTGGAGAAGACACTAGATATGGCGTTCACTGCAGCAATTGGTGAAATTAGATCCTATGTCACCGCATGGTGTTGGAATCAGGCAAGGGTTCAAGAAATGCATAGAAAATTTGAGGAGCTTTTAGTTAGGGCAAAAATGGTAAACCCTACAGCGCAGCAATCAAACACCGCAAATTTGCAGGTCCAACAATTGCTGAGAGAACTCCAGAATGAAGCAGAGCAAGGTAATTATTAAACCATTAACTCTTTTACTACATAGTCTCCAAGGAAAATTGATTTTCCTGATTAACTGAGATGGTTCAAAGTCTCACTTCCACCTTTTAGGCTGATGGGAAGTGAACTGGAATGCTTTCTGGTAGAGTCACAGCCATCAGCTTCTTTGAAGCAATGTTGCATGGATACTACATGAATCCAATATGAGACAATTTTCTAAAATCTTAGGATGAAGTATGTTTCATCTATATGCATATTTTATTACTTGATATTGCAATATGTTTTGCTTTGCCAACTAATTAAAAAAATATTAATTTTATTTGTTGTTTGTTTCTAAGAAAATGAGAACATGCAAATCTGAAAATATTAATTTTGCTTTTTCAAAATATACAAAATTCAAGTTACTAAATGGTCATATGGGTGAGTAATAAACTTAACAGAGTAATTGTGAGTAAGATACCTTGAAAGAAAAATAAATCAATAGCCATGTCAAAGGGCATATACGAAAAGATCAAATTTCAATAAGATGACCCGGATCTATCTTGACTCGCAAAAGATTGTCTCGTGGGGAAAATAATAATGTCTTCATGAATTTTATTATACAAGAGAGCTTAAAAAGCCTTGTAGATCAGAGAATGATTTTTGAGAGGCCAGAATTGTCTTGAACAAACTTTTGCCGAGCGCTGGTATTAAATGTGCATGATTCTATGAAGATAAGTCTACTTGGATACACCATGTGTCTAGGGCGTATACGATAATTTTTTGGACAACCATACCCGATACAGATATGTGTCCAATACTACTATGACCTAGTTCACAGGCTATAATGCAGCATAGCTTTGAGGATCTGCATATTCTACTTTTTACTTTTCCCTACTCCCTCAGCTTGAAAAAACCTGTTTTTACTAGCATATGACCTCTTATCCAAACTTGACTAATAGGTAAAGAACTACTTGATGGTCAACCGACACCCGTCAATCTGAGCAATGCTAAGGAAAGGTTTGAGAGAATAAGAGTAGTTGCGTCAAAGTTAAATGATTTGCTTCTCAGCAATGCAAGAGAAGCTGGTGTTCATCCAAAGATCAAGGGACCTCAATTCAAACCTCGCTACCTTAACCGTCGAACCAGGTTCCAAGGTCTCTCTCTCTCTCTCTCCTCTCTCCCTCCACACAAACACAATTGCTACATATGAACATGGTTCTTAAGCAGTGATCTGTATTGTGCAGTTCTTCGTAGCTATAACTGTTCTTAAAGATCAAGATGGAAGGAAGTGAACATGGAAGAAAAGCTATCAGGTTTTTAACTAGAAGAACTAGTCTCTCTGAATTGTTAATAATTGCTTTTGCAATGACCAAAATTACGTACTATTGGTCTTCATTTCATATAATGTTCTACAGGTGATATATATAGTAACCAAGTGTAAGCTCTCTCGGTAGGTAAACAAGATTACCGACCCTGTAATGTAACTTCTGTACTTGGCCGGCAGAATTTTTTACATTTAGAAATTATGTAAATATTATATAAGGTATTGGATGGATTGTGTTGAAATATTGATTCAATAGAAGGAACTGAACCAATAGTTCAGTTATTTTAGAAAAACCTAAGGAATCGCCTGCCACACCAAAATTCAAAACCACATGGTGTGGTAGATCACACCAGAGTTTGGTTTCTAAAGGGAGAAGGAGAAAGGGGATAAGGAAAGGAGCTTGCACTGACATTTAATGGGCCAAAGAGTTTCTTCAGTTATGGGATTTTCTACGGCACTGTCCGTACCTGCGTGCAAAGCTAAAGAAACTGAACCACCGGTTGGGTTCCTTCTATTGCATCAAAATTTCACGACAATCCATCTAATATCCTATATTATTTTTATATAATTTCTAAAAATAAAAAATTCTGCTTGCCAGGTGATATATTAGTCTTTGATTTTCGAGATAGGTGTACATTGCCACCATAGCCTTACTCATGTATTAGCACAAATTGATGGTATGAAATGTGTATTTGACATTGAGATGAATGAGTGGATTGTGTACTGTGAATGTTAAAACAAAAGCGTATATAGTGTTCACATGTGTGCATCAACGCTGGAGAACAAGATGTAAATTATTTTTAGGACAGTATTTAGTATTTAACTTCGTACACACCTTATTTTCTGTTCTAAACCATTACTCGCTTTGAACAAATCTTACAATTACTTTGCTCGGCTTGATCTCTCATACATCACATATATTGTTTTTTTACCGTGAGCGTGAACAAAATATATTTCCATATTTTCTCAATTCTCGGTGAATGGATGGATGAAGAAATCAACAGGACAACTAAGAGCATCTGTATTGGCTTGCATATTTAATTGGTAAATACACGCTGGTGCTTTCACTTTCGCTCTCAGCCATACAGAGCACTTATTAAATTTGAAAGATTTCATCAAAGCACGCACTGGCAAAACGCAAAAGGTTGTGTCAGTATATTTTGTATAGGATTTTGTTAGCAGCACCTTCATGCATACAACCGCACTGTATTGTAATTATCTGTATTAAACAATATTATATTCATATAATAACACAAAAAATACATATATAACACTAAAATATTATATTGACATATATAATTAAATAATGAAAAATGAGGAACATTAGTCCCCATTTGTACTGGCTAGATCCACCCATGCTTTCAAATGTGGTTAGCTTTAAAACTTAAACAATGAGGAGTAGAACTAGGGTGTTCTTAAGCTCACCAAGCTCTTTTTGAGCTTAATTCAAAAACCTATTGAATTGGCTTCAAACGATGCATTCAAACTGTTGAAATCAATCTACTTCACGAGTGATGCTTTTACATGTCAAATTTATAAATTTTCGAACTAATTTAGTATAAATTTAGGCAGTAAAAAAAAAGATAGTTTATAAGTTAATTTTAATATGTTCATTTTTCATTATTTTTTGACTGCTTGACTTTATATTAAATTAGTTTGAAAATTTATAAATTTGACATGTAAACTCATCACTCGTGAAGTAGATCAGTTTCAACGGTTTGGATGCGTCGCTTAAAGCCAATTCAATGGGTTTTTTTAGTTAAGTTCACAGAGAGACTTGGTAAGCTTAAGAACACCGGGTATATTGCACATTTATTGGATTTGTAGTTGTGATACCTGAGTTTACCAAATGATCCACAAAAGTTCCATTTTCTTTCCTGAGTCAAAAAGCCCATGGGCTGGAAGCCCAAAACCGACGTCTGCTATTGTTGTTCTAAAGCATGGGCTATTCTGAAACTTCACACGGAGGGCTGTTTCGAAAATTTGCCGTTGAAGGTTGGGTTTTGTATTCGGATAGTACCAATCGTCTCCCGGTCTCCAGTCTCCACCACAGAACAGAGATTCACCAATCCATCATCCATCATTCCTTATGAAATGAAATCCCAGGATAAAATACAACAAATTAGAAAATGGATACCATACACTCCCACACACAACAATGTTAAACAAGAAAAATTGCTCAAGTTCACCTTCTCTGTAGAATGTAGGATTCTAGTTCCTCTCAATCTCCGTCCATGGCGTCTCTGCCTTCTCTTCTTATTAGTGGTTCTACTCTTCCCAAACTTGACGATTACTCGAAAAAACTCTCCCATGCCTCTCTCGTAATTACCTCTCTCTCTCTCTCTCTCCAAATTTTTATTCTTCTATACATAACCCTTTTTTTTTTTAAATCTTGTCAGCAGCTGACAAGTGCTATACATAACCCTTGAGTTTTACTTTTTCTGTATCAGGATCTTTCTAACCAGCAAAACCCAAGAAAGCTTGGAATTAAATCGGAGACTTCACCACAGCCAATTGATTTTAAACAAGCACTTAACCTCCTAAAGGAAGGCACTCAAGTCGACCGTACCATTTATGGACCCCTCCTTCACCAATGCAGCAGCATCAAATCCCTTTCCAGTGCCAAAACCCTTCATTCCCACACCATCAAAACGGGTTCATATAAAGATTCCTATGTAGCTACAGCTATAGTAAATGCTTATATGAAATGCGGTGCCCCTGGTCATGCACGAGAGGTGTTTGATAAAATGTCTGAGCGAAACATTGTAACATGGACGGCACTCATGAGTGGTTATGTACAAAATTCAGACCCACAAAATGCCGTAAAAATGTTTATAAGTATGCTAGAGTCAGGCTGGAAGCCCGTAAGTTTCACATTTTGGGCTGTATTAAATGCATGCTCTGACTTGTACAATCTCAAATTAGGTGAACAAATCCATGCTTATATAACAAAATCCGGGATTAACTCAGCAGTGGCAATGGATGGCTCTTTGACCAACATGTACTCAAAATGCGGTAACTTGGAATACGCAGTAAAGTGCTTCAAATGTTCTGAATTTAAAGATGTGGTCTCTTGGACGAGTATTATATCGGCATGCGCCGACAATGGCAACCCAGATTTGGGTCTAAAGATATTTATTGATATGCTACATGAAAATATATGTCCCAATCCAGTTACACTTACCAGTGTCGCAGGTTTGTTTTGTGTGTCCCAAGACCTGCAGCTGGGCCCCACAAGACAATACCATGCATTTTGCATTAAATTAGGGGGCGAATCAATTTTTCAGGTGAGAAATTCTCTGATGTACATGTACTTTAAATGTGGTGAAATTGAAGATGCAACAAGATTGTCTGAAAACATAACGAATTCTAATTTGGTCACAATAAATGCGACTATTGCGGGATTATCTAAGATGGTGAGTTCAGCTAAAGATGATATGGAGGCCTATTCTGCAGGGTTAAAGGCTTTTAATCTTTTTGTGAAGTTGAATCGGGCATCAACTAAGCCTGATAGGTTCACCTTCCCCAGTGTTTTAACGGTTTGCAGTGGTCTTATGGCTTTGGAGTGTGGAATGCAAATTCATGCGCAAATGATGAAATCAGGGATCTTATCCGATTTTGTTGCGGGTACTTCTTTGGTTAATATGTACGGTAAATGTGGGAGAATTAACGATGCAATCAAGGCATTCGATGAAATGCCCACAAGAACTGTTATCTCCTGGACCACTATGATTGCTTCCTATTCGCAGAATGGTTTGTACAAGGAGGCTATTGAACTATTTGAAGAGATGCTTGCTGCTGGGGTTAACCCTACATTGGTATCATTTATTAGTGTATTGTCTGCTTGTAGTTATGCTTGTTTAGTTGACAAGGCCGAATACTATTTCAAACTAATGAAGGACCACTTTGATATTCAACCGGGAATGAATCACTATGCTTGTATGGTTGATATGTTTGTGCGGTTGGGTCGGTTAAACGATGCCTTTGAATTTATAAAGAGGGAAAATTTTGAACCGAATGAGGCCATTTGGTCTATTCTGATAGCAGGTTGTAGGAGCCATGGTAACACCAATCTAGCCTTTTATGCAGCCAATCGGCTACTTGAATTAAAACCAAAGATGGTCGAGACCTATGTACTGTTGTTGAACATGTATAAATCAGCTAAGAGATCGCATGATGTATCAAGAGTTAGAAAGATCATGAAAGATGAGAACATACCAACCATACGAGACAGGAGTTGGATCTCAATCAAGGGTGTGGCAAAATATTTTGGAGCCTCTCATAGGCCTCACTCTGAGAATAAAGAAATTTTTTATTTGCTCGAGGACTTGATTGAGAAAGCTAAAGGGATGGGGTATGTGCCTTATAAAAATGGAGATACATCTGATGAAGAGGAGGAAAAAAAGGTAATTTGGCCAGTTAGGCACCATAGTGAAAGATTGGCAGTTGCTTATGGATTGATAAACATGTCAAATGGTGAAGCAATTAGGATTTTCAAGAACATATCCATGTGCAAGGATTGCCACTCTCTTCTAAAGTTGGTTTCTGTTCTTACAGAAAGAGAAATAATTGTCAGAGATAGTAAGAAATTTCACAAATTCAAGGAAGGGGAGTGCTCTTGTGGAGATTTTGGAGTTAACAAGTGAAAACTAATTAGGCTTTGGTACCATCTTTCTTTTGTTTCAAATTTTACAATGTACAATCATGAGATAGTTTTGAAATTTCCAACTCTTTGATTTATATGGTCTATATTAAAAGAAAAATAAATAAAATGTTTATCTTGGTCTTGTATAAAATGGATGTTGCAACAAGAACACAGAAGTGAGCCATTTTGTGCGGCTCTGGTGCGAAACAAACATTTTTTTTTTATAAAAAAAGGTGATATTTATACCACCAGCTTTCTATTAATAAAAGCTTTTAACAACCCTACAAATCTGTGTAATTACCCTCATCTACTCACAAATACCCCACAAGTTCTCTTACTATGATTTTCTTTATACCCCACAAATATGTTGATTTTTTTTTAGTTATTTAGAAGAAGACAAAAACCTTTCATTTGAAAGAAAATTGAAGGGAAGGTTTTTCGGAAAACACCCTCTCATCTTCCACCATATCAATGGTATGGTGGATTTAGTTCTCCAAAAAACCCAAACAGCTTAGCTGTTTTGATTTGAATCGAATTTGTTTTTTTCTAAAGAAAAAAAATCAAATCTGTTTAACCGACAAATTACACCCTCGCAAGTTCCGTATAAAAACAAATTCTTTATACCCTCCTAGGTCCCCTGCTTATGGTGTCTGTTTATTTTCATTGTTGCAGCTTGTGTACCGGTGTGTATCAAACCATCCATAGTTATATTGTCCATTTTAGTGTGTACCCGCCCATTCACAGTTCATCTTCTATCCACCTTGAGATCAATACCGTTTTACACCAGTTTTAGAGCATTTTGCTTTCTGTCCCAATAACTCCATAATCTAGCTTGATATGTCATAACATGTACCTCCAAGATTCTCTATGCAGCGCATATGATGAAATTATCATGCTCACCATAGAATAAAAAAATTCACTCACCCGCAGAGCAAAGTTAGGGTGTGTTGTGCTCACCAAGAGGGTTTGGTGAGCACAAGTCAAAAAATCTATTGGATTGGCTTCAAACGACGAATTCAAACTATTGAAATCCATCTACTTTACGAGTGATGCATGTACGTGCGAAATTTTAAAAAATTCGAATTCATTTAGTACAAAGTCAAGCAGTAAAAAAATGATGAAAAATGAATACACAAATAACTTATAAAATGACTTTTATAGACCATCCAAGATGAAATATATCTAGGCACTACAAATAATCTCATGAACTTCACTATACTCAGCAGCAAATTAAAAAACATCCAAACAGACCGACTCACATCATCATCCTCTGGTACTAGAATCCACACTACTCGGCATGAATCTGTGCATATACTTCTTCCATTGCTTTCCTAAATGGCCAATCGAGTAATATATCAATGAGGGAATCAAAGAAGCCATAGACTAGGCTGTTTTGGGTACCTTATCAGAAAAACAAATTTTATTTCATTCTAACCATACAGTCCAACTGTCCGAGTGATTACACAAAACATGATCTCACAGTATTTTCTATCCTTACCTATAAATTCACACATGTATTGCCATAATTCATGAACAATATTAAAATGAAACTAACAATTATGAAAATTTGCAATCCATAGACATATTGGTTTAACATGTGGGCACTGCAAAAATAAATGGTCAATGTTTTCGATCCCTGTACAGTAACAGCATGAAATATCTCCTTACCACCCCTTTATTTGCAATTGGTTTGTATTTTATCTTGAACATCCAGCCAGCAAAAAGCTCAAATTTTTACTCAATTTGCTATCCCTAGCACCCCCATTATTCAACCAATCATATCAAGACCTAATTGAATCTGGCTTAGTAAAATCTATCGGTTTAGTTTTTATAAGTGCAATCATTTCATCTAACTCATTAGCCAGGATATCCCTCCACATAGGAGAGACATATCTGACACCATTGTACTCTTAGCAATTGTGATCAGCTTCCACTTACTGTCGTAAGTAGGATCGTTCTATTTAAACAACCATTTAGACATCAAAGCTTTATCCAAATCATCAAGCTTGATAATCCCCATTCCCCCGTATATCTGTTTCCTACATATCATATCCCAATTAACAAGGGGAATTTCTTTTAATCATGTCTCTTGCAACAGAAAGTTCCATCTAATTCTATCTATTAATTACATACCTAGGAACTTAAAATTGTGACATCATATAGGGGGGTAAAGCAGATAATACACTTTGAAGACTCTCAAAAGGGGGGAAAAAAAAAACACTCGGGAGAAATTGATAATAGTCTCTTAAGCTAAAAACATTTCATTTAACTATAAGCTATATTACACCACAAGTATTACAATATGAGCTTCTAGGAAAAGAAACAAAAATAATAGTATTTGATATGGAGGTAAGATCAACAAACCTCCATATCAAAGGTGTGGTACATGCAACGGTATGTTGGAAACTCAGTTTTCGACAATAAAACTCGGAGTTCGTTCACATCCGGAACCATTGTGCCCCGATTGCCTCTCTTTTTACTGAATTTTCCTGAGATTAGCTCTTCTTTCAAGTTATCAATCCAAATCTCATTTCCTCCCAAATAAGGGCTGTAAGAAACCCGCAAAAGCTGAAACCGGCCTGGCATGAGCCTCAGGATCATACTGCAAACATCAAAAACAGTGCAACTAACCCATAATTTATGCTCTAATAGGATTTTTAGTACATTAACCCAATGTTGAAAGCACAGCTTATCACGGAGCAGCTTTCCTAGAATTTTTGCAGCTAGCGGTGATCCTTGCATTCTCTTTGCCATTTCTCTCCCAATTATTGCTAATTTCGGGTGGTTATCTGGATTAGTGCTACCAAATGCATGCTCCTTAAAGAAAAACCAGTACTCTTCCTTATGAAAGCCGGTTAATTCAATTGGTTCAACTGTACCAAATTTTATCACTGCCTCCTTTGATGGGCTTGTAGCAATTACTTTGCTTCCCTCCTTTCCGCAGCTCAAATAGTCGTGTAGTACACTCCATGTTATCTGATCCACATCCAAAACATCATCAAGGACTATGAGAAATCTCTCCTTTTTTAATTGCTGATTGATTAGTAACTGTAACCTGAATAAATTGTCTTCATCATGGAAATTGTCACTGCAGCATGATTGGTTCAGGATCTTTCTCAGAACCAAAACCAAGTCCGATTTTGTTTCAATGCACAAAACCGAAATGAATATTATAAGTGAGAAGCGATTGCGCACCCTTTCGTTGTTGCAAGCATGGATTGCGAGTGTTGTTTTCCCCATTCCTTCAGCACCTAGCAAGGGAAGAATGTCGACTCTTTGATCATCTCTTGTACTCGGTAGGAATAAGAAATTGATTACTCTCTCCATTTCCACTTGCCGGCTAAAAACTCGACCTTTCTCCATGTAGAGAGGAGTTCTGATAGTGCGAGAGATAATCGGTTGGCATTTCTCCAATAATTTTCTAAATTCACTTACATCATAAACTGCATGCTTCAGCCTCTGCAATACATTGCTTAACTGAGTTATCTCCTCATCACCCATTACCATGCTCTTCGCACACTTAAATGAAGTGCGGATACGCTTGGCAATGTTGTGAGGAGAAGGGATGTAATTTTTACTTGCCTTGGTAATTTTATTCCTGGCCTTCTCTTTGAATTCTAGCATTCTACGGTACCTGAAGGTTTCAAGCACATAGTCTGCTTGATATGCAGTGTGGATTAAGGTTCTTAGCCATTGAAGCAATTGCTCGTTCGTGATCCACCTTCCTTCAGATTCCTCCATGGCGCTTTTGATCTTTGGTACCAGTTGTTTTATTGTTTCTAAGTTCTCATCAACCGATGTGTATTTGGAATACCCATCGATAATGAAAGAACTTCCTTTGCTAACTATCTCAACAATGAAGGCACCCATGAATGCACCGATTACAGCCGAAGTACTGAACTCACTAAATAATTCATGCATCTTCAATTCTGGTAATTGAGAAACAAATTAAATAAGATGTCAAAAAGGCCCATTAATTTTATGGAAATTACATATAGATAATTTAAAAAGATAAATCTTTGCACATTTCCGTGCACAATAAAATTAGCGCATTAGGCCAAGGACTAAATCTCGAAGTCAAGTCACTATCAATAGTATATTCAGTCAGAGAGATATATTGTACTTGCAGCCACAGGTAAGGTTCCAAAAAAGAGAGAGAGGTTCATAGATATCAGTCAAACATACTATACTACAAATTAGGCTTTGTAATAAAATGGTATGAATGCGGGACGGAGAATGAAGATGCTATAAAAAAAAAAAACGAAGTTTTTATTTTTTAGAAATATTTAAATTAAAATGTCGGATAAAGAGATGAAGTTTTTTTTAATCCCATGGAAGAGACTGAACCAAGATTCGGTCTCTTTAGTTTTTTTTTTTAGGGGAATGGTTCGGTCCTATGTTACCCCGAATTCTGATACTCCATATTGGGTCCTGTACCCGAATCGGGTACGTATCACATATTGATAAGCGTCCGATACGGCTCTGATACGTTTCCGATACGCCAGCTAGCGTATTCTTAACTCTCTGATACAGTCTCCGTGGATCATTTTGTCTAGCTACACACCTGATATGTCCGATACGCCCCGTGGACCGCACAAATACCTGTACACCACGTCATAAGGATTGGTCTACCGTGAGCCGCCCAATCATCAATGCCCAAAATTAATTCTTTTGAGACCCTTTGATTCTCAACCAAGTCGGGGTGAAAACTGTATGGATAATATCCGATCCGTATTTGAAAAATTAGATGTGGATATCAGATATCCGAATATCCGTGTGGATATAGATACTGATATGGTTTTACGTTTCAATTATCCGTATCCGAATAGTAGATATATATCATATATTTTAATATATATTATGCAAAAAATATTGTTATTCACTATTAAAATTAGATAAATATTATGAACTTGGGTAATTTTTAATATTATTTTAATAAATATCCGATCCAATCCGTATCCGTATCTGTATCTGGCTGATATCCGATCCGTATCTGTATCTGAAAAATTAAAAAGAAATATGGATATGATTTTACCACCACTATCCGCTCCGTTTCAGCCCTGCACCCAAGCCATCTACCACTACACTAGCTACTCTTTGTTGCTAGAATATATATCTATCAGTATAATAGAAGTTTTTAATTAATAATATAATTAAAATAATAAAAAATAGGCGTATCGTATCCTAGATTTTTGAAAATTATTGTATCACCGTATCCGTATCGTATCTGATACGATATCCGTACCCGTACCCATGCAACATAGGTTCGGTCCCTTCCATGAGATGGAAAAAAAAGAGTAATCAATATGTTTCTCGGTACATTTTATTTTTATATTTCTAAAAATAAAAATTTGGGTAAAAAATGTACACTGATTCATAAAAAATAAAAATAAAAGAACTAGCAGTGCACTATATCACCAATGACAAGCTGAAAATCAATTGCTATAGTTCTCTACTGGATATAATAGGAGTAGATTATTCACTTAAAACCCAAATCCCAATTTGACATGAGGGGAAAAAAATGTACCTCTGTCTATTATCTGAAAATGATGAATGATGCTAAGGAGAAATAGGTTATGATGCTTTACAACTTTCTGAGGCTGATATATATAACTGAATGATGTTAAGGAGAAATAGGCTATGTTGCTTTACAAGTTTTTTCTGAGGTTGATATATATAACTGAGAAGTCTCGGTTAAATTTCCTAGAAGTTGGTATAGATGCCAATTGATCAGGTTTAATTTAAGGGAAATTAAATTACGACATTAGGATAAATAGCTTAATAATATCCCAATAGTTGTTCAAATTACCAATGGGCTACATGGTATCTGGATTTTCTGCGGCGAGCATGACGAGTGTCAGTGTTGTCAAATTTGATAAGTTCTAATACCACCTAAGCAATGAGCAAAAAGTTATAAGCTGCACCTGAAATTTTTAAAATCTTAAGCAAGAAAATAAATTGTTCTAAAAGAGAGCTTCAAGTATTGCAAGGAAATAGCCATCAGACTGCACTGCTGCAGACAAAAATGTAGCGTTCACAAAAAATCCCTGTAGTCCACGTCCCCTTGAAGTTAGTAGGCCGCCAACGGTTTTTGCAAACCATCAACTGATGGAAAAAAAAAATATCTTCAATTTTGTGTCGATTCCGTACAGTTTATGCTTTAAAATAAAAACCATAAATCTTGACCGTTCAAACTGTAAACGGTGTAAAAAGGCGATCAATGATTAACAAGTGATTGGAGTTCCGTTCGTAATGAAAATGGATTAACCCATGCATGATGCGTAATATGATGTCATACCTGAAACATAAATAGAATAAACATAGGGTTGATGTCATATCCGAACTCGGTCGAGATATGAATGAGTGTGAACTTAAAAATTGGGCTTTTGCTACTACAGCATAATTCACCATCGCATTTAATTTCTGTGGGCTGCTTATTCCTTTTCTTTTCTATAATACCCACAGGAAGGCAGAGTTCCATCGCTGTAGCTATCAATGACTTCAGAACTTTGAATTCCAATTTCCAAGCTTGAATTTCTTTTACCAGTGGGTCAGTGGGTGCAGCTGGGCTGGTTTTAGTTAGTTAAGCAAAAAGTTTGGGACCATATGATTTAGATCTCAGGACCTAAGTTATGCATATGACTACACAGATGCACATAAATATTAGTATAAATTTGCCATGCGTCAAGAGGTAACCCCCTTTACGTAAGATGTACAATTAAATCAACTAAAGGATAAATTCGAGAAAGCATGAGTCTGACAATTAGTTATCTAAATCCCTGGCAGATTGAGTTCTTACATCTACATAATGTAAATAACCAACTAAATAGCTCGTTAGAAGCTCATTCAAACAAAATGGAATCTACTTATCTAATTTTTAACGGGTCATTCCACCAAGCTCGAAACATGTAGGACTACACATTTAACGGCACACTGGGTTTACCAAAGAAATTTTCTCTGTTTCCACAAATTTAAATTATTTCCTTGTTATCTGACGTAATTATCTCCAAATCCCTAGCATCTCTCTTCAATACATTGCCTAGCTTTGCAACTGCTTCCGTTTGTTGTAGCAAAACCTGTCAATTATAGAAAGAAGTGCTATTAATTAAGTTATTCTTGCCGATTAACCATACCAACCAGTTTCTACTAGGCAAGTCACTAGTCTAAAAGGTTTCAAATATACTATAACAATTGACAGTGAGCAGTAATTTCTTCACCTCTTGCAAATCGAAAAGGCTTTGCTCATCAACTTTTGCCGAACTAGGTACATAAACAGGCCCGCCAGCCCCACCAGAGCTGATAAGCACACGTGACACTGACATAAGATTGTACACTCTCTTTGAAAGTTCTGATCCAGGCCCTTTTATCTGTGGCGTACATAGTCAAAGATCAATACCGGGTTAGAAATATTCAGAACTCAAAAGCACGATCATGGCATATATTAAAAAAAAAAGGCAGGCTACATTCCTAAAAAAGCAGAAAAGGTTGCAAAAAAAGCTAAAACATATAACTGGAATCAAAAGCATGATCATGGCATATAGTCAAATAAAAGTTGGGCATGTTTCTAAAAAAAACAGAAAACATCTGAAAAATGCTAAAAAACCTCATATGCGTTAAAATTCACCACAGCCCTAAGCATAACAAGCAAGAAGCTGAAAGGTACAGGGGAAATTATAATTTACAACAATTTCCTAATGCAAACAAAAGAAAGAGTAATGAAAAATGAAAAGAAAATGGAAATACCCGTTTTGCCATTGCGAGGAGCTTGTCATGTAGCTGAGCCTCTTCATTTGTCAAGGGCACTCTAAAACCCTTATTCTCCAAGGCTTCCACTATTTTCATCATCTTCAAAGAAAAAAGAAAGACAGAAGGCACATAAAGTCAGAAGCATAAGCTTTGCACCTGCATATAAAAATATTTTGAATTTTGCATTACATTGACGATGTGCAAGTTTGTACCTTCAAAAGACGCCTTTGAAGAGCTAATTCTTGTTGCTTGAGCCTTTGAATCCATGGCTGAGTGTCAGCTTGAAAATGCCTCTGAAGCTGTTAATTAATTCAATCCTGTTAATTTAAGATCTTTCTATTCACTTACTGTCATGTCCAACAATGACTACGCAGATGTCATTCAGACATTGACAACAGCACAATTCCTTTGATCTTTACAGAATTCACAAAAGACAAATCTTTTTTTTTTTCATTTTAATACAAAATTCTGTCGCTATGCATATTTATCACCCAATCTAAGTGGGAATAGACTGTTCCTCCAAGGGCGAAGGTGTGAAGAGTTATTGCCTCAACAATTCTATAGATTTTACCATTCTTTCAAGGGAAAAGGTGTGAATAGCTATTGTGAAAGTCATCACAGCTCACAACTGGTTTTGGACCAATGCACTTCTTTTTTTATTATTATTTTTTTTTTTTTTGTATTTGGACCAGGAGCTGGGATTGGACTTGAAGGACCAAGCTAGTCTACTAAAGAAAGACTGCATCAAAAGTTAAACAGTGCAGAGAGGAAATTACCATTTTGACATTTGAATGTGTCATGCGCAATCTCTCAGCATCTGAAGAAATTACTTCATCTTGGAGCTACACATAAGGAAGCCAAAAGAGCATGAGAAGTAATTGTCTACTGCTTCCAGAAGTTTTGGCAGCTATTTTGATTGAACAAACAAAAGCAAGAAATGCAATGTATACCCACTTTTTAAAAAACATTGAAATGGGCATGATCTCAAAAAAAAATTCACAAGACTACATCTGGAACTGGTATCATACTGGCCACTTTCCATTGGTTTCTGTGGCCACACAGACTGTATAAAATCATATACAGTTCCAAGTATCTTTTTGCTCTTGAACCAGCCATATTAACATTCTTTTTAAAAGCAGGGACAAACAGGCTTATATTCCATCAGCTTATATACCAGGGACTATTGCAGAATTCTGTTCATAAAAATGACTCCCCGGTAAAAGCTAGTTCTGGTATCAAGAGATGAGCAACTACTAAATCGAATGCAACAGGTTAAACTCCACTGAAACAACATTTGCTCTAAGCCACTAACTAAAACTAATATTTTGAAAACATAGAGATAATCCCACTGCCAACCTATCATTTTTTTCTTTTGTCAAATTCGAATGACAACTCACAATAGGGCAACTACACTAAACTTTTGAAAACATAGATGCAATTCTGGCATAGAGATCCTTAAACCTTAAGACGGGCAGAGAGATCTTTAAATCCTTGAACAAGCTGCGGCCAAAGCCTCTCCCTATCTGAGCTCTCCATTCCTTCTAACTTCCTCATAGCCTCTGCCCACATGGTCTACAACACCAAGTCCTTTAACTCGTTAAACATAATGTGCTCTAGAAAACATATAGAAGCCATCAGCACACAATAAAGGAAGGGAAATGGTATGAACACTCACGTTTGGTACACTGATGGGCTTTGCCCTTGCTGCATGTTCTGTCACGCTAAACAACAGATGCTACAGGAAATAAAAAAGACAAACAAAGAGAATTCCATCAGAAAAATAAATGATAGGAAGAAGCCTTTAAAATTAAGAAAGAGAAAAAACGGAAAAATCAGAAAAGATAATTTTCAAGCTAAATTATTTTGAAATAATAAAAAAAGGGAAACATTAATAGAGAGAGAGCAAACCCGAAAGGCGTACTTGGGGTTGTCCTGCTCCTCCCTGTATGCATCTGCTATCGCCTAACAACAGAAATAAAAGAAAACATTAGAAAGGAGACAAATACAAGCATTTTTCTCATACGCTATTCAAATTCAGAGTTTCACAGTTTTATCAATAGATTTGTTTAATCACATGAGCAAATAGTAACAATGAAAGGCTATTAATTCCATGAACATATATGAAGAAGTTTTCATATATTCATAGCACTGAAACCTATATAAAGTATGGCTCCATTCTAACCCCAGATTAAATAGCAAAGCATTGAATACTAAACACTGCCATACGGCATTAAAAACATCTACACAACATCATTACCTGTATATCTCGATCAGGAAGGGAATGGGGCAAAGGTGCGACCGGTGCCATCTGTGTTGTGATCGGCCCACCCAGAAGAAATGGAGATGGAGACAATTGCTGTTGCTGCTGCTGCTGGGGAAACAATGGGGATGCGAAAGAACCACCAAATGCCGGTGTCGATGGTGTCCCAAATGCTGGTGTTGCCGAAGGTGCACCAAAAGCAGGTGTAGAAGGCATGCCAAAGGCAGGAGTTGATGATGGTGTACCAAATGCAGTGGTGCCTGATATTTGATTGTGAGGCCCTTGTTTCTATTCATTAGAATAATTTAATGTATAAAGATGTGAAACGTGAAGATAGAACATGCACTCCTCCTCTCCCAAACTCTTTCAAAATTGGCCAAACTACCAGCTTTTGATTTCTTTCGTATGTAGATAGGCAGGGAGAAAGGAGGGAAATTTTGTATGCTTCGTGAGAGTACGATTGATGCCTCAATTTTTATTTTTATTTTTTGTAGAGGTGCAGATGATATATTGGGTTTTGCAGGTATAGAATCAAATTGCTCATTATTTATATGTTTACCTTACCTGACAGAGATGTGGTACCTTATGAACATCTCATTTAGTTAGTAATCCTTTCTAAATAATCTTTTTTTTCTTAATTCTAATTTTGGTTTAGTCTGTCTCTTATAACTATATTAATGGCAGTTAATCCACGCTATAACAAAAAGATACCAGTCAGGTAATGTATCAGTAAAGGTTGGCCAGGATATGATGGCATTCTTACTCAAGGTCTGCGCAAGGTTTGTCCGTTCCGGCACAAAGTAGACAACACAGGTTAGGTAAAGGCTTCACATCATAATTGTATCTTTCATTCCTTTCCTTTTGGCACTTAATTTATGTGACCTCCATGCTCATCAATTTCCTTTTAGAAAAGTTCATTTCCTGGAAACGGAATTACAATGCCATACTAATAGTAGATAGACCTATCACCTATGGTCAAGCATTGCTAAAGAAGTACAAAACCATACCAAAAGCTGGAGTAGACGAAGGGGCGCCGAAACCCGTTGCTCCAAAACCTGGCATCGAAGAAGGAGCTCCAAAAGCTGGAGTTGAAGAAGGAGCACCGAAAGCAGGAGTGGAAGAAGGGGTGCCAAAAGCGGGAGTGGAAGAAGGGGTGCCAAAAGCGGGGGTAGAAGAAGGGGTGCCGAAGGAGGGGGTAGACGAAGGGTTGCCAAAGGCGGGGGAGGAAGATGCGGCGCCAAACATGGTTGCGTCGCTCGGTTATTCTTCTCCTCCTGCTCCGGCGACGCCACTCGCCAGTGATTTGATTTTTTAGAGTAGGGTTTTAGGCGCAATGACTAGTGTGACTCGGGTTTGGGTTTGGGTTGGGTTAGGACTCGAGTCCGTCTAGGGTCGGGTACTCGGGAGTTAACCGGCAGAGAAATGCGAACCCGACCCAACTACCAAATCTCTTTCCTCTTCATCGGACTCGTTACAAACCGAGTCTGGATCCTCTGAAGTAACTCAAAAAGTTTTGAATTTAGATCCGGACCGTCCGATCAGAATCCATATATTGTTTCAAAGTGAACTGGGCCTTTAACATTCATGCTAAAGCAGATCGGACGGTCCGAATTTAAACTCAAATTTTGAGTTAACACTGATATGAATTCCTACAAACCCGTTCTCCCAATTGAGAAGGGGGAGTTCGACGGAATTCAGATCCAGTGCAGTAACCCAATTTTTGAGTTTTGATCCAAACCGTCCAAGGTGCTCTAACACGAATCTTAAAGAACCTGGACCTCACAAATAATACTGGCCCCGTGCGCTACCACCGAATAGGCACCGTACACGTCAAAACTCAAAAATTGAGTTACTTTAGGGGATCCGGACTCAGTTCGACGGGCATCAGATTGAAGTTAGTTTGATGTCCAGTCTAAATCATTCAATCTGTATTGACATTCACGCTTACAACGACTATGGATATTCTACCTTACATAAGGAGAAAGAATGAGAATATATGAGCTTTCATTTATAATAAATAAAAAATAAAAAATAAAATCGGACAGATAAAAATAGATAAAGATATTGATGATGTCACATGAACGAATTTTTTTTTTAATTTAATACGTGTGAATTTGCACTTTACGTGCTTCGGTACGCAGGATGCCGACATTTTTATTAATATCCAAAGTTAATTACAAATTAATGAATATACTCAGAATTTCTGAGATTTTTCAAAAATGTCCAAACCGGTCACAAAATGGTCTGTTTCTGATTTTTTTTTTAGAGACATTATGAAGAGCAAGATAATGAAATCTAATACTCAGAATTCGAAATTTTTGTTTAAATTATTTGTTAGATTACTTCTTTTGATTTATAATTAGCATATTTATACTAAAATACACTATATTACTTGAAATTATGTTGAATTACACTTTATTACATTAAATTACACTAAATTATGTTAAATTACGCTACAATAGGGTAACTTCCAGTAAATTACTGGTGTGTCTTCATATTGATGTATAACTAGAAACTATATTGTGTTTCTCTTTTGTCTTCATAGTGATTTATAATTAGAAACTATTTTTTTAAGAGACACTATGAAGAGCAAGATAATGAAATCTAACACTGAAAATTCGAATTTTTTGTTTAAATTATTTGTTAAATTACTTCTTTTGATGTATAATTATCATATTTATACTAAAATACGCTAAATTACGTGAAATTATGTTGAATTACGCTATATTACATTAAATTACGCTAAATTATGTTAAATTACGCTAAAATACGGTAAATTACATATGAATATGGATGATATCTTTACTGAGAAGGCGAAAAATAACTACGAAACTTCAAACGGCCATAAAACGGCGCTCAAGTGTCAGAGAATGAAGAGCTACTACATGATCCTGAGAGTACGATTGGATGCAAACCCGTTGATTCGCCGATGGTCCCTGAGACCAAGCTTATGCTAGAGAATGAAGAGCTACTACATGATCCTGAGAGATATTGAAGACTGGTTGGTAAACTGAATTACTTGACAGTTACTCGGCCTAACATTTCTTATCTAGTGAGTGTTGTGAGTCAGTTCATGTTGGACCCTCGCACTACACATTGTGATGCTGTTGTTCGGATCCTCAAGTATCTCAAGGGATCTCCAGGGAAAGGGCTAGCATATTCTGACCGGGGACATGACATGATAGCAGGCTTCACCAATGCTGATTGGGCAGGTTGTCCTACCATTCGGAGGTCCACTACTGGAGTCTGTGTCTTCTTTGGTGGGAATCTTGTTTCCTGGAAGAGTAAGAAACAAACTATTGTGGCTCGATCTAGTGCAGATTCAGAATATCGTGCAATGGCAAACACTTCATGTGAGTTAGTGTGGACGAAGCGTTTGCTCAACGAACTAGGTGTTCACCATAATGGTTTGATGACATTATACTGTGACAACCAAGCAGCAGTGCACATTGCCAAGAATCAGGTCTTTCACGAGCAGACCAAACACATCGAGGTAGATTGTCACATTGTTCGGGATTTGTCAGAGACACAACTTCGCACCCTCCATACATCCAACTGAGTCATGTTCGAATAGATTTTCAGCTTGCATATATCCTAAATATCTAATCGGATTTAAATCCATTAACCAATTGGGTACTCGACAAAAAATAAGCTTTAACTTATAATTTTCAATGCTTTGACTTGTAATTTCTGATGCTCTGACTTATAATTCTAATTACCAATAAAAATTTAACAGATTTATTTCAATTTTAACCCTAAATTTAACTCGAATTCCAAATTAAATGTCCAGAGGGGGGCAAAAAAAAATTCCAGGGAGGGCAGAGTCGATCGAAACTGATAAATCTCCACTAAAACTCAAAATCCAAGGGGGGCAGCTGCCCCCCCTGGAATACACTGGGTCCGCCCCTGGGCATGTTAGATGTAGTTGCCCCCCCCTGGAATACACTGGGTCCGCCCCTGGGCATGTTAGATGTATATGCTCTAACTTGAGGAGGAATGTTAAAGGAAATAAATCATAGTAATTATAATAATAGCTATAATTAGGTAATAGTTGTTCTTTTTTATTTTAGATTTTTCTTTGGTCTATATATTTGTACAGTATTAGTATTGTTAATTAAGAAATATAGAAATTCCAATTTCCACTTTCAATAATTAGTATTACTTGTGGTTCATGCTTGGTTCATACTATATTAGCTTTTACATCAAGAATATAATGACATCCCCTTGTCTATATATCTTCCCTTTGTCTATCATAATTAGTATTACTTATGGTTCATGCTTGGTTCATGTTAATGACTGTACACACAGGAACTGGATCATGTTATGCATGAGCATATCATTCAAGATATTAATACTTTGCATGATAGATGATACCCATCAAAATAGTCCTAATAGTACACCTTTTTCAATTTTAATATAATAATTTGAGATGGCATGCCTGTTACATTAACTATATGCCTTTTCAGACTACCTATTGTGACTTCTATATTTCTACAGCATCATAATGGTTTGACAATTATTTACACAAACTTTTCTAGCAGCTCTCTTTTCAAGTTTACACGGACATGTTATACTGGTTTTTTTCCTGACAAAACCTGAGTTTTTTTTTCCGTTTCCTGACTGAAATGGCAAAATTTTGACAGACATGAACAATTAAATATAGAAAAAAAAAATATTGTAATTGGAAACTTCTGATACTGAATAAGAAGTGAGCCAAGATATTCATATACAAGGAACAATATAAAATCCTCTAGTACGGCCGTACCAGGAACAAATATGATGGTGGTCCGTTGATATGTATCAAAATTGAAAAACTGTATGTTATTAGTTACAAAAAATAATTATGACTTTTTGCAGTCCCTCAAATGAAGCAATGAACTATGAACAAAACAACAATATTAACACACATAATTAAAGAATACATGTATATGATAATATGAACATTGATGTTCTTGTTTCGTGCAAGGTGTATAAACAATCTGATTCTTATTTCTAGTTCCTGTGAGCATGCCTTGCTATGTCGGGAAAGGCACTCGAAATATTGTGGGCCCGCAGATCTTGCCTTGTCAAAATTCCCACAATTGGTTCAATCTGAATATAAGGAGGAAAACAAAATGAAAGGAATGAGATCCAATTTGTCATAAGAATTATAATAAATAATGCGTGTTTAATATATATTTTTTCGTTCTTTGTTATGTTTCCTCTAGCTCTGTGTCGAGGTGTTATGAAGAGCTTAAATTAATTTGGGAATTAAAACACAAGATCTGGCCAAATAAACCTCAAATCACCTCTTGCTATAGTTAAAATCGTCATTCCACTGGGTATGACACAGTACCTTCTATCCCAAATTTTGGCGTACTTGGAAAAAATTTCAGACATGATTAATCTTGAAAAAAGGTACTAATTAAGAAACAATTCACAATTTTAACAGAAATGGTCATGATGCAAGAAGAACACATACCTCGGGGCCTTGATACTTGGGCACAATAAGCAAATGTCTTAATGCAACTTGCCGAAAAAGCACCATTGCCTTGGCGGTCGACATGGTCTCCACAACTGTATATGGTGTTGTATTTGCGAAAGGGTGCAAATCCACATACATATCCAACTCCTTTTCTGTAAAATCCATCTCAAACTGCTCTGGTTTCTCAGCCAGCTCCACTGAGCTAAAATTCTCTCTCACCTCCTGTTCCGTAGTACGCCTTCCTTCGTCTTGAAACCATTTCTTACTTAAAATCTTGATCAGGTGTGACCTCAAAACTAAGCCATGTATCTCCTTCACTCCGTTTTTTGAATCAGATCCTAGGTCGATAACTGGAAACCCGTTATGAGAGGTATGTCTCAAAACTTCTACAATTCTTGAAACTTTTTCAACAACCTTAAGGCTTATAACTCTCGGCTTAACGGTAGCTAATTCACCTACCGTTATATTCCTCATCCACGGCTCGGGATTTGCCTCCAAGAAAGGTAACCCTTTCATATCAAGTATTATTTCATATATACTTGGGTTGAATGCGTCACCAATTGTTTTTGAAATAAGCAACACAAACATCATTATGGGGAGAAGCAAAAGGTTATTTGTGAGTTCCAGAAAAATGATACAGACTGACACAGTCATGCGCATTACGCCTGCCATGAGTGATGCTGCACCTAAAACCGCATATAACCCTGGGTCTATTTGTATATAGGCGCTAAATGCTTTGGCTACAAGTCGGCCGTAAGCCGATCCCATGAGAATAATCGGGAGGAATAGACCTGATGGGACTGCAATTCCAAAAGTGAAGAGGCCCAAAATGCAATAAATTGCAAAAAATATAAGAAGTGAAAATGTGCGGAACTCATTTGGTGTTGAAGTGGAGAATATGTTCCGTACTGCATCATCACTAGTTGCATGCAGTAGAGTTGCCAAGTCATTGTAGTGGCCATTGGGGCAGTTGAATTGCTTGAAGTTGCCTGACCGGCCAGTGGTGGGACAGATAGCACCTAGGGATTCATCACATGGTTGGCATGTCGCAAGGAATGGAAGAAAGTAGAGAGCAACTGAGGTGAATACACACACTCCTATGGCTAAAAGAAATTTTGCGAGTCGCCCTTTCCTGTATTAACAATTGTCTAGACTTAATACAATATTTGATCAAATTAATCATTATATATAATGAAACTTTAAAATATATTGATTGTGGAACTTACTCATTAATCATGCTGTACACTCTGAGAACTTTGGGAAGCAAAATGTTATAAATACCCCCAAGAACGCCACCAAGGACACCAACTATGGTTACAGGAAGTAGATCACTTATGTGGTAAGTGACCATAACATCACTTACATCAAATAGTATCAAGCCTCCTGCTCCAAAGAGACCGCACTTGCCAGAATTGCACAGCTCGATAAATCCCCTCAAAACCACCACTACCAAAGCTGTGCTAAAAAAGGCTCTCCATAAAAGTGCATTTCTCCACCATGTAGCAACCTATAATTAAGATTCATGAATCAATATTTATTTATTTTCCAGTCAATCTTATATGTTTTAGTATTTCCATTACTAGGGTTTGTCAGTAATTAGTTTCTATTTTAAGTATTTGTGTTACAACTGAAAACAAATCAGGGGCCTTTTGTATTAATGACATACTACCAGTAACTTGAGCTAAAATATTTTATACTGTTATTGGTTATGTACTGACTCTTATAACCACGTCTTAAGTTAATTATTAAAAAAATATGACATCCTTTCGTGCAGTTGAAAGGTACTTGGTTCCTCGTAAGATTAATGTTTTCTGACATGGCTTGCTACTGGTTACTTGGGCTCAAGAATATTGGTCTGGTTAAAGGTAATAACTGACTCCTCTGGTTAAAGGTAATAACTGACTCCTCCCATGAATTGTTTAACATTAGTGGTTTCCTTTTCTTTATTTTCAAGTGGATCTTTCACAATAAAAAGCTATTTTGGTGCAAACATTGAATGGCCTACTCAGAGGAACTTTGGTTCCATATACCCAACTTTATATCCATGTCACACTTGAAGCTATCCAAGTTTGGGGTTTAGCTGGTTTGACCAAAATTATTACAGTCTAATAAAATATTTAGAACAGCGTGGTGGTGATGGTGTGACCTACCTCTTCTAGAGAGAATAATACACCTCCAATTGGTGAACGAAAGGCTGCACACACACCGGCAGAGGCGCCACAGGTGATGAGGTCACGCCGGTCACGGTCATTTTTAAAGTACTTGAGCCCTTTCCATTTGAGCCGATATTTGTCAGAACCACCTTGGCTCAGCAGTGAGGCGATACATGCACCGATATGCACCAATGGGCCTTCTTTGCCAAGGTCCAGCCCAGCTGCCACTGCCCCAATACTTCCAAATATCTACAATATTCAGGAGTTCTATGAAACAATACAAAATAACAGAAGTAGCAAAGCCCACCTCCAGTAAAAAAGAGTAATAAAAATAAAACAACCACACCAAATGAGTACCTATAGCAGGGGCGGAGCAGGATGTAGGGTAAGGTGGAGCAAAATATGAGGGTTGCGCATAATTCAATAATTATTTTGAGGTTCATGTATGATTTTAGGAGCATGTTTTGGAGCATGATCTTAGGGAGGGTAGGGTGGAATTCGGATCCCCTAAAGTAACTCAGATTTTGAGTTTGGATCCAGACTGGCCGATCTGCTCTGGCACGAATATTAAAGGGGCCCTTGCATTCCACATCGGGCCAGATTGGCCCGAATTCTGATTGGACAGTCCGGATCTAAACTCAAAATTTGGGTTACTTTAGGGGATCCGGACCCGGTAAGGGTGGTGGGGGGATTTCCAAGATATGAGAAGGCAATTGAGTATTTGGCAAATTGATCAGTCGAATGAGAGCATGCAACAACACATGTACACATGTATCTACCCTGTACTGGTGGTGTCGTTCCTAAACAAGTATGGTAATCCATGACACAACACATACCTTTACTAGCAAGACATTTACACCAAACATATCTGGAGTGTCGACTCCATTAAGATATGCTTTAATCTCAGGTATGCCAGGTCCTGCGGCTGTTGGTGCAAATAACACACAGAGTGTTGCAGCAATAGCTGTTAGAGCCAAATTTACTCCTGAGAAGTACAAAAATCCAGCCCAATACCTGCATTGTTACAAAAGAAAATGAAAAAAAAATAGCACCATGTGTCGTGATAAAGTGTTAGAGAAAGAGGCTGGGAAAAAGGGACCAGGCAAGTGCATATCTCTTTAAGTACACTTCTCTTTACACAAAGTATCATTTCAAACCATGCAAGGGATTCTGTTCTTCTTAGTTATTATAAGTACGTATCTTTTTCCAAGTGCACTGGTAAAAATGAAGTTTTGAGTGCAAATCGTAGGCATCTCTAAATCAAATTCACAGATGACTGAATGCTTACAAAGAATGGCACTTTTGATAATGATTGCATGTAAACAAATTTTTTAGAAGTGTTGACATGCTGATTTAAGTTTCTACCATTCACAGTGATATTTTTGAGAATTTCATATATTGTGCAAAATAAAGTAAATAATGGAAAGAGAACAATGTCATGCTTTTACAAGAGTAAAAGCAAAATTACCTTTCCTCTCTCACAAAATTTACTACAGTAAGCATCTTGAATCCAGCTATATTCTCTATAGCTAGGTTTATACCAGAGGCAATCACTCCTGTTAGTAACCCTACTAAAAACGCCATGGCCCATTTTAGAGTTACGTACTGCAGCACCTCAGTAGTTGTTCGATTTCTCCAATCGTGCTTGAATAGATCACTCTCATTGATCCTGAATTAAAATTAACAAGTATTGAATTAAAATTTCATTAATACTAAAAAGGAAAAAAAAAATTACTGAAGAGTTTACAAGATTAACATCTCTGGTTCCAAAATAGTATCAAATAATTTTATATATTAGGCACTTCTATGCGACATTCTTTAAAATCTGAATCATCATTTGTATTTCTGACTTGAAATTCGAGGGCACAAACCCATATTTATTCAAAAGAAAAAAGAGAAATAAGACAAGTACACAACCAGATTTTTGTACAAGTTTCAAGAGTAAATTACATATATTATTCTGAAAGTATCATCCTACTCCCGTTTAGCTGCCTAAAGTTCCTAGTTTGGTCTCAAGAGTGTCTAATTTTCAGGTAATGATTTCACTCACCAGGCTGCTTAACCCAGACTCACCTATCAATAGGCATGTGCCACATTGCCCAGAGGTGCCAACCCCCAAGTTATCATACCTCTTAGTTTTATACCAGAGTTGTTTAAAATTCATCAAGATGTTGAAAATGCAAACTATCATGATGCGAGTATATTGATTTCATAATTTGAATGATAACATGGATGGGAACATGTCTTTAAATTGATGCATGACATGATGGCATATAATGTATGGTACAGATCAGAAACTTTGGATGTCAATGGTTGGTACAATTTGAGAAACCAAAATGAAAGTTTTAAACATAGATCAGAATGCAAAAAGAGCAAGACTTTAAGTCCAGTTTTTGTAATGAACAGCTAATATAATTCTGAGCGTAACAAAAACCTTTTTCCTTATTTTGTAATGAAAAAGTATTTTTTCCGAAGAAAATCGTTTCTATTGTTGCTTTCTACAAATGAAAAAAAAAAAATATTTTTTCTTGGGTTAGAAATGAAAATTGATCGTTTTCTTCCTCCACATGTGGCCAAAAGGAAATCAAATTATTTACTTCTCTATTTACAAATCAAAAAGAGATGTTTTTAAATTCGCCATGCCCCTATCAAATTCCGACTGGTAAAATAAAACAAATACTAATTAAAGAAATGTTGAACTCACTCATAGTCTAGGCTCTCAATATGTGAAACTTGTGCCCCAACCATGGCCAAATGACTCGCACTTAGTTGATTTCTCCTCCGAAGCAATGGTTGATGCATTGCATCTGGATTCTCTATGTCACGGATATCTTCCTCTCTTTCTTCTTTTACATCCATGGCTTGTCTTGAAGAGCTTTCCCCCATTAGAGTGGTGCCAGTGTAGAAAGAAAGAAATATAATGTAGAGAACAGATACAGTTGATTGGTGGGGTAGAGAATTAAGAAGAGGGGGGCATAGCGTATAATTTGACTCGGAATGGATTTCTGACTGTTATAGGGGCCAAAAGGAACTATTCAATGCCTCTATGCACCTTGCAAAGGATCATATGCCTTTTTAAAAATAATAAAAAATTAGAGTTTGTGACCTTTAATCGTTAATTGGGATGCTGTGACAAGCTTCTGGCTTTTTGTTGTTATGATAATTCACAGATTTATTTTATGATGAGTTTACTTTTGCTTGGGAATGTCTGGCATGATTTTTTTTTTTTTTTTTGTATTCATTTTTTTTCTGATTTGTAATTTTTTAGTTTAGTAATTTTAGGCGGTATTTTTTTAAATCCAAAAGAGAAACCAAGTTAATTAAATGACAAAAACTTTAATAATTTTGTTCTTGCCGTCATTGTAAAGTACGAAAATTTCATTATATCTACTATGTAATGGTAAATAATTTATTTTCCCTCACACGTTTAAGTTCAATTTTCTTTTGCAGATTTTATAGCTATAAAGGAAAGGTTAGAATTTACAAATCAAATAATGGGTGGGAAGGGAAGTCATGCAAATTCTAATTTCCGTAAGGACGATTTCAAAATAATTCTTCTTTTTGTCCTTAACTTACAATGATAGGTCAGAATACAAAGGGTATGGATGTCCCATGCCATGGCATTAAAAATTAAAAAGAGAATTATTTGAATAATAATTTCAAGCACGGATGTCAGCCAAGGATTTTTTTTTTTAAATAGAATTACTGTAAAATCATTTAACGGAACAAGCCTCTGCGTTTTTGATTTTCGGAAACTAGCCTCCACCGATCCTAGGGACCGGTGGAGCAAAAAAAACCCATTCTACACCGGTCCTAGGGACCGGTGGAGCCTCTTTTGCACCAGCCACACCTATTACACGGAAGACCACACGAAAAACACCCTGCACCGATCCTGTGAATCGGTGGAGCTTCAAAAATGCCTCCACCGGTCCTGTGGATCGGTGTAGATAGGTTTAGGGTTTTAAACCAGCCAGCCGCACCCTTCTCCTCTCTTCTTCTCTTCCCAGCCTCCATTGTTCTCTCTTCTTTCTTCTTTCTTTCATTATTTCGTTTTTCTCAAATTCTTAGAGGAGTTGCCATATGAACAGATCGCCACCACCATTGTACTCAGCATCATCTTCTGATTATTATTGTGAGTTTTTTTTTACTCATGTGTTTATATTTAGTGTTGTAAAATTGAAAAATATTTGGAGTTAATTTGGTGTTTGAATTTTGTTCAGCAAAATGTCCCTGCTATTGATCAATGTGTATTATGGTGGTAACCTCCAAAGCACTTCAACAGGTGTTGGTTATGACATAGGGGCTGCATTTACCTTTACCGTATCTGATTCTACCAGTTTTGCTGTTATAAAACGGCAAATATACGTTGGACTTGAATTGCTTCCAAGTCGAGTCAAATTGACAATCAGGGTACGTATGAACACAGCACAACCCGGATCATACCATTTCTCACTATTTCGGATAGAAAATGAGGAAACTTGGGATGTCATTAAACAAACTGCAGCTCAAGTGGCTGGATTTAAGGTTATAGAATTGGTAGCTGAGGCACACCAGGGTAGAAACCAAATCGGTTATGATCCGTGTCCAGATAGTTTGCCTGGAGGTAGTAACACACCGTCGGTTCAGACCGGCTTTCATCCTGACTCGGGCAGTGTACCTGTACCCACCTACACACCTCCGGTTCAGGCTGGTGATGACCCTTGTGAGCAATCAGATCGAGACAATGAATCTGATACAAGTTCTTTTGATGATGACGATTCTGATGAAGCATGGGACGCAGATATGGACGAATTTGAGGCTGAAATGAACGCCCGAGAAATATTGAAGGATTGGCACGAGTCGATCCCATTCCTCAATCGAGGACTTAAGCATCCATGTTCATCATTCAACGATGAATTGCCAATGCCATACAAGGATCGTGCATTTTTTGCGAACCCCCCCAGGTTAGATGAAAAATTTGCTGAAGGTCAAATATTTGAATCCAAAGCCAAACTAAAATCAGAACTTGCTGACTTTCACCTACCCCGAAACACAGAGTTGGAAGTGATAAACAGCAGCAAAACTAAGTATAGAGTTAAATGTAAATCTTCTAAATGCCAATGGAAATTGTATGCAATTGTAGTACCAACAGGTGCATGGACAATTTCCACCAACCCGTTCATCCACACTTGTTTTGGAAGTGCTGAAAGGTTGGATAGTCATCAAATGACTGCCAGAGTAATTGTTGATATTATTAAACCGGCTTTGAAAGATGATCTGGAGTTAAGCATTAAAGCGGTCAAGCATATGGTTAAAGTTAAATTTGGGTCAGTAGTGCCCTCGTATAACAAGTTGTGGAGAGGTAGGGAACTTGCAATTGCCGACTTGTTTGGGAGCTGGGAGAAGTCTTACGAGATGCTGCCATCGTTGTTGGGTGCCATCAAAGCATCTAATCCAGGTACACAGTACCTAATAGAACATGGACCATCAGAAGATTTTAATATCAATATTTTCAACCGGGTTGCATGGGCATATGGGCCATGCATTGAAGCACGGCCTCATCTTCGACCCGTTATCAGTGTTGATGCCGGGTTCTTATCCGGAAGATACAAGGGTAAACTTTTTATGGCTTGTGCTTACGATGCAGAGCAACAACTCTTGCCACTTGCATTTGCAATTTGTGAAAAAGAGTCTATAGAAAATTGGGGTTGGTTTATGAATTGGTTGCGTATCAATGTTGTCGGGCCAGGAAGAATCTGCGTTATCTCGGACCAGCACCTTGGTATACGAGGGGTGTTTGAGGCTCCTAATCTGGGATGGTGTGAGGAAAACGGTGAAGCTGTCCACCGACTGTGTTCACAGCATATTTGTGAAAATATTTGGAAAAAATACCCTCAAAAGTGGATCAAAACTGTATTCAAAAAATATGTTGAGAAGAAAAAAATCTGGAGATTTGAAGAGGGGATGGAAAGAATTAGGCAAAGAGATGTAGACGTATATGACTACATTATGAAATTTGGTAAACGGCTCCGCAACTCTGATGCAGAGCCTTTGGCTCTGCATAAGTGGGCACAAGTGCATGATGGATTTCTCAATCGATGGGGTATAATGACAAGTAATGGCTCTGAGGTACTAAACAGTGTATTTAGGATTGCCAGGCAACTACCTGTGTGTGCAATTGTTGAAAAGACATTTTATAAGTGCGTCGACTGGTTTGTAAATAGGCGGGAGGCCGCGATTGGATGGGAGGCATCGGGATTGGATTTTTCAATGAACATTACACTGCTTTTACATCGTCGTAATGAGAAAGCAAGGAAACATGATGTAAGACCGATGTATTATGGCCATAACAGCTATGAGGTTATTGATAAAAATGGAATTCTCGAGACAGTAAATCAATAATTCGATAAATCTAATTATTTACTTTCACGTAATACATTTGATGTAAATATGATTTTTTAATTGAAGAGTGTTCGGGGCGAGGTGAAGTACGATGTTACCTTCCCTGCAGAAGGAATGCCTATATGTGTGTGTCGGAGACCTCAATTAACAGGAATCCCATGTAACCATGTTCTGGCAGTTTGTTTCTTTAGGAGGCTAAATCCTAACGACTATGTTAACCCATATTACAGCTTACAAAATTATATAAATACTTGGTCTGGTCGTTTCTATGGATTTGGAAATAAAAAATATTGGCCATTAGTTGATGGCCCCATTATAAGGCCAGATCTGGATAAGAAAAAAATAAATAAGGGTAGGAGAAAACACAAGCGAAGAATTATGACTATGGACAGAATGGAGGCCCCTGCCAGGAGGCGTAATGCTCGACAACACAATCAAGAGTCAACTACAGCAAGACATTCGGGTATAACAATTTAAAAATTCAAAATACAATTCCGTTTATTTCCAATTAAATTTGAACTAAGTTGTACTCATTTTGTAACAGGTGCATCGACTCGATAAACTCGTAGGATTTAGGGATTTCTAAGTTTATGCATTATGTTGAACTAAGTTGTATTCATTTTATTTGAACTAAGTTCTATTTATGTTGTATTCTAAGATTTTATGTTGTAGAGGAGGAGGAGGAGGCGGGATGACTTGGTACTTACCAAACTGGCGCATGACCCTATCCGCATGCTGAAACTCCACCATCCAAAAATGGATCACGTAACCGCAACTAATCCAATACCTCTTTTGTCATCGGACATGTCGAGGTAACTGATCATAGTAATCAACGTATGGTCGCCAGTTAACTGTCTCATCAGCTAGTCTATCGAAGTTATCTCTATACGTGGCTGTACCACCTGTAAAAAAAATATAAATTTAAAAAAACAATTATAAATCTATCGAAGTTATCTCGAATTATAAATCTTTTTACCTAAGTGAGGGTTCTCTGGCCACAAATGTCGAGTGGTCCACTTCACACCGAAAGCATTCCTCGTATCCTCATCGGCACCACCGAAGGGAGGTGGGTCTGATCGGGGTATAGGCCGACCAACAGCAAATCGAGTCTGATATGTCTATATTTCATCTATTATTTCGTCCTATTTCTGAACCAGACCTTATGCTTTTGACCACTAAATTGCATAGTTTATATTGATTTTCAATAGAATATGGTACCGCTGGCAGTTTTGTGGTTAATTTGCAGGATATAGGCGAAAACAGGCAAAAAGGCAGATTTCTGACTTCCCCCACGCGACCCGCGTTCCATCTCATGCGGGTCGCATCGCAGCCCAAACGAAGCGACCTCAGACGCGACCCTCACAGCTCGCATCCGCGCCACCTGACGCGGGTCGCATGGAAATTCATGCGGGTCGCGTCGAGTCAGCTGAGCCAGGCCCAATTAGGGCCCACGAAGGAAGTTATATATACTATAGGCCTGGCAACAGAAGAGATCATCCATTAATCCGATTTTCATCCAGAAAAGAGAGCAGATCCGATTGGGAGACGCCTGAAGGCGATCTGAAGAGGAGAAGTCGACCTGGAGCTAAGGAGGAGGCGATTCGAAGGAGAAGACTCGATCTGAAGCTCCAATTCTCTTCTCCACCTCTTCTCTCACTATGATTTGCCTTCTTTCTCTCTCTCTTGTTTTGATTTCATTGATGTCTGAGTAGATACTGTAGTTTCGAGGGTTTGGATTTGTAGTCTGATACTTTGTTTGATGATGCATATGGATTGATTCTTATTGTTATTTCGTGTTTCTTTGATTCTAGTATTATTTGAGATTGCTTGATCTGAATTGTTTGATTCTTGATTGCTTACTGTTGAATGCCTTTGGCATTTCTTCTTGTACCAAAGACTTGATATTTCTTGCAAATTAGATTAAGTACTTGAGGTAGGTCTGAGAACCGAAAGGTGAGGTCAATGAGTAGCCGAAAGGTGAAAGTTTATATTCAGCTTGTAGATCAATGAGTAGCCGAAAGGTGAAAGTTTCTACTTCAACTTGTAGATACCTTTAGTAAACAGAATTGAGAACTTAGGTTTAGATCAAACAGCTTGATTAGACCTGAGAAGGTGAAATTGCAATTCCAAACCAGGTCTGCTAAGCCAACACACGAAAGTTGAGGTTCAGTGACACTAGGTACGGTCAGTCTAGCCTTACACGACTTAAAACAACAAGTTTCTGACATGTGCAGACTCAGCTCAAGGGCCATACGGGTCGCGTGACATATCACGCGGGTCGCATCACGAGGGTCGCAAGCCACAGCTTGCGGGTCGCGTGCCAGGTCCAGGGCGCTTAAGGCCAAGCGGGTCGCATGCGAAAGCATGCGGGTCGCGTCATACGGGTCGCATGCGAGAGCATGCGGGTCGCGTGACAGGTCTTGAGCAGCAAAGTTGAAGATGAAATCTGAAACCCTTGAAACGCCCCTTTATACCATAGTACAAAATACAAACATTTAGTTGATTCTTTCATACTTGTTCATACATTGATAATTGAAATTGTTCATACATTCTTTTGTCTCATTTGTTCACTTGTTCATAAAACTTAGGATTAGTTAAACAAAACCCAATCATTCAACTTCTAGTACCTAGCTAGGATTAGTTAAAATTCAGTAAATTGTCCGTCCCTGAGGATCGACACCCGTTCTATCTACAAAGACAGGGTTGTGCACTTGCAACCTTCGTCCAAGAGATTGAATAGGGTTTAAACTCCACAGCTTAGGCTGTGGTGAAACTTTGTTCATTTAATCTACAGCGAACAGAGTCCATGACCAAATCTGTAACAACAACATCGGACCCGCTATCGTGTCTGCCCCCGCGTGGCAAGCACGTGACAACTCTCGATAGAGATGTGCAAGTACAGCACCTCCCCAATTGTATTCTCGTGGAGTCTCTAGATCAGTGATGAATTGCAAGTACATCGCAGGGACTCCATCTGCACTTGAATCTGGAAACATAACCGACCCGAATAAATTCATACAAAAACCTCGAGTGTACCGTGCAACTATCTCATCATTGTGCCAATCTTCTAAGGGTAAACTAAATTGCGCCCGCAACCATTTTAGTCTAAGCGCATAAGCAGAGACGGACAATCGTTCTTTCGATGTGTTAGGATTATAAATCCTATATTTATATGGCATTGTCTGATGGAGGTGATTGTAAAAAATAGCCGGATCAGCCCCTAGATCAAACTCTAAGTATGGGTCCCAATCAGTATCGCTGGTGCCAGTAATCGCATCACCTGCAAATTAAAAGAATTATACAATTAACAATTTATTTTTATAAATAGGTAATTAAATTAACCGATAAACAACTTCTGATTATTAATTACCCTTAGTCGATAAGCCCCATAGATATGCAACATCTTCCAACGTCACTGTCACCTCACCGACAGGTAGATGAAATGTATTGGTCTCCGGCCTCCACCTCTCAACCAGAGCAGTAATCAAATGCGGATCAATCTTGCAATCATTAAGGCGAGCAATTTGATACAACCCTAACCTCTTCAGAGCACCGTCCATCCGACTGTTGTAAGCAATACTAGTCTGATGTGAATTTACCTGCAATGAAGAGGTAGGCTGCCAAAAAGAATTAAAACATTATAAACCCTTCAAATACTTCATATAATATTTATTTGCAACAAATAATTAATAAATATAATCAAAATTACCATATCACGAACTTGCCATGCCCTGTGGTTCTGTGGTGCTAATTTCAACAACTCTGGATAATCCGAATTATCCATTGACTCTGTTAGAAAATTTGATAAACAAGTATTTTTGCAACTGATGAGAGTCATCACACATAAATATATAAACAAATATTTTTTCAAGCATATAGCTACAATAATGAAAATTGAACTATATGTAAACAACATATCATCTAATTTTGATTTTAAAAATAAACTTCATGAACACTTAATTACACAAATTTATACTACATATTACTAATTTTACACATTTATAATTTTATCTAATTTTAAACTTCATGAGAGTCATCACACATTTATCTAATTTTACAAAAATTATAATACATATTACTAAAAAGTTACATTATACTACATGAACACTTAATTACACAAAATTATACTACATATATACTAAATTACACTAAATTAACATCAAATAAACTCTAAATTAACACTACATTACACTAAATTAACATCAAATGAACTCTAAATTACACTACATTACCACTAAATTACTAAATATACTCCAAATCAACACTAAATTACACCAAATACTAATTTAACACTACATTTCACAAAAACAATCTAAATATACTAAACAAACTAAATTAAATTAGTAATTCATTTTAATTCGGCTAAAATAAAAAATTATCAAAAGAGGGATATTTACCTCGTCAAAATCGTAGATCCGAAGAGTTTCTAACTCTCTTAGACGATCCAGAAATTTTAAAACAATTGGATGGAGAAATGGTTGAGTAAATTGAGAGGATAAAAGAAAAAAAAAAAAGAGTTCGGAGAGGAAACGAAGGAGAAGAAAGGGAGAGACAGAGATGGAGCTCTCGGGAAGAAAGTTAGAGATCAAGCCTCCACCGGTCCTAGGGATCGGTGGAGCTATAGATGGAGATTTTATGTGGCGAGCGGTGTGGCTGGTGCAAAAGAGGCTCCACCGGTCCCTAGGACCGGTGTAGAATGGGTTTTTTTTGCTCCACCGGTCCCTAGGATCGGTGGTGGCTAGTTTCCGAAAATCAAAAACGCAGAG
The DNA here is from genome assembly GCA_025461045.1 of Carex parvula. Classification (NCBI taxonomy): domain Eukaryota; kingdom Viridiplantae; phylum Streptophyta; class Magnoliopsida; order Poales; family Cyperaceae; genus Carex; species Carex parvula. Next base: position 1,537,352 of record JAJGRW010000556.1, read on the forward strand.
GCTTGTTCCGTTAAATGATTTTACAGTAATTCTATTTAAAAAAAAAAATCTCAGCCAAGCGGCATGTTGCATTCTCTCATTTTTTATTTTTAGAAATTAAAAAGATAATTTGTCGGTAATAAGATAGATATTGTTGGGACCCACATATTTTTACAATTATAACTGCAATTTAGAAAATTAATGGGACTGAATTATTGATTCGGTTATATTAGTCTTTTTCCGGAGAAGAGCTTGGATAGAAGATAGAAAGAAAGAAGATGAGAGAAGATGCATATTTCAGAGTCTCTATTAGGATCGAATCAATGGTTCGGATAAATAATTTTCAATTTTTTGTGACGATAAACGCAACAACTTACAGAAATTAATAAGACTGAATTAATTCTCAAAAAATATCCAATAAAACCGAATCATTAGTTTGATCCATTTCAATAATTTGATTATTTAATTTCCAAATTAAAAATTGTTGCATTCTTCCGATATCAAACAATAAACAATGGAATCCATTATAAGTTTATAACCAAAATCTGGAGAGAAACAAAACTGGATGTATTAATTGATTTTCTCCTCTCTCTCTCTCTCTCTCTCTGTCTCTCTCTCTCTTTATGGACATGCTGTTTTTTTCAAGGACCAGGTTCCAGACTGGGCGCCGCGCAATGTTGTCAGGTGACAACCAAATTAATTATTATTTTATTAAGAATGCACATACATGGCATTTATGTACCAACTTTTGGGGCGGAATTCAAAAAGAAATTAATACTAAAAATTAAAATTGATTTCACTAACAATTCGGATATAACTTTTATTTTATTTTATTTGTAATTTTCATGACCAAAAGTGTTGTCCTAAACACGACCTATTAACCTGAAATCCTGTATTTTTAGCCGTGTATTTTGTTCTTAGGATCAGTGTAACAAAATGCGGTTCATGCGGCTGCATATGCAGCTGCATATGTGTATGCAGTTGGTAACCGCATAGAAAATCAATATGCGGTATAATATGCAGTTCCGCATATGCGGCCGCATATTCAGTCACATATTTTTACTGCATATTCAGCCGCATATTTTTACCACATATTCGGCCGCATATTACCGCATACTTGTTTGTATGATACCGCCTGTTACCGCATATTACCGTATACCGCATATTACCGCATATTATCGCATACTTGTTTAAATATATATATATTAATTCTCATTTTAAAATCCGCATCTATAAGTCCGCATAAAATCTGTATATGCGGTATGCGGTGGCGTTCTGCATACTGCATAGAAACTGTATTTTAAAACATTGCTTAGGATAGATCCCTTTGCAATTACTTCAAATAATTTGATGTTCTGGAATATTTGTTGAAGTATCTGCTTTGCTTGTCTCAGGTATCAGAATCAAGATGCTCTGAGATAATTTAAAATTTTAATTTAATTTAAATCACGTTTTATAAATTAAGAACTTTCAAACTGTTTTTTTTTTATTAAAACTGCTAAGTTTCGATCAGATCCGTTTTTATTTTACTTTATTTGGTTTAAAATAAAATTACTCAGGATATATCCTTTGCAATTACTTAGGTAAGGTAAAATAGTTTGAGGTTTTTAAATATTCATTGACAAGGGTTGAAGTGGGGACATTTTACATAATGCCATTCTTTTTCAAAACATAGAACAAAACATCCTCATTCCAAAAAATTTAACAAAATGTCCTTGTGGACCCCACTTTTATCCTCTCTTCCCCTCCCTCCCGCCCCGGGTCCGGATCCCCTAAAGTAACCCAACTTTTGGGTTTTTGATCGGGACCGTCCGATTCGATTATGTTGCTCGAGATCGTCTCGAGATTCGAATCCGTCGTCGGGATGTGGCTCTCCACTTCGGAATGGATGGTCTCGGATCCGAATCGGACGGTCCCGATTTAAAACCCAAAAATTGAGTTACTTCACTGGATCCGAATTCCTCCCACCCCTCCCTATTTACTCCCCATTATTCTTTATTTAAGTAAAATAATACAACTATGATCTCATTCATGTTTTTAATTTTTTTTAATTTTTGTGTATAATTGATTAGAATTAAAAATTGTAGTGTAAAATTTTATTTGCTTAGATCAGAAAGCATAATATTAGCTTATACATAGAATCTTTTTTCAGCATATGAGTCCTTTTAAAAATAATTATAATATAATGTATTAACTTATTTTATAAAATCTTTTTAAGTAACATATGATTTTTCTTAACATATGCATTCTATCAAGTTTAATTATTTATGGGCAGGATGAAAAGTCAGAGGAGAAAAACCTAAATTCATAAGCAAGTAATAGGTTAAAGGTACATTACTTATTATTGATAACAATGTGAAATAGCTTAAATTCAATTTTTTCCCGTTTAATTTAGATGTGTAAATAGTCTAGAAATTAAATAGTTAAGCAGAAATTACATTAAATAGTCTAGAAAAATAAAAAAATACAGCAAAGAATAAATAATACAGAAATATAATTACATTAATTTTCAATTGACCACATTATTATTTAATTAAAGAATCTAATTTATCACATTATCATTTCAATTGACTAATCCTAATTTAAATTGTTCTTAACATGTGATGTGATAAAATTCATATAATTGTTAAAAAAAGGAATATGAAAGTTTAAAATGAATAAACAAGATAGAATATCTATGTTAAAAAAATACGTAAATTAAAAATATTTTATAAATAAGTTAATACTGTGTATTTTAATAATTTTTAAAATGATATATATGTTGGAAAGATTCTACATATAAACTAATATTATATTTTTTTTATTTAAGCAAATAAAATTTTACGCTACAATTTTTAATTCTAATCAGTTATACACAAAAAAGGTAAAAATAATTTAAAACGTAAATGAAATTATAGTTGAAATTTTCTATTTAAACAAAGAATAAAGGGAAGTAAATAGAGAGAAGTGGGAGGGAGGAGAAGAGAGGAGAAAAATGGAGTCTACAAGGGTATTTTGTTAAGAATTTTGAGAGGAAGGTATTTTGTTCTATATTTTGAAAAAAGATGGCACAATGTAAAATTTTCCGTTGAAGTGATTGCTTTGTTTGTCTTTGAGATCTGAATTCAAATCCCATAAGATAATTTAAAAAATAAATTATATTTAAATCGTCTGATATTGCCTCTATTTTATTAGAATTATTAAATTATATCCATTTTTATTTTACTTGATTCAGTATATAATAAACTTAAATATAAAATTACTCAGGAGAAATCCCTTGCAATTACTTAGGTAAGGTAAAATAGTTTGAAGTTTCAATATATATTCATTGGCAAAGGTTGAAATGTCTGCTTTTATTTATCTTTAAGATCTGACTTTCATATCCCACGAGATAATTTAAAAATATATTTATATTTAATTGCTTGTACCAACTTTTCAAACTGCCTTTATTTTCATTAAAATTGTCAAATTTCAACCGGATCCGTTTTTATTTTCCTTGATTCATTCAGTTTAAAATAAACTTAAAAATAAAATAAATTATCCCATAGGGCATGTAGATATGGCTGATGATACTAACACAATCAATGTTTTCATTAACACAACAGATTCAAATATTTTACTTGCATGGACAAATTTGTCCTTGCTTAACTACTCTCTAAATGTTATATCTTTATTAAAATACACTTTCTTTATATTGATGATCATTGCTTATTTATCGTATTTCCATAATTAAAACGCCTAATGAAATCTTCAAGAATCAAAAACCTGCAGGGAATGTTTGATTTTTTTTTTTTTTAAACTAAAAAATATAGCTACAATAATAAACTAAGCAACCATTTATCGAGGAAATAATCTTATTTTTTAGTAACTTTAGTCAACTTAGTTGGATTTGCATCATATGTCACTTTATTTATTTATTTGCATCAAATTACTGTAGTTCGACAAAAAGACACTAAAAAATCTAGTAATTGAAAATAAACTCATATTGAAATAAAATATTATAAGCTAAAAAAGTTGGTTGAAAGAATGATTTTGCCCATGTAAAGAATGGGTTTGTAGTTTTATTATTTTCTATTTTTTTAAAAGAAAATGTATTAGGTGAAAACTCTAGTTATGAAAATAATATGAATAACAAATAAGTCATCAATATAAAGAAATAAACATGTACCTTATTGGTTGATAATCCGTATACAATTTGGCCGTTCTTTAATTGTTTTCTTCGGCAACTTCTTTCATCCATAATTGTTTATCTTTATTTTCTCACTGATTTAGTTCATTAAAATTAACATGTATCTTATGTGATTTCTTATTTGGACTAAAAGTAATCTTAGCCATTTGTATATGAAAGCAATTAAAATTGTCTTGATTTTTTGAAATAAGATTAAAATCTATTATTAAATTACATAATAATAGAATATATGACCATATTAAAAAAACAATGGACAGTTTTAAAAAATTAATCTAAATATAAATGCTACAAGGTAATATAAAAATTACATATAAAATAAATAAATAATGTGTACACTAGAAATAACCAATTTTTTATCTCAACATAAATTAATAAATAAAATATTCCATCTCACGACTTCTCTCAGTATTATTTTGAAACAAAAAAGCTTCATTTCAATAATAATCTTATACTTCTATTGCAGTTTTTTTTAATTGGTGTTATTTTGAATTTTTCTATGCTTTAATAACACAATAACAATAAATTAATCATGTTGAATTTGCTAAACAAAATGATAATATAGTTAAATTTACTTTTATACTTCTTAGACTACACCAAATATATTCAAATTAGATAAAAATTTAATAATGAAGAATATATAGTAACTAATAAATGATCTTTATATTAGAAGATTTCATAATCTCTGGAACTAAAATGATAGTTGAAAGATATATACATGGAGGGGCAAAAATGTCTATAAAAATAGTTTGTTAGTATCATGACCCTGTACTCCTGTAGAGATCTCTTGTCCAATTAAAAAGGGAAGTTAGAGTCGTTGATGATAACCTGCTAGGGCTGTCAAAAAAGCTCGCGGCTCGTGGCTCGTCTTTAACTCGCTCGGTAGTGGACCGAGCTGTTAACGAGCCAGCTCGGTTCAGGCTCGGGCCAAAATAAACGAGCTGAGCCAGGGGTCAGCTCGGCTCGTTAAGCTACAGTGGATTTAGGGTTTAGCCCCGTATAATTTTAAGTCCAGTCTCATTTTCAAAGGCGCAATTATGCAAAATTGATATATTTTCAGTTTGAGAAGAAATAATATGGGCTTCAGTTGCTTGAAGATGTGCCTGCTGGACGATTTCTTAAAGTTTTTGAATGAGCTTTCTTATTTTTTATTTTTGAATTTGTATAATAACAACCCAATAAAGCCCAACGAGCCATCTCGGGCTGGCTTGTCACAAGCTGAGCCAAGACTTTTGGCTCGGGACTCCTAGGTCCGGCTCGCTCGGTTCAGGCTCGGGCCAGAATTAACGAGCTGAGCCAAGGCCCAGCTCGTTTACAGCCCTATAACCTGCTAATAAAAAATAATAATTAATTATGTTCTGATAACCGTCACAAGAAAAACGACCCCTAAATATCTCCCACACAACTTACCCACCAATTTTTCAACTCTCAATTATGCAAAATATTCCAGTAAGAACACAACATTTTTTCTTAACTGGAAGAAAATATTTAAACAGTTTCAACTGTCGTTTCATGTGTTTAACAACTATCAAATAACTAATACCATATGATTTCAATCTTCATACTCAAATGTATATTTAAACTTGTTTTAATTAAAATGAGGGGCTTGAATACATACTTTCATGAACTGAAACAAAACCTTAAATAGTTTCAATACCATTATCAATTATTTCGAATTTTCTAAAATGCACACTTATTTCAAGTCGAACACTCACTACTTGACTTGACTATAATAGACATTTCTTTCAACTAAGATAGATACTATTTTATGATTCTTTTAATTTGTTTTTCAGATAGATGAATCAACATGTAGATATCTAGGAATGAAGTTCCACAAGGTAAAATCATAAAATGAAAAAAAGACATTTCTATTATGATTATTGTGTTGTTTTCATCCTTTCCCTTTCTTCTCTTCTCATGTTATTGTCGCAAATATTCAATATTTCAATGTCTTCTTTGTTCTCATGCAAGACCGTAATCAAAACCGTCCCTCTTATTTTTTTTCCACATCATGCTCACATTCCCTTCTCCTACAACTTGACGGTCTTTATTTGGAGTAGGTCCGATGCCCATCTGACCTACTTTTAGGTTCAACGAGCATCATGATCGTCCGATCTAATTTAAGATTTATGTGCACGAAAATTGAAACAAACACACACGAAGTTTAAAGCGTTCCGCACGAATCTTAAAGCAAATCGACGATGATTAAATCCATTGAACCTAGGGGTGTCAATGGTACCTTTTTAGCCGTTTACCCGACCCGTATCGTATTTGATAAGGCGGGTACGGGTAAGGTTTTTTTTTTCGTTAGCTTATTGGGTATGGGTATGGATAAGAATTTTTTTTCGTTAACCAAATAGGTAAGGGTATGGTAATGACTATTTCGTACCTGTTACCCTATAGGATAATTATAAAATCTAAATATATATTTAATTCAATTTCCAACCCACCTAAATATGTATTCGTGTTTTTGAATTTCTTCCTTTATAAAAAACAATTTAGTAGGAATTGATTGCACATTTATTTTTATTTTTTATTATAAATGTAATTATATATGTGTGAAATGAATGAGTTTTTTATATTTAATTTGTAAAATATAATAAAATTAATTATTATATTAATAATATCCGTTATTCATCCGCTACCGTTTCGTTACCCGATAATATTAACGGGTAAGGGTAGGGTAGGGTAAGATCAATTTTTAATGGGTATGGGTAGGGTATGGGTAAAGTCAATTTTAATGGGTATGGATATGAAAATGCCTCCACCCGACCCGTACCGTACCCATTGACACCCCTAATTGAACCAAAGTAGGTCCGATGCCCATCAGACCTACTCTCAAGTGCTTTATTTGACTTCTCTGGCGCCAGTGGTGGAAGGTAAGTATCTCCAAGGGTGGCTAACCCACCCCCCAACAATTGCAATTTTCTTTTATCAAGTATATAGAAATTGAACTAATACTTTTATTTTAAGTGTATTAGTCCTCCCATGATAATACAAAAAATGTAAAGGGCTTGAATGTAAAATAGTTTGTGTTATATAAATTTTGGTTATTATTATTATTTTTTAAATATGATGTTTATTCGGTTAGTCTCTCTTCATACTCTCTTCACTTCACTGACTCCGTTAATCAAGGATACTTCTGCTCAGCAAAAGAAAATATGATTATAGATCGTCAAAGAAATTGACTGTGCATGTTAGATAGAAGAAAAAAAAATCCAATCAAGGTTTATTATATACTTGAAGTTTTAAATTAATTCCAATTTATAGATTCTTGATATAATTTTGAGATTATATAAGAGGATTTTATATTTTATTTTTATGATTGTACATTTTTGTTTTTGTTTTTGAGATACTGCGTGCGGACTTTGATAAAAGAAAGAGCTGTCAGAATATTTTTATTTACTTAAAAATGTAATAAAAAAAAAACGTATCATAAAGAATATAAAAATAATCTTCACTAAGAGTATCTACATCTCTGGTATTATTAGAATTTCTAATCTGACGTGACAGTTTTTAATCTAGTTTCAGAGATGTAAAAGAGTTTCTTATTTAGAAACTATACAGTAAAGTTTCTTATTAAGAAACTGTTTATAAACTCCATACTGATCAAATTATTTGCTCAAATTATTTCTGCTTTTAATTTGTTGCTAACGTGGCTTAATAGAAATTCTAAAATTAATTTCAGAGATGTAAGAGTTAGAAATTTTAGATATCTTAATTTCAAAAAAAAAATTAACAGTTATTTAGAAACTCATTTGAGTTACTAGAATATAGATGCTCAAGGCATGAGATCCTACCAATCAAGAGCAATATATATATTTTTTTTTTTTTGGAATAGTATTTGACAGTGGCTGTCAAATTGTAACTACAACCCAAATTAAAACTGTTTGCCTATTACATTTAACCACAGAGAGCTATCCATTAAAGCCCTGTGCTCCAGTACCTCCGGTACCACCTTCTCATTTTGGAAAATGACTTCGTTCCAATATTTTACATGGAGGAATTATAACGTGATCCCTTTTCCAAATATATAATTGAAAGGACATTAATTTCACTATTAAACAAAACAAAAAGATGAGAGGAAGCGGTGTACATTTCTCATGCTTAGTTATATAATCAGTATCCGGTTTCTTTTTTTAAATTTTACTGTGTGAACTGATTGATCCAGGGACCCACAGAAAAATTAAATTAGAAACATGACAACATCATGAACATTACGATGTTATCTCGAATTATGGCACGGATATTTTTTTTTTCGGAAGCTTTACGATTTTTTTTGTTTTGCTTACTATTTTTCAAAGTTAATAAATAATTTATCATTAGTCGTGACGGAAATTTGGAGATTTGATCTTCAATTTTTTTAAAAGAAATATTATTAATCGTTGTTATTGAAAAATGAATGGACTGAAATACTGATCACATACGCAGTAAAAAATAAAAATGAATAATGTATATAAAAATAAATATAATAATACAACTCCAACGTTGGATCCAAACAAAATAGACTACAAAAGAAAAAGAAACAAACAACACAAGGCATATATCAGTTGGGCATTCATGGGTCTAAATTATAGCTAATAAAATTTATAATTTAACATTGTAATTGATCGGATTACAAGCGCATAATTTTAACGATGTACGTTACTATAAAACGTTAACTATACACGGCATATCATATATGGATGTGAAAAAATTCAAATAAACAGTATGTAATGGAATGAGGCACTTGGGCGAAAATAACTCAACCATACAGCTATGGTCATTTAAAACATAACTGTGTACTAAAGACACCTATATCTATACAGAGTTTATTGTTAATAAACCATGTACGGCTGTACTACTTCATACACGGTTTTTTCTAAAAATATCCGTGTATGATTTTGCGCCTCTCAATTAAAACTCTTGTTATCTGTTAATTATTTATTTTATTTAGAGATCACCCCTCAACTGTCTCTTCACATCTACTCCATTTAAGTTCAACCCCCTCATCAAAGAAATTACTTGTGCATGTTAGACAGGAGAAAAAAATATCCAATCAAATGGTATATGCTTAAGGTTTTAAATTTTTTCCAATTTATTGATTCTTCATATAATTTTGAGATTTTATAAGAGGATTTTTTTTTTTTTTTATGATTGTATTTTTTTTTGGTGGTATTGCGTACGGACTTTGATAAAAATAAGAGCGATCAGAATATTTTTATTTTACTTAAAAATGTAGTCAATAGAGAATATAAAAATAGTCTTCATTGAGGCATGAAATCCTTCAAATCAAGAGCAATATTATTAAATAATTAAATAAAACAGATAGAGTAATTTTATTTTTTGATGTCATAGATGAATCCGAAAAAAAATTTGGATACAAATTTTTGAAACCTATTCCGATCGAAACTGTGTTTTTATTTTCTAAAAGTGTAGCTGATTTTTTTAAATAGAATGAGTGTTTGGATTTATTTAGAAATAGTAGCTGGGATATTTTTAAAATAAAAAGAATAGCCAATTTTTTTTCTGAAATAGAAAGAGTGCTGAAACCTTTTCTAAAACAAAAGAAAACACTTTGGATATGGAAAAAAAATTTGATCCGAAATATTTTTTTGGATACATGTATGGCATCGAAAAACTCAAGTATTCTTTCTGTTTATCTTTATTACTTAATTATAATTTCTATAAATAAAAAATTCCCTTCTCATGCTTAGTTCTCTAATTAGTATCTTTTTTCTTTTTTTTAAAATTTTATTGTGTGCATTGATTGATCCAGGGGATCCACAGAAAATTTTGGCCACTAGCAGCAAGAAAGAAATAAGAAAGTAGAAACATAGACAACATTTTTTTGAAGCTCTACTTTTTTTTTTCTTACTATTTTTTAATGGTGGAGATTTTGTCCAAAGAACTATGAACAAAGTTTCATCCAAAGTAAATTCTAAGCCGTCCGATATGTACTAAAATTTTCATAGACGGTTTAGAATTATATGAAAAATTAAATTTATTAATTTTTAAATATGTTCATACAAATCTTAAAGCATATCAGATGACTAGGTCCGGTTTTAGATGATATTTTGTCCTAAGCCTTTTGAACAAAATCCAATTTCGTTTTTTAAAGGTATTAAATAATGGATTATTACTCGTTATGAAATTTGAAAGCTTTACCTCTATTTTTCTTTAAAAAAATATTATTGTCACTGTCATTAAAAAAATTACATAATATCATTTGTCGCAGTTAGTCAAAAGCACTGGGTGAATTTTTTTTTATAAATCGTCATAAAAAAAAATCAGAAACCAGATTAATTGCTTAAGTTTTAAAAAAAAAAATCATTTCCGGTAGTCACGTTTTAATTACACATTCGAATTTCGGTATCCTTTTTTCTTCTCCCCTAATCCTTCCAACCGGCTAAAAAAATTAAATTAAATAAACCGAACTTGATTTTCCGCATGAGCCTTTGGATTCCGAACTTCCATTTTTTATCCCCACTCTTTTCCACCGAATTTCAAATTCGGAATACAATTTCAATTTATGTCCCTTTGATAAATCTAAAATCTTGATTTACACACAAGTCATTTTAAGCAATTCTCATTCACAAGTCTCTGTGAATGGGACCCACTTGTCATTACACTACAAGAATGAGACAGTATCTATGAGAATAAAAAGTGATTATCTGCGAGAGTATACCAACAAAAAGGTGATAGCTTTAATGTTAGATTGGTGAAAAAGTTTGATCATTATAAAAATGACCAACCTTATTGAAACACACAAGCATTGTCATTATAAATTGATCATTCCTGTAGTGTGCACAAGTATTAAAAAACTATTGAAGCTTCGGTTCAACAAAGAATGAAATTTGTTCTTTAGATTAAAAATGGTGACTAAATCTTCTTAACATCTTTTCAGTAATTGTTAAATTAGAAGAATATTAATTTGATAATCATTATGAACTTAGTTAAATTTATATAGTTACTAACAACTATTAAGTACAATGAAGACATTTTTGTATTTTAGTTTGAGCATTTTAGTACTGTAAGCTTCCAATAAAAAAAAAATATTGTAAGCTGAGAACAATAATTTCATTGAGCTAATATTTGCAATCAGAGTAGAACTATGGTGTTCGTAAGTTCGCCAAGTCTCATTGTGAATTCAACTCTAAAATTTATCGGATTGGCTTCAAACGACGAATCCGAACAGTTAAAACGCATCTAATTTACGAGTGATGCATCTATATGTGAAAATTTTAAAATTTCAAATTAATTTAGTTTAAAGTCAAGCTGTCAAAATTAAAATGTTTATAAATTAATTTTAATGCATTCATTTTTTGAACATTTCTTTACCACTTGACTCTATACAAAATTAATTTGAAAGTTTAATATTTTCATATGTACGTAGACGCATCAGCGTGAGGTAGATGAGTTTCAACGGTTAAGATTTCATCTTTTGAAGCCAATGTGATAGATTTTAAAATTGAGTTCACAAGAGGCTTGGTGAACTTAAGAACACCCTACTTCTACTCATGCAATCAATTTATTTTAGTTTCATTAAAAACTTAAAGACTTGGATGCTAATAAAAAAAGTGAGGGGAACTTTGTAAAATTACCATACCCCCTTCAATTGGAAACTCAAAATGAAATTATGTATGGAAATTTGCAAACCTAATTTCATTTTTAGTACGGGACATCAAGGGTTTGAACTAGGGGTGCAAACGGATAGGATACGGATCGTATAGTGGTAAAATCATATTCATATCCGCTTTTATTTTTCGGATACGAGGATACGGATGAGATATTAGATGTATACGTATGGATATGGATCGGATATTAGATATCTGTAGATATACATAAATATGTTTATAATATATATTAAATTATACGGTATATATTTACTATTCGGATACAGATAATTAAAATTCAAAACAATATCCGTATCCGTATCCGCACGGATATTCAGATATCGGATATCTATATCAAATTTTCGGATATGAATCCGGATACGGTCGGATATTATCCGATCCGTTTGCACCCCTAGTTGAAGCAGGTCGGTCTGTGTGGCCATCCATACAAAGTTGGGTATTAAAATTCAAATTCGGAATTTGGCCATCCATACGAAGTTGGATATCAATTAAAATTCGGAATTTGAAAGTGAGTACCGAAAATCATTTTTAGTATTGATAATATTTTTTAAAAAAAGCAAGCAATCAACCGTTACCGATTTTTTTTATCGGAGTTTGGGCTCGAGCTGAGACTGACATCGACCGTGAGCAAGACAGTCTTACATAGCAGATTTGAGATTAGGTCCATCGGATCTACTCTGGTTCGATGGGTTTAATCACCGTCAACTAGTTTTAAGATTCGTGTAGAATGCTTTAAAATTCGTGCTTATCTGTTTCAATTTACGTGCACACAATCTTGAATTAGATCAGACGGTTATCAGGCTCGTTGAACCTAAAAGTAGGTCCGATGGGCATCGGACCTACTCCGTTCTCTACATAGCATGGTGCCGTGTTTTTAGTTTTTTTAAATATTAAAAGCCAGTGTTCTAAAAGCCATGATGCGATAATGACTATTTAAAACCTTGCCGGACCAATCACAGTACCTACAACTGGAGCAATTAATCTGAGACTTTTCGAGGGGAAATGGAGAGGATATAAGCTGTTTATAAACGGCCTTTGGAGAAATTGAAGAGCTATATTATCCAAAATTCCAATTCCAATCAGTAGCAGCTGGCCGTCGATCACAGCACGTTGTTATCAAACCCATAGACTACTGAATCATCAATCATGTGAGGTTGCTGGCTTGCTGCTTCCGATCTATAATAAATGCCCCACTGTGGTCAATTCACTGTGCCTCTAATTAGGATGCTCTTTGCCAACTGGATATACTGACAAAATAGTAAAAATTAACTGATTTATATACTGACAAAATAAGAAGCAAAGTACAAAAATTATCTTACAAGGCATAATTATATAACTATTTTGAATTATAAGATTATTTTTTTAATTTAAAAATAAATAAAAATAGAGTCCAGTTATGATGATATCGATGACATTTCGATTTAAGTGTCACCGGTTTCAAAATATATCGGATGGGTTTCAAACAATAATTTGTAACCGTTTCAAACCAATCTACTTCACAAATGATGTATTTACATGCAAAATTTATAAATTTTGATGGTATTTAATATCAAGTTAACAGGTCACAAAAAATAGGATCTTTAAGTTAATTTTAATACATTTATTTTTTACTACTTTTTGACTGCTTGTCTCAGGGACGGAGTCAGATTTTCGAACAATGGGAGTCAGACACATATGGAAGCCAATCACATAAAAGTTTTCTTCGGAGAATGAAGGTCAATTTTATAGTACCATGACATTTTACTCTAAATTATATAGAAAATTATATATACATACAAAATTTAAAAAAAAATGAGGGTCAATTGACCCCATACATTTCATGTAAATCTGACTCTGACTTGACTTGACTAAATGTTATTGAAAATTTATAAATTTTACATACAAATATATCGTTCGTAAAGTAGATTGATTTGAATTTATTATTTGAAGATCTATCTAATAAATTTTGAAAGTCAATAACAATTATAATTATAATAAAATGTAAGAGGAGGGTTCAAATGCCTTCATTTTTTGTCCCTCCACTATGTCTCCATTTTTGAAAACTTTAATAACTCAAAATTTAAAACTTAAAAGTCAAAATAAAACTGTTGGATATGACCTACATCATTTTATCTATGTGCTCATAAAAATTATCACATTTTGATTTTATTTTTATGTGAATCAATAAGTTGAAAAATCAACGTCTAGAAATTATCCACATTAGTACGTTCTTGATGACAACCAACACAAAATTGAAATGTCATAATTTTTTACACGTGCATAGATAAAATGATGTAGATCATATTCAACGGTTTTATTTTGACTTTTAAGTTTTAAATTTTGAGTTATTAAAGTTTTTAAAAATAGAAACATAATGAAGACATAAAAAATGAAGGCATTTGAATCCTCCTCAAAATGTAAACAATATCATAATAATCGGACTCATAAAATAAATACATTTTCCAACTTATTGGACGAGTGACAAATGCCATCATCCTCTCTGCCGTATTTGTGACTTCTGGACAAAACACCTTTGAACAACAAAATTTTACATGCTGACAGATGTAACATTAGAACAGGTTGAATTGCTGCTCTACTTTCCTCAAAAAAAAAAAAAAAAAAAAAATTGCTGCTCTACCATCAGTAAAAAATACATAATTTAGTTCATATCTCAGCAAATATACATAAGAAACATAAATATTCCATATTATGAAACAGATAAAACATAGGATGTGAATAATTACTACAATATAAGTAGAAGAAGGTTCAGACATATTTAATTAGTGCATTTCAGTAGATATTAAATAATTCTTAGGAGCATGTCAATTGGGCATTAGGGCTGGCAAAAACAAAGATGTAGCTTTTGGTTCGTTCAAAATTGGATCAGGAAAAAATTGTAACTAGTTTGCTGGATTATGGCTTAGCTCGTAACTGATTCAGCTAAAGCCAGACTGGATTCTACTCGATCTAACATGAATTGAGTTCAAACTTTACCTGACTCGACTCGGCTTAGTTTAGTTCGTTTATAAAACCCAACATGACAACATTAATTTGTGTGTCGATAGGTACGATACAGGTAGAATGAAAGTATTTTCATATCCATACTCCACTGAGAATTAACTTTACCCATACCCTACCCTATCCTTACCCGTTAAAATTATCGAGTAACAAAATGTTAGCGGGTGAATAACAAATAATACTAATAGAATATAATTTTATTATATTTTACAAATAGAACATTAAAACTCATTTACTTCACACATATGCAATTACATTACTAATAAAAAAAGCAAAAAGACAAATGTGTCATCAATTCCAACTAAATTGTTTTTTTATAAAGCAAGAGAATTAAAAAGTACGAATATCTCTTCGGACAAATTAAATTTACAACTAAATAATGAGACATGCAAATAAAACTAATATGTTGAACATTTTTTCTTATAACAAAAAAACATATACTAAATAAGAAAAGTACATCACTAATTATCAGGGTTCTAAATAGCGCGCTATAGCGTTTTCGGACCTATAGCGGCGCAATATGGCAATAGCGTCATTTTTTTAGGCGTTCCGCTTGACGCGATAAACACTATTTAAACTTTTGCTAATTATTACTCAAATTTTATCATACAAAATATCACGCAAATAAGTTTCACCATCACTAATTTGCTCCAACATTATCATATAATTTTATTTTATATAATTACTTTATGAGGAGGGTTCAAATGCCTCCATTTTTTGTGCCTCCACCATGCCTTCATTTTTAAAACTTTAATAACTCAAAATTTAAATCATAAACGTCAAAATAAAACCATTAGATGTGATCTATATTATTTTCTTTATGTGCTCATAAAAAATTATCACATTTTGATTTTGTTTTTATGTGAATCAATAAGTTAAAAAATCAACGTCTAAAAATTATCCACATTAGTACGTTTTTACAAGCTCTTGATGACAACCAAAACAAAGTTGAAATATCATAATTTTTTACACATGCATAGATAAAATTATGTAGATCATATCTAACGGTTTTATTTTGACTTTTAAGTTTTAAATTTTGAGTTATTAAAGTTTTTAAAAATAGAGGCATGATGAAGGCACACAAAATAGAGACATTTGAACCCTCCTCTTATTTTATAGGGTAACATGTACAAAATATCCTTTACTTGTACCGTTATCTGTTTAACTAACGAAAAAAATTTCATCCACATCAGATAAGTTAATTAAAAAAAATCTTACCAATATCCTCTTTATCGAATACAGTACGGATCGGATAAACAATTAAAAGAGTATTGTTGACACCCTAAACATTTCATAAAACCTCTTGGAGTCCAAAATTAACTAGTGGGTACATACATATCGTACTTTCTATTTTAAACTAGGTTATTTAATAGGTTATTATTAGTTTATCAGAAGTATCATTTTGAGAGAATGATATTCTACTACATAAAAATATAGAGATGAGAAGATGTAACTTAACCGGTGAGGCAGGTCACTCATAAATGACAATAAGGTTCTTTTGTTTCTCAAACCATTGAATCATGACAAGTTGCCTCCTGAACATTTAATTTTGACAATCATTTCTCTGAACTATGCAATCAATAAAAGTATAAAACAGATCTTCTCCCCGGTAATTAATTTACTATTTAATGCTCGATTTTAGAATGATCGGATTATCCTTAGTAGTTTTAATAAAAATATTTTAAAATTATGATTCATGACTCTTTAATTTATAAAAAGTTAGTATTTTTTTGAAATGTAGATACTTGATTAATATTCATAATACATGAGATATTAGCTATTTTTTTATTTTTGTGTTCGTATGCTTTATTTTATTTTTGATAGAAAATAGTTCCTACTGCTTTTTATTTAGCATAAAATAGCAAAATATTATGAAATAAGAAATTTTATTAATTTGAAATTGATATTAAAAATTCTGAAAGTATTAGAACTGGTAAAATTATTTAAACAAGTACCTATTATGGTCATTTTTTAAAAAAAAATTAACCATACAGTAAATTGACTGTCGGAGGTGTTTGTTATGGAACAGACTCCGCTGCTTTTCTGAGAGAAAAGCAGGGTTCTGTTTTTTCTATCTCAACCATTGAAAATTGTTGAGATCTGTGCATGAAAAAGTTCTTTTTATCGAGATACGTGAATGAAACATTTTAAATGGTTGAGATCGGAAAAACATAATGCTGCTTTTCTATAAAAAAAAGCAGCATAGCCTTATCCGTTTGTTAGTGATTGTATATTTAAAAGGTAATTGTCAAAATTAAAAATCAGGAGACTAGTTTTTTACGAGCCAAAAAATTGGAGGCCTCTCGTGAAATTATTCCGATTATTATTTTTAATAACATTCCGTTCGTTTGAATAAACAAGTGGCAGAACTTGTCATATTGAGTGATAATATTATTAATTTTCTAGCCAGCTAAATTTATACAGATGGCAAATTTTCACTGGTGGCAAATAAAATATATTCTTTTCTTTAACATAAATCACATGGCAACATGACAATGAAGGGTTTGACAATGAACTATTGTGGGGGCATTAAGGACATCTAATAGATTTGCAGAATAAATTCATAACCGGACATAAGTGACAAAATGTTATATTGCTGTGGCGTGCAACGATCATTAATGTCATTGAACCCACTAAATTTTCTATGACAAAAAGGTTACAAGAAAAAAAGAGAAGAAAAGAACGTATGTTACATGAAAAAAGAGAAATTTCACGTATACACTTCAAAAACCTCAAATTACGTATTTTTCTCTCTAAACTTCAAAAACTCACAAATTTACCCATTTATTGTCTTTAATAATGAAACTCATTTTAAATTTATAAAATCTAATTTACCTTTTATTAAAAATATAAAAAATATGTAGCATGTTTCAGAAAATTGTCGGTCTTATAATTGATCAGTTTTCAAGGACAAATGGTTCAATTTCTCTACTTCTGATGCATACACAAGGGTATTCCTAAATTTCACCACGTATACGTCAAAAGTAAAAAACCTTAAAAAAAAGAAATATAAGACCAATATTTTTCTTAAACATGCTACAAATTTTTTATGCTTTTAATAATGACAAAATGGGTATTTTATAAATTTAAAATGAGTTTTAATATAAAAGACAATAAAATGTGTAGATTTGTGAGTTTTTAAAGTTTAGAGGAGGAAATACGTGATTTTGAAGTTTAGAGGAAAAAATACATAATTTGAAGTTTTTAAGGGGCATACGTGAAATCTCTCCCAAAAAAAAAACAATGAGGGTAAAGATCTGTCAGTTTTGACGTTTTAATCATGTTTTTAGTTTAAATTTTAAAATTCATACCTTAAAATAAAATTGTTAAATCTGATTTATTTCGCGCTTTTTACTATGTGCATAAAAAACAAAGGTGTTGTGATATTATTTTGGTTGACACCAAAGGTTACGCAAACATTTAATGATACGAATAATTTTTGAATGTTGAATTTAAGTTCTCGATTTCTATCAAACAAAATCTAAATATTGTAGATTTACATGCACGCGCAAAAAGAATAATACAGATAATATTTAGTTGATTTTTTTATTTTCTTTTTTATTAAATATTTACGAAATGAAAATACGATGAGGACATGAAAATACAATACTGATATTTGAATCCTCGAAAAAGAAATTAGTTGATAAGAGAATTCGCGCATAAAATAGGTACAGAAGGGCGCATCATAGCGGCTTAAAATAGGTTCTCAATTACGACCGAATAAAACGAAATTCACCCAGTTGGCGCACAGTTTATATTTCCGAGATCTATGAGACCCACCCTTTGTATGAAAGCTCTAAATTTCTTGTGCTTTGATTTGAAATTAGAGTTTCCACCCGCTTTCTCACTAGCATCCGATATACAATTGAAGTCTCCAATTGTGCATATCGGTAAGCTTTGATCGTTTGCATAGTGCTCAATACGATCCCAAATGTAGTCATTGACTCCGTCTTCGCAGTCACCATAGACAGCGAATAGTACCCAAGCCAATGAGCTTGGATTTATTTGAATTTTTGCAACTATAAAAGACTTGAGAGGTTTCGAGAATCGAGGCCGAGATGTTATCTTACCGGATAGGGTTTGGGTTTAGCGTTCAACTTTCCATGTTACTCCAAAAAAAAAAAAAAATTAAACTTGGGTACAAAGATTATTAAACGACAATCATTCTATATCTAAACACGAAAGAATCGTCACGGTTAGACTAGGGAACTTTTGGTGGATAAGGGATCAACTAGAATACAATCTTTCACAATCTATCTTTTCTTTTTTGGTTATGTGCATCCAAGTTGGCTACACAGATTCCCAATTATGTGGATAAGATCACAGTTTCTCTTTATAAGTAGATTAACTTAGTCAGCCAACTACTTTCTAAAAACTACAAATCCGGCAACATATCATAAAATATGTGATCACATGTATGGAGCAACTAATGAAATTGTTCGTGAAGATTAAATTATAGCAAGTTCACAACATCAACCAGTGTTGAACTATGCAGGACCAAAACATGTCACAAGAAAAAAGTGTACAGGATCAAAACATGTTCAAAATGAATGGAGTCGATAGAATACAGATGCCATTTACTATCTGAGTTGGTTTTGGAAGACATTAAATAGGCAAGTTTATCTGCTAATAAAACGGAACTTGTAAAACGTACGAACACAACGAGACAAACCTATGCTGAACAACACAAGACCAAAACATGTTAAAAGAATAAAGTAGGGAATATTCAGATTACAGTACAACTACATGTGTGTGTATGGACCATCTAATTTGCCCTTTCCACGCTTTTATCAGATGAAGTTAGGCTTATTTGATGTAAATAAGGATATAATATATACAAGTGAGAAAAAAGGGCCTGTTATGTTATGCCCTGAAACATGGGCTTCTGGTCAAGATCTTCAAGAAATTTCGGTCTACTTGCACGTTCTTACAAGGCCTAACCTTAAAAAAAGACCTAAACATCAAATCAGGATAAGTATCCTTCCATCATGAAAGCATTCACAAATCCAAATCATACTAGCACGAAAGCGCAATTATTAATCCTCTAATTCTAGAACTATTGAATACTTACGAGAATAAAGCAACATCCAGCAAATATCCAGGCATCCAAAATCAGAAACAAACAAAAGACCAAACTGCCCTTCTGACACTCTGCTCTCAGAAGTCTACTTGTTCTTGGAAGACTTCTTCTTGGAGCTGGAGAAAGAGGTATGAGTGCTAACTTGTGGCTTGGGATGCTTCTCAGCCTCACTCGGGTCGAGCCACTTGAGGGGCTGGCGGTTGAAGAAGGGCCAGTTCGGCACAGTTATTAAAGCAGTGAGAACGACCCCACCGGCATAAATCAGCATCATGAGGCGGAAGTCACGCATAAAATAACCAATGGCAAATGCGGCCACAGCCGAGGCCACCAAAAAGATTTGCATCAGCATTTCTGCATGCTTCTGCCCCTGCCAATCCATCTGGAGAAAAAAAAAGAATAAGCACTTTGGAGTTTATTTATATATCTAAGAATTGCTAAAAGTCAGGAAATCTTTTAGGAATTCCATTTTTAATATCATCCCTGAAAAATCTAGAATACTGAGGGCAAAGAAGTAATGTCGCTGCCAAAAAAGATCCAGGAATATAGGATGCAAACTATAGAATTAAGACTAACTTAACCTGTATTTTTTAACAACAAAAGTTTCCTTAATAGAAACTTGATCCCAATTAATTTATATATCACCTAAAATTCTGGGTTAAAAATGTATCGATAAACTGTAGAAAATTTGATCCTTCAACTAAACAAAACCTGGATGTTCTTATACATGACCATTTTCAGTTATAACTTATAACAAAATCTGAAAGAGAATGGTACACAAAAACTCTAAAGTAATGTTCTTTTTCACTTAAACAATTAAAAAGTATATAAGTCTTAGTTGAGAGGTTAAGAGCAAGTCGAAAATGTAATAGAAAGATAAACAGATTTATCTAAAAGTCGTGATCAGTAAGAACTACTGAAACATCAAACAATACATACTCCAATTGCAAAATGATACATATTTATGGAAGAGGAAGAACTACATATGCATGATGACCTAAATTCCAAGAAATGAAGCTATTACTTGTGTTCAGTTGTTTCTCTTAGCAAATGCTTCTAGTCTTAAATCTCTAAAGTCAGATTATTCCAATAGTCCAATTATAAGGGTACAATAGAACAAAGATCCACAATTTACCCAACAGCATTCCGATGGACTAATTGTTATGGTGCTGGATCGATCATTACCTAAATTTGGCTTGGTAATTTGATTGGATGGTTCGGGTAATTGAAGGAAGGTTTTTTTTTTTTTCCTTTATAGAAATCAGGGAAGAGAGAAGGAGAGGTTACATAGAGAAGAATTACAGAGATTGGATTACTCTTCTTAGTTCATCACTTCCGTTAGTATTCCGATGTATATTACAATGCTTAATGAGGTGTTTACAGACTTCCGATACTAATAATAACTAACTTTCAACAGTTACTCAAAATTTTCTCACTACATGTCACAAATTGACTAAAACATTTTTTTTCATATTACTAATAAACAAAATCCAATTACCTTAATAAAAATTATCCAGTTTGCATTCTACTTTATCTTGGTATAGGACACTAAGTGCATTTTAAGAGACAACTTGCTTATCTTGAATAATAAAAATAAAATAATATGAGCTTTTAAGAGCCAACTGTGAAATAATCAGAGGCCAAATCTCATTTTCTACACACAATTGGATCTAATTGTCGTAAAACCTAGATCAACATACAGAACAGGAAATCTAACCAGCATTAACATTCTCAAATTCTGCTCTCATCTCTCTAATTCAAACATGAAAACCCGATAAAAATAATTGATCAATTTCAATCAAAAGAACGAACTGTGTTGATAGATTTGAGATACCGTTACCATCTGAGTTGATCTGGGCAGACGCAAAATAGGAAGTAAAGAAAGATTAGCGAAACACAAAATGCAAGAAAGGACAGAACAAATATAAACCAATTACCTTAAAAATTATCCAGTCTGCATTCTACTATAATCTCAGTATATGACACTAAGTGCATTTTAAGAGACAACTTGCTTATCTTGAATAGTAAAAATAAAATAATATTAGCTTGTAAGAGCCAACGGTGAAATAATCAGAGGTCAAATCTCATTTTCTACACACTGTAGCTGGTTCTAGTTGTCGTAAAATCTAGATCAACATACGGAACGGGAAATCTAGCCAGCAATAACATTCTCAATTTCTGCTCATCTCATAATTCAAACATGAAAAGCCGATAAGAAAAATGATCAATTTCGATCAAAAGAATGAACCGTGTTGATAGATTTGAGATACCGTTACCATCTGGGTTGATCTGGGCAGAACACGAAATAGGAAGTAAAGACTGATTCGCGAAACGAAAAATGCAAGAGAGGACAGAACAAACAGTACCTTTGTGCGATGAGACCTTCGATTTGAGATGAGAAGAGGTAGAGACTAGAGAGTAGAGAGAGCAGACCAGGTCTATGGGGAATTTTTTCAGCAATTAACACTGTTTTCTCACCAATTCCTACCTAGGGTTGTATACTTGAATAAAATCAAGACGAAGCGGAGAGTTTTTTCTCATTTCCAATTTGAGATTGTTGGTGTTTCTGTTTTCTTTCTCGTTAATGAGAAATGGGCTTTGTTTATTTTGGGCCTCTCTACTACTTAAATTAAATTCAAGGCCTCTTTCTCCCTTGGTAGTAGGAAAGTCGGACTATCAAAATAAGGTTAGTTTCCAGTGGAGCCGATTTAAAACGGGCTCTGAGGATCTTACTTTCTATCCTATGGAATTTTACTATAGTATAAAAAGAACAAGAGGATGGAAAATCTCCCTTTATTATCATGGATGATGCCAATGTTGAAATTTGCTGTTGGCAGCATTTCGGCCAGCTGCTGCCGGGGGCATATCTGCTATACTGATGTTCAAACAACAAATTCAAACCGTTAGATGTGATCTCATATTAAAATCTACTTGGAGACCAAATTTTACATTTTTTATAATTTTTTTACTATTTATTAAGCCACTTTGAAAATTTCAGATCATATGGTCCAGACTGTTTTTACTGTTCACTCGGATCAGCAATTTTCAAAGTGGCTTATAATAGTAAAAAAAATTCCAAAAATATAAAATTTGGTCTCCAAGTAGATTTAATATAGAGATCATATCTAACGTTGAATTTGTTGTTGAACATCAGTATGACAGATATGCACCCGGTAGCAGCTGGCTGAAATGCTGCCAGTAGCAAATTAGTCATACTCAAAGAACAATATAAATTTTGAATAGAAAAAATAAAAAATGGAATCACGTCACTTTTTATACTAGTATTAATTTTCTCTGTGTACGACTTTACTTCAATGCCACTGAGAAGTAGGGCTGCACAACAAATTCGTACTTCGTAATTTGATTCGAGTTTGATTCGAAAAGTTTGTAAAAATTCGATTCAAATTGAGTTCGTTCAAAATAATTCAACCAAACTCAAACTGGACCTAAGTCATTCGAAATAGGTTCGCAAATCAAACTTAGTTCGAAATTAACTCAAACGTGAACTGTTAATTTCCTCTGATAATGAACTTTAATGTTTTATTTAGGATAATATTTAGGTTTGTAATAATTCTAAGATTTTGGTGATTGTTCTGTACTTCTATTGATATTTAAATTGTATTTTGAATACTTTGGAATTTGAAAACTTTAGTGATGTTGCTCCTGTTGGCTATTTGGAAAACTTTGGATTCTGTGATTGTACTGAACTTTGATTGATTGTACTAAACTTTGGTGTTTGATATAAATTTTGATATTTGTAATAAACTTTGACATAAACTTTGGTGTACTGTGTAATTAGAATTCAGAATGTCCGAGTTTTTATTGAAGTGTTGTAATTCGAACTATGGCCCAGCCATAAGTCGTAACTTGTAAGTCGTAACAAAGTTCGTAAAAGTTCGAAATTGAGTTCGTAAAAAATTTAATTTGAAATGAGTTCGTTCGAAATTAATTCAACTCAAACTCAAAACTAGAAGTAAGTTTGATTCGATTCGTTTGTAGCCTTACTGAGAAGTGTGAGAACACCGTAAAATTTTACATGTACTTAGAAAAAAATATAATTATATTTTATAGATTACATCTCATAGGCGAAAAAATAGATCACGTTAGCCTACACGTCACTTGCGTATGTACCGAGCGATTGATTTTGCTGATTTTTTTTAGTTTCTATTTCTCGGAACCAACTCCGCTGCTCTCCAAATAGGAGAGCAGGACCCTGCTTTTTTAAACCGAACCGTTCATCTGTGTTGAGACCCGTGCACAAAAAAATTCAACGGTTCGATTTAGAAAAGCAGGGTCCTGCTCTCCTATTTGGAGAGCAGCGGAGTCAGACCCCTATTTCTCATATGCGTTAAAAGACTTTTGATTTGTCTTTATTTGTTCAAAACACAGGATTAACGAAACAAAGAAAGTGAATAGAAATTATATTTCTAAAAGAAAAATCAGAGGAACCAGCCGCGTTATTACTCACTATGAATCGAAATAGTATACAAACTTCAAACTTTGGAGTATTATATGCTATTTTCTTTTTCTTTTTTTTGGGTGGGTGGCGGGGGAGGGATTTTTTTTAAAAACAGTAATTAAAATAATAAAAGTTAAAGAAACGACATGATTGCGGAGTTTGTTATAAAAACAGCAAAAACCGAATAGGCTATTCGGTTAAGGGGTTTTTTTTTGCTTCACCGAATAGCCTATTCGGTTAAACCGAATTTTCACAAAAACAAACACCCGGAGTATGTAGTCTTTCGTGTAACACCCCTAAACCGAATAGCCTATTCGGTTTAGGGATTTTTTAGCCTAAACCGAATAGGCTATTCGGTGTAGGTTTTTTTTTTTTTTTTTTGTGATTGACAACAAGAAGAGCAAAAATAAAGAAATCTAAGATTACTTTCTTTGATTTATAATTAGCAAAAAATAAAAAAAATACTAAATAGAAATTATGTTGAATTACACTATATTACAATAAATTATGTTGAATTACACTAAATTACGCTAAATTACAATAACTCTGCTAATTATGCTGAAATACCGAAAATTACGCTAAAATAGACCGATTCTGTGCCATCTTTCATGAATCATAAAAAATAGTAAAAAAATTCTGAAAATAGTAAAAACGGGTATTCTACAAGTTCATTATGTAACTAATTTACTGAGCTACTTGGATTGAATAATAGAACTGAAAATCTTAATCGGAAACTTCAACTCAAGTTTTGAGGCTCTTCCCTTAGTTTTTTGGCGGTTCTGAATTTCAAAATCCAGCATAGCTGACACGGACGCATGCGCATTTTCGCAAGCTTTCCGAAAAGTGGTCATTTGCTGAAATCGGACACTCGAGCGCCGTTTTATAACCGTTTGAAGTTTCGCCGTCGTTTTTCGCCATTTCAGTGAAGATATCGTCCCTATTCATATGTAATTTAGCGTAATTAACCGTATTTTAGCGTAATGTAATGTAATTGAGTGTAATTTAACTTAGTGTAATTCAACATAATTTAACTTAATTGGTATAAATATGCTAATTATATATCAAAAGAAGTCAAATAATTTAAATAAAACATTCAAATTTTCAGTATTAGATTTCTTTATTTTCAGTCAAATAATCTTAGTCTCTAAAAAAAAAAATAAAAAAAAAAAACCTAAACCGAATAGGCATTTCGGTTAAGCCCAAAAAAGCACCAAACCGAATAGCCTATTCGGTTAAGCTCTAATACGGATCTTCTGTGGCCATGTTCCCACAACCCCTGTTAAAACCGACTGCTTAACCGAATAGCCTATTCGGTGAAGCAAAAAAAAACTTAACCGAATAGGCTATTCAGTTTTTGCTGTTTTTATAACAAACCCTGCAATCATGTCGTTTCTTTAACTTTTATTATTTTAATTACTGTTTTAAAAAAAATCCTGGGGGAAGGGGGGCTGGAATTCGGATCCAGTGAAGTAACTCAATCTTTGAGTTTTGGATCGAGACTATCTAATTCGAATCTGTGAAAATTCATTTTTTAAGTGAGTGCACACATTACGACGACGAATTCGAATCCCGAAACGATCTCGAGCGACACATTCGAATCGGACGGTCTCAATTCAAAATCCAAAGAATGGGTTACTTTAGGGGATCCGGACCCGGGGGGCTGTGGGGGACATTAAGTAATACTTCTAAGTCTTATCAAATTTAACGGGTTCTCAAAACAAAATCCGTTGCTCTGCTCAGGGGCGGATTTCAATACATTGGAATGAAAAGGTGGCTAAGCTACCTTTATAATTTTAAAATTTTAGTTAATTATATCAAGGTTCTAAATAATGATTATAGCGCTATAGCTTTTAAGGTCCCAAAAAGCTATAGCGCAATCATAACTAGCTATTTAGAATCATTATAAAAAAAAACGGCTAATAGTGTTATAGCTTTTGAGGTCCGAAAAAGCTATAACACAGCTATTGTGTAGTTATAGCTAGCTATTTAGAACTCTGATTTATATTGAAATTTAATTAAATTTTATTTTTTTAGAAGTTTCTATATAGTCCAGCCCCTCTCAATAATAATCAAATGTTTACTTGTAGTCTAGTGGTTAGAGATCTTCACTTCAAATCCCACTCACCACATTGTATATTTTAATTTTCAGCCACCTTTATAAAAAATTTCTACTTCCACCCCTGGCTTTGTGTGAAAAATTTGGCTGTGATTTTATGGTAACTTTTTGTAGATGTTACTTTTCTGCCAAACGAAGAAATAATTGTTCAAGATTCTAATGTTCCTCAGCTGGTTGCAACTAAGATCAGAATTTATGTTACATTGTGCGTATAAAAAAATAATTATGAGTGTAGTTATTTTTAAAATTTTAAAAGTTTAATGCGGTATTTGGTTCGTGCTATAGACCATTTCAGAGAATGTAATATTAAGAAATATCATTCGAGAAATGTGTTATTATCATGTTTGATTTGCATATGACTATCGCTTTCAACATTTCAAGAAATGCTCTATCACCATGTTTAGTTCACATATGACTTATTGTCTCCCCTACTAATTACATGGAGATAATGGTGACGGAATTTTAATTTATTCAATTTAGACACTGCAATTGGGGAAGGGCAGCAAGGAGAGAGAGAAAGAGCAAACCTGTAATCGGAGAAGAGAAGTCAAAGACGAAGTGGAGAGAGAATGAGGCGATTTTCCTCTCATGAGACAAAGTGGAGAATAAAAGAGAAAGAGTTTCATCAAAAAAAAAAAAAATTGCGCGTTGGGTGTGATTTCTATCGAGCAACGTAATAGCTATAGATTATGGAATCAAAATAGCAAAAAATTACGTATTATCATATCTATTTTCTTACTAATTTTTCCAAACACAACAATGAAATTGCAATGATAAGGAATCACCTTTTTAAAACATTGATCAAATGCCCCCAGACACTTCCAATCAGTCACAAGTCACAGAAAGTTACTAAGTATAAAATTTTAGTTAGAGTGGAAACGGTGTTATCAAATTTTAACTAGTTTCAAGTGTGCAGTATTTCAGCTGTCCAAAACTAGAGAATTACAAACTTGCCGTTTTATATTTGAGCGTGTTTACATCACGTCGAAAAATTGAAACGTATCAGTAGCATGTCGTGTTGTTTTTTTTCCTTTTCTCAAATATTATTTAGAATTAGTTAAAAAAATATGTAACAGTGTATATAGAGTATGAAAAATGTCTAAAAACATGTAAAAGAATTAAAATTATCCTCTTTTATTTCAATTATTTGTTTAGTATAATAAAAGAACCAAGTTTTCTCTTTCTTTTCATTTTATTTTGATATAATTAGGAAAGATTTTTTTTAGGTGTAAATAACATTTTCATATGCAACTGGGATGTAATTTGAATGAATTAATAAAAATCAATGTTCTAAATAGCGCGCTATAGCGTTTTCGGATCAAAAAAGCTATGACGCTATGGCCATATAGCGGCGCTATAGTGCGCTATTTCGCGCTATAGCGGCGCTATATGACCATAGCGTCATTTTTTCAGCTGTTCCGTTATAACGCGATAAACACTATTTAAATTTTTGATAAAAATATTAGGTGAGTGTCATGACGTGCCGTATTTTTATACATGTCGGTTTTATAAAATTCGGACCCATTACGTCTATGAAAAGGACACGAAACGAGCCGTACTGTTCTGTGTCGTGTAACGATCATAGTAACCAGATTCGCGTTTAATTCGCGAATTAAACGGTTTTGAGTCTTCCGCGTATCAATTAGCATTTTATACGGTAATTAGCGAATTAATCGGTAAATTCGCGTATTATTCGCGAATGTAACGAATTTTACGAATTAATCGCGATTTATTCGGAAAATCTTGCTGCATCTATTCCAGTTTTCCAGAGCTACTTTTTCCCATTTGAACAATTGCCCTTTACTTTATCAAATATTACAAACTTTGCCACTAACTATTGCCTTTTTCAAATTTCCATGTGCATTGGGATCCTCTGTGGCAATATATGATATATGAAGATGCTTTGAGATTGATTTTTTTGGGTTTTTTTTTTTTTTAACTCTATTGTTTTACCGAATCATTTCCGAATTATATCCGAATTATACCCGAATCACGAATTTTTGACCTCGCCGAACCGAACCCGAACTATTGATTTGTCACTATGGTAACGATACGTGGACTGCACGCCTGCACATGCTTGTTTTTTGCAATACACTGCTGCAGTAGTGCTGCTACAACAAGTGTGCGACTATCGCGAGTCGGGACTAGGGGTGCACAAAAAGCTCACGACTCGAAACTCAGTTCGGAATCAATTCGGATTCAACTCACTAATAACTCGAGTTAAAACTGACTCGAGTCAAAACTGACTCGAGTTTATTGACTCGGTTGATTTATGAGTCGATTCCAAATTACTCCTAACTCGGTTCGGAATCAACTCGGTTTGACTCACATCAAATTCTAATATATATATTTCTAATTTTTACATTTGGTACAGTTTTTTTTTTTTTTTATTGATACATTTGGTATAGAAGAAGTATAGAAGAAAGAAGAAGAGAAGTAGATAAGAGAACTGTGTATTTTAATTATGTATTTGCTATTATATTTTGTATTGCTTTAATTGCGTATTAATTGTGTATTATTTTGGTAAACTACGTAATATATCTTTTGTTATAATTAAATTAGATTGTCTCACTGTGTACTATATTATGAGTCACGAGTCGACTCACCTCGACTCGAGTTACTCACGAGTTGATTCCAAATTGGAGTTTCTGACTCGGAACTGAATTAGCGATTCGGACTCAACTCGGCTCATGAGTTCGCGAGTTGAATCCAAGTTATCCTCGATTCGGACTCAACTCGGCTCATGAGCAGCCCTAGTCGGGACAATTACCGTACAACCATACACCACGCTCACATAACAAAATCTCCCCCCCCCCCGCCTCCTCTTCCCGCCATTACAAACCTCAAGCGCGATGTCCATAACCCACTAGGAAGATATTTCCAAAATGGAATTAACTGCACACACCATGGAAACCAGGGGTGGCTCAAACTGGCGGAGCGACGCCGGTGACCGCCTGAGACGGCTCCAGTCTTTGTTATTCGGCACCGAGCTCGCACTCGAGCGAGGAGAAGCCGCCACAGCTCGTGCACTCTCTCTCCGACTTCTCGGATTTCTTGACGCCCAAACGAGTGTTGGGTCTGCGGACCAGACGGACTCTGCATTTGTAAAGCCGATCCGAACTGAGGCTGCTTCTAAGCTTGCCATGGCGAGCCGCTTACTGGTACCTGATTCTGATAGGTACTCTCACTAAAACCCCATTGTTTTCTCCCAATGTCATCACTCTAAAATTCCAGTCTTTCCAAGTCAATCCATCTAGTAAACCCCACACACATACGCAAGCACTAATCATGTCTACAGTCACTAAAACCCTCTCTATCGCCACCACCTCCTCCGTTTAAGGGAGCAAAGTCATGACCTATCTATACATCAAGCCCTGAAAAAACACCAACGACAGAGGTGGGGAGCGCAATCACTGGGGAAGGATGCAGTGCTCAGGTGAATCCGGCACAAGACACGGGTCGACCGTGTCAGGAGTACGCCTTCTTCGTTCCTCAAGGTGATGCCAGTGCCTCGCGTGATCAAGGATGGCGAGCTCGTGGTTGTTGATGCCTTCTCTTCTCCATGAGAGAAAGAGAGAGTGTGTTGTTTACAAATAATTAATTTATTATAAGGGTTTGTTTGGTTGTGTATTTACTTAAATGTATAATTGTGTGCTTTAGAAAACCCCATTGTTTTTTCTCTTGAAAGTTATTTTTCTCCTTTATTCTTGCTTAGTTGCTTGATATTTTGATGCTATATTGACTTTACTGGATTCATGCTCTAAGTTCAACAATAATTTTATTATTTGCTTTAAATTTATAGCCAGGCATTTCATCAAGCAGGTCAAGAAGTTGGCTGTGTATTTGTGAGGAAAGGAGATGTAGATATAGAAAGGATAAAAAAATCCAAGTACTTTCAAGCTCTTCTTTATAATTCCAAGGGAAATGGTGATAGCCATCTGGTACTCTCTCCCTCCCTCTCCCTCCTTTAAGTATTCCAGTTTCACCGAACTAACGATTTGTAACCCTAACCGGGGCGTTAATCCCCTTTTTTACCAACAGAGCCTTATTTGACCCTCATTTTTTGCAGATTATAAAATCAATCACCCCATAAACATGCAATTAGAGATCAGAATAAGGCATAGAAGTTTATGATACCACGCTGGTATGGTTTTGTGGTACCATACTGGTACGGTTTAGTTGGTGATTCTGACCGCTTTAATAGGAACTTTAAATAGCTAGGAGATACGTTTAAGATAGTTAGAGTCACTGATGTTGGGTTTAGTTCAACGATTTTGTATTTAAATTTCAGTAATGAAAATGGGCTGTCTTAAAAAAAAGAAAAATAATAAGGCATAAAAGGAAAAAACAAAGAAGGAATAGCAAACAGTATGGGATTAAAATGGGCCAACTCAGTCCCATGACATACTCAAATCCTACTTGCAGTACTGAAATACCTAATACTTGTTAGTGACATTCAGTTACCTTCTCTACCCAGGATATAGATGTAGCTGCAAATAGCAAGCTGCCGCCTCCTCAAACTCTTACTTCTCACCTTTACAAAAAATCCAATTCAACTCGAGGAGATTCAATTGGAAAAGAGAAACAGTTCCCCAACACTACAAGGCTGATGACACAGGCCAAGATAACTTCTATTTATAACAACAAGCCGTCAAACCCAAATATTTCCTCTTGCCAGGACTCAAATGCAAATCTCAACTTTACTGAGAACATGGATATAGACACTGAAAACAGAAACTATCATAATGGTACGAGCACAGAACACTATGTAGTTAGTCACACATTCACACGTCTTTGTTCAGTTGCAAAATTTATACAATTTACACCTGCTTAAGCAGACCTGAGTTTGAGCCTACCACCTTTTTTTCTTTAGAAAAAGAAAAGCAGCATGCCACTTTGCACTCAAGTATTCAGTATACTAGGAAATAGCATATGCATATCCAGTTTGTACAAATACCAGAGCTGATCTGATTAGCTAATTTCAAACTTAAGTACTTTGATCCTTTGTCGTCTTAAATGGCTCATACCTGGTATAATAGATGAAAGAGGCAATCAAACCAGAATGGAGAATGAGAGGCAACAAGGGTTCTCGGGTTTTAAACAGAAGAGGAGGCACAAGGAGTTTACAAGCCCAATTTCCGAGAGAGCAAATTCTCCATCTAGCAATGATGAGGCCGAGGAGCAGACCAATGGATTTGTCACAGCAAAGGCAAAATTGGTAGTTTTGTCTTATTGATTTAGATTATGAAATTTACTCGGTGGCTTTTTTAGTTAGGATTACTGTACTGGATCACTATTTTCTTTACTTGATTAGTTGTGTTTTTGTTGGCATCAAAACTTGGTCCCGTACAGCAGTCATTTATTAATGTTCACTTGCTTTTAGACTAAGTCAATGATTGAAGCATTCACCTCTTATTTGCTGTTATTTGACTGTAAGGAATTGGATAACCAGCAGAAATTTGGTCTGCGGGCCCCACCTACTACGTCTCCTTCGAATGAATATAATAACACAAGTATGAGACATTATGGAATTAGGCCTGGAGGATTTAACCGCAGGGGACCTCGTGGTAATTTTGTACCTCCTATAAGGAACAATAATGGTAACACGAGCACCATGGCTGGGTCGCGAATGCCAGGCAAAGGTGATGATGGACTTGATGACTCAACACGTAAATGGTAATGTTTTCATCCATCCATTAGTTTGGCCGTCTATTCTGGTTACTTGATGCTGGCATGGCTGGTTTATAGTTAGAAACATGAACTTTTATGGTCTCATGTAACAACACTGAAGGTCTTTTAGGAGTGAAAGAAAGTAAAGAAAAAAAAATCAGACAATTTGCTTAGAATAAATATTCCAAATAATAACATGACATCTAATTTTAGTATACCTGGTCATCTTTGTACAAACAGCTGTAGTAACTACTTTCAGTATGTATTGACTTGTATCCAGGGACTGCCATTTAACTTAGTTCAGTTTCCCAGATCTAGGCTTACACTGTAATCACTAATATTATGTTTTTCTTTTTTTGTTGAAGCATGGAATTGCTATGTGGTCCAGATGGAGAAATTCCTGAAAAATTGAAAAATATTGAGCCTCGCCTTATTGAGCACATTAGCAATGAGATCATGGAGAAAGACCCTAATGTTCGTTGGAGTGATATAGGTATATCTGTTAACCCATGCACCAGATCAACAATCAATACCGGATTTGAGCTCAATTTGGTCCCATTCTTCTGCCTTTCTTAGTTTCTACCAAGTTTTACCCAGGAGATGGCAATGCTTAAAAAACTTAAATGTGCAGTTATTGGTATTGTACCATTTAAATTTGGTTTTCACGTGTACCAGCTGTTGGTGGTGCCACTGGATCAGGGGAGTTCTGATTGACCCTGTAGGCTTCACTAGGGTCCATCATTTTCTTTCATAACATTTAGCATAAGCAACCTGTTAAATGCTTGTTTTCATACCATGTTTTTCTGTAGCTAATTTCAAATATTTTCCATTTTTTGTGCCTCCTTTATATTTATCCTCCACTTGTTAATTAAATCTGAAGCTTGAACAAAAATTAAAATCTTAAGTTATGGGCGTCAACCATCTAACATATTGTCATTTCAGCTTTGCCTTAATGGGCATCAAGGAGTTAAATATCAACCAACATGGAAACATATTGAAGAACTGGAGCATGAAAAATGAAGGGGTTTGAACCCTTTTATTATTGTTTTTGTGTTATTTACTTATCGACTGTCCTTCTTTTGTAGCTGGATTGGAGCATGCAAAGAAATGTGTGATGGAAATGGTGATTTACCCTCTCATTCGACCTGACATATTTCGTGGTTGTCGCTCTCCGGGCAAAGGACTTCTTCTATTTGGTCCACCTGTAAGAGACCTTGAACTTCAATTTCGTATTGTTTTTCTTATTTTTTGGTTTAGAGGTTAGTTTTACTTGTATTGGTCAAAACTGCTTCCAAAATACCATTACTCTATGAAAGTGGAAACTTCTATATATCTCAATTAACAATACTGTACAATATATAGACCAAAGGAAAATCTAAAATAGGAAAGAACCGCTATTTCCTAATTATAGCTATTACCTAATTACAAGCTATTATTATAATTACTATGATTTCTTTCCTTGAACACTCTATAACTCAGTTTTATAGGGTTTTCTTTTTAATATGATATGTGCAACCTTCTTTCAACTATGTAGGGTACTGGAAAGACAATGATAGGGAAAGCGATTGCAGGAGAAGCAAAGGCAACTTTTTTCTACATATCAGCTAGTTCTTTGACCAGTAAATGGGTATATGTCTTGTCACCAATGCATTTTCAGTAAAAAAAGTTGAGCTGCAATGATTTTGCATGTGCCATCTCAAATTGATGTATTTGGACGTACTCTATAATAGATAGGTGAGGGAGAGAAGCTTGTTAGAGCACTATTTGGAGTTGCTAGCTGTCGCCAGCCGGCCGTTATATTTGTAGACGAGATAGATTCTCTGCTCTCTCAGGTATTAGTTTCTTTGCCTTTCTCTCTCTCTCCCTCCCTCCCTCCCTCCCTCCCTCCCCACCTACCTAATTTTTTTTATGTAATATTGTTCCTATTCTCTTTGAAAATTCTTACAATTGGCATGACGGTTTCAATGGCAGCGCAAGTCAGAAGGGGAACATGAGTCTAGCAGAAGACTCAAAACTCAGTTTCTAATAGAGATGGAGGGCTTTGATAGTGGCAATGACCAAGTACTACTTATTGGTAATTCCTCTACCTAGTATAATCTGTACCAGCGCAAACTTGTTTTTGGTTTTCTATAAATTCCTGGTCAGAATCTTTTGGTCATGGTCTCTTTAAGGGTTGCCAATCTACACTATAACTAAAAGGTTGCTTGTTGGTACATACATTTTGAAACAGGCAAGAATGACCTATTCATACTTTACTGAGTTTTTATATAAATCGATGAGTTTGCTTATGGCATATACTTGCTTAGGTATGTCTATGAAAGGACTTCTAATTTTCCCTTCTGTTTCTGTTCCACATTCCACAATGTTGCTGTTCCTCGGCAATGTTGGGTTGTACAGTACCTACTGAAAAATTTCTTGTTAGTTTTTCTCATTTGCATGTATTTCTTTCTTTGAATGGCAAGTATTTCTGAACATGTTTTCTGTCTTATTATTGCCAGCATGACCCAACTGGTGGTATTGCAGATATACAGTTTAATAACCAATGTAGTCTATGCATTACAAATCTTTATATCTTACTAAATACTTAAGGTGCGACAAATAGACCTCAAGAGCTAGATGAAGCGGCACGTAGGAGGTTAGCAAGGCGATTATACATTCCACTCCCTTCATCAGGTTTTCCCTTTTTCTTCTTTCTTAATAAAATTTTGAGGCTGCTATGGGTCTGTTGGATCCAATGGCCATTTTGAAATTGAAATTCAGCTGATCTGACTGGCCCACTAGTTGAAGAATATATTCAAGCCAAGGACTGAAGGATAGATCTAAACCGCATTGGTTTAGGTTGGTTTTTCCTGACCGGCTGGGCATCCCTGATGGCAAATTGAAATAGGAATACCAGATTTTTCTCTTTTTGCGTCCTTTCTATTTGAAAATAGAGCACCACATCTAATTTATGGTATCGAAGCAGTAAGTTCTGCAAAATAGGATTTTAATCAAATCATTAAGCTCATATTCTTCTAGAGCATAAACTATGGACTGACCTGACTGACAGCAGGTCAGGAAATCCCACCTGCTATCTTGATAGGTCTGAGGTCTGTCCATTTCAAGGCAGGTCTTGGTTATGTTGAATTGTGGAGTTGGGTCAATGTTTACACTTAAATAGTCAGATAAATAATTTCTAATGTGCTGTGAGTTTATTATTGGGAAGAGGCAAGGGCCAGTATAGTTCGCACTCTACTGGAGAAAGATGGTCTTCTCAAGCTCTCACCAGATGAAATTGCAACCGTTTGCAGATTGACTGAAGGTATGCTCTGATTTTGTGAGATCCTACTATAAGGGTTTCAAGGAAAAATAAATTAATTCATTTGGTCTTTTTTGGGTTGATCATTAAAAGGGTAACATTTGTGTTTAGTGATATTAATGAATGGAAACCATGATTCTGGAGTCAAATGATTGACTCAAATTTGGATAGGCAGGAGGAGCTTCAAACTCTGGCCTGATTTTGGAAAATGTTAACAGCGGGATTTAAATTCTGGCTTTTATTTTAAAAGACAAATTAAACTATCTTTCTAAAAGGTGTTAACAGCCATAGTTTGAAATTTGGGCTGCCATTTTAGAACCATGGCTGTAATTTTGGAGTTCCGTTTTCAGCTTCTTTCAATTTGAATTGGAAGTGTTAATATGGTTAATTAGTATATCTAAAGTTACAAACACAATTTTTCCCATGCAAAACCCAAACCTGACAAAGAAATAATTGACTTTAATACATCTAATTGCTCACATCTTTGATCTATCTTATCTTTTCATATAAATGTCGATTTTTGTTCATTTGGTAAATAACTGAAGACCATCCCTCCCTCTCTTTGGCCCCTTATGAATGAGTGAGCAACAAGATAAGGGTATTTGAGTTTCCAAACATTTAGGGGGCACATAAATTATAAGATATCTTGTTTTACTGGATTGTTCCATATGTTTCAAGGATTTTCAGGGTTATATACAAAAACTTTCTTGTCCTAGCTGGATAATTCACTAGTTCAATACATGTTTTTCCCCTGCATTTGTTGAATAATTACATGGCGTAATATATTTGGTTTGTTGAGCTTTTTTATTTGATGAGTCTAAAGATAAGTAAAATGCTAATGCTTTGATTAGAAATGTTCCAATTAAAATAATTTGTTTGATATCAGGTTATTCAGGATCAGACATGAAAAACCTAGTGAAGGATGCATCGATGGGCCCACTAAGGGAGGCACTTATTCAGGGAACTGAAATCACAAAACTCAAGAAAGAGGATCTCAGGCTGGTAAATCTCAAAGTAAGCAACATATTCAATTTATTCACACAATAAATTTTATTTATATGTTCATATTTTTTTAATTGTTTTGTTTGTTGGGGGGGGGGTTCTATTATACCTTGCAATGCTTCCAAATATTCAGATACTTGTGCAAAACATAAAGCATAGATATACCTTTTCTCTCAATATCAATATTATTCAAAAGGAACCTCATCTAATACTCTTTCCTGATTAGGAAGAGCAATGATTTACTTGGCCGAAATTTATATCGATGGTAAACAGAAAGAAGAAAAAAAAAATGGGAAGGGATGTGCGAGATCTTAAAAATGGGAAGGCATCCACCCGGTATGGCATCCAGATTGGACGCCATATCGGATGAAGTCCTCTGCCCCTAAAAAAAAATTACATATCCTAGACGCCGTCCATGATCAAAATCGGAAACGAGGAAGAGAGTGAGAGGAGAGAGAGATCTGGACTAATCTGGGTTTTTTTATGAGGTATGGGAATGGACTCCACCTTGAATGTTTTTTTTTCATTGTTTTTCGTCATAGGTCTCTGTCTGGAATGGCGTCCAGGATGATTTTTATTTATTTATTTGTTTTCGGCAAAGGTCTCCGTCTAGAATGGCATCCATGTATTTTTTTTTTTTTTTTTTTGGGCAGAGGCCTCCGTCTTGAATGGCGTCCAGGGTGGACGCTATCCGGGGTGGATGCCCATTTTTAAAAATTCCCCAAATCCCTTTCCATTTTTTTTTATTTACCATCAATAAAAATTTCGGTTTACTTGGGACTGGTGGGGCCCAGGTGGGGTGATAATTGGATACTTCTCAAACCTACTGGGTTATATGGTAACTTCTGTGTTCTCAGTTTTCACGTTTGTAGTAAAGACTTCTATTCTCTTTTATTTTCCATCTGATTGAAATATTTGTTTTATACTTCGCAGGATTTTGAAGATTCTTTGCAGGAAATCAGGCCTTCTGTCGGCTCAAACGAATTAGTTACCTATGAAGAATGGAATAAGCAGTATGGTAGTTCTAAGAACTAGGTTTGACAAGATAAAACAAAAAAAACAGTTTGATTGTATTAGATACGAAGTGGCAATGAACCAATGATCAGCTGGAAGCATTTGCGTCCGTTGAATATTTAGAGAGGTAGTTGGGCTGACGTGGCTCGATCCATATCACATTTTCATAGCACCAACTAATGAAAGTAGATTGGAAGACTTAAATGATTTGACCCATGTGGGTATTTTCTCCATGTTTAAAGCATGCGCATCAATGCATCATCCCTATTTTGTGTCTATGGATTGCGTCTGCCTTTCTTTTTGGGCCTTTATGTCTTGATAAAGACGCCTTTTCCCTTATTTTGAAAAAGGCAGAATCTATCATTTTCTATACCTTTTGCACTCCATTAAATCAAATTGTCGTGACATAAGTCGGTCTCCTGTCAGAAAATTAGTGGGAACTGACTAATTAATGTAAATCAGTACCCTGCACTGTACGTTCCCACTAATTAATGTAGCCACTAATTAATTTTAGTATATAGCCTATTAAAGTGGGAACGTACTGATTTAAATCAGTACCCTGCACTGTACGTTCCCACTAATTAATGTAAATCAGTACCCTGCACTGTACGTTCCCACTAATTAATTTTGAAAAATGTGCACTTTTTTGTAAATTAAATTATTTCATGCATCTTACTAAGAAAAACATCTTACAAAAGATGTTTTATACCACTAGAAGACATCGACAATTGCTTTAATCCTGTAATAAGCTAATATTGTTGCTCTAACATATAATTTGATATGGTTATTGTGTTTTCTTTTTCTGCTTATAATGTCTATTTTACTAATGTACCAGTAACGAATTTATCTATTTTAAATTATGAATTGATCATCATTGTAATTCAAGAATGTATGCCTTTAATATTAAACAAAAAAACATTATTTTTGTTTTACACATTACATATTGAAAGAAATATACGAATGCAAGTTAAAAATGTCATGAATGGGGATTTTTGGACTCAGTTCAAGTTCAAGCAAGCTGGAGCTCTCAACACTCAAGTATTTTGTTTGAGGTTGAATCGCCACGTAGACACGTATCCCAGTTGAGTTTGTGTGCTAGACAAATATTGGCTAATTGAGCCATCTTGTATTCTTGTTTGCAAACCTGTATTATTAGGTAGAGTGAGAAAATATACATATACAAATCAATCCGTGTTATAAATTTATATTTCCATTTTTAAAGTTCAAAACATCAATCCGAATCATTAAATATGATCTTTCATTTATAAATGTACTTGAAGATCAAATTTTACATTTTATTTTATTTTTTAAAAAATAGAAAAAAGAAATCACTTAATACAAAAATTCTGGATCTATCCGAAAACAGTGATTTTCTAAGTAATATGTATATTACAACAGCCTCACTACACAACACTCAGATAAAGCCAACCTCTTTCTTTATTGGACTAAAATTCCAATTACTATGGTGGAAGATTTTTTTTTTTTTTTTTTATGAGATATGGTGGAAGAGTATTACTACGATTAGGTTGTAAATTTTGTAGAATATATGAACGCCTGAATAGTCCAATCTGCATTGCAAAGTTTATAGCGTGGACCGCGTGGTGGAACATGTCAATATGATAATGTGAACATTTAAAGCATTGCTTGTACCATTCAGATTCGGTCTTGTAGCTTTTAAGAAAATCCTTGCTAGAAATGCCATGTGATATATTACACCTGAAGTCTTGCTTGTTACATGCACTCAACATGTACTTGCATGTTTCACTTTCATCATTGTGTATAATTGCACGCCACGCCAATCCAGCCAGATTACACGGAATGGACTCTGCTGCTCAATCATTCAAAATTATGGAGATTTGTGCATGATAAATTTTTTTTATTGAGATACGTGAATAAATTTTTTTGAATAGTTGGATTCAGAAAAGCAGCAGAGTTAGATCCCAGATGACACTGCTATTCTAATTTCTAAGCTAGCTTTATTAAGAAAAAACTGACATATATTTCAAAAATATTTCTCTCTTTTTTTTTTGAAAAAAGAATTTGGAAGCCCATTAAACTGGAAAATTAATTATAGGACAAATGCTATATTTTATAATGGAAAAAGATTCCGCTCGCAAGGAGCGATCACTTAAGTCTCCCACAAGCAATTGTGCGGAAATTAAGAATTCGCATGTCTGAATTTTGATATGTTGGAAATAATGAATCCATATAAATTTTCACTCTTTTGGACACATCAAAAATATTAATGCAGAAAATTCATGCGCACGGTATCAAAATGCACGATAGAGATTGTTAGTAGTTTTTTTGGATCAAGATAAAAAGTGAATCCAATACAAAATTTTCATGTAGTAATTTTGAAAATTAATTAGTTAGTTAATAGATCAAATAGTTTCTGGCAAGTTGCA
The DNA here is from genome assembly GCA_025461045.1 of Carex parvula. Classification (NCBI taxonomy): domain Eukaryota; kingdom Viridiplantae; phylum Streptophyta; class Magnoliopsida; order Poales; family Cyperaceae; genus Carex; species Carex parvula. The sequence continues at coordinate 1,577,150 of JAJGRW010000556.1, forward strand.
CAACCTGAACTAAGTCTGGATTTGGTGAACAATCCTATCAGAAAAAAAAAAAAAAACAAAGGGGTTTGAATTTTCCGAGTTCGGATTTATGAGGTAGGTTTAGGTCTTAGGTTTGGATCACACCTCACCAATTGTAAGTTTGCAACGTGATAAATACATAAAAAAAATAGAAAAGAAAAAGGTTTGTCGGCCAATTAGAGAAAAAGACATGGTATATCTGATATCTTGGTCTTAGGTTTTGGGAGCTTGTCTTTTTCCTGGATGGTCACCTCTTGATTTTCTAGACAAAGACAATGTTAAAATTCTGAAAATCTGGACCATTTGAATCCAATCAGATGGTTTATAATGACTTACCTTCTTTTTTTTTTTTATTAATTTTTGAGGCCTTGCAACTTTTATGTTCACTTTTTATACCGAAATTTTTAAATATAACCTTGCTAAAAAAATAAACTAAAAACCACTGAATTTGGAAATTTCATATTTACTAGGACCACAAAGACAAATTGCGGCCCCATTCTTGGAGACCGCCATTGTCGTTGAGGCCCCGCAAAAACAAAAAAAATTAGCTTATTACGGTGAATTTTTATATATTTGTTTAATAATTTTCAAAAATAGAAAGAACAACTAATAATTTGAATATGTTAGAAAGAACATCAAACAAAAGTTACAAAATAGATAAAACATCTTATAATTTAAAGGGAAAATTGTTAAAATGCCACTACAAAACCTTCAAATCTTAAAAATGCCACTCCAAAATCAGAAATTATCATAATGCCATTTCAAACTTCTTCAAATTGTAAAAATGCCACTCCAAATAATTAATGACTAAAATACCCTCCCTTCTTCTCCTCCTCTTCTTCTCCTGCCATGGCACGAATCTCAAAGCACAAAAACTGACGACTCCAAATTAAAACAAAATGTTTTTGTGCTTTGAGATTCGTGCAGAAACAAAATGTTTTCGTGCAGAAAGGAATTCAAACTGTTTTTGTGCTTTGAGATTCGTGCCAGATTAAACAAAATGTTTTTTGTGCTTTGAGATTCGTGCAGAAACAAAATGTTTTCGTGCAGAAAGGAATTCAAACTGTTTTTTTGCTTTGAGATTCGTGCCAGATTAAACAAAATGTTTTTTGTGCTTTGAGATTCGTGCAGAAACAAAATGTTTTCGTGCAGAAAGGAATTCAAACTGTTTTTTTGCTTTGAGATTCGTGCCAGATTAAACAAAATGTTTTTGTGCTTTGAGATTCGTGCAGAAACAAAATGTTTTCGTGCAGAAAGGAATTCAAACTGTTTTTGTGCTTTGAGATTCGTGCCAGATTAAAACTGACGACTCCAAATAATTTAAAAACAAAATGTTTTGTGCTTTGAGATTCGTGCAGAAACAAAATGTTTTTGTGCAGAAAAGAATTCAAACTGTTTTTGTGCTTTGAGATTCGTGCCATGGCAGGAAAAGAAGGGAGAGTATTTTAGTCATTAATTATTTGGAGTGGCATTTTTATAATTTGAAGAAGTTTGTAGTGGCATTATGATAATTTCTGATTTTGGAGTGGCATTTTTCAAATTTGAAGGTTTTGTAGTGGCATTTTAACAATTCTCCCTAATTTAAATGTACTAGAAGGACTCCGAAACTTTTTTCAGGCAGGATTTTTCCTGAC